>OY744525.1:105447111-105662111 GCA_963556195.1 Sepiola atlantica | reverse complement strand
ACACGGATCTATGGCCTGCACATTGGACCCCCGCCAAAACCCTTACCGCACCACCAAAAGGTCAAACTCGCATTCTTACTCCGCCTAATTGGCTGACCTCCACTTAATTTTTGATTAGTTACTGCTTTTTTTATATACTAATATTTTAATATGAGGAGGGCTAAAAAAACAAAAAACAAAAACCATGTTCTCGGCCAACCCGAAAAAAAACAAGGAAAATTAATTCAATGAGTCTCTCTCCTGACGATACATTTTAATCAAACAAAAAGATTACAAAACAATACAATTTGAGTGAAAAACACCCCACTCGACAAAAACAACCAAGAAATGAGTTCCTCCCCCACAGAATGCATCTTTCTAAACACGGACAGAAAGTGTGTGTGCAAACTCGTCACTGTCTTCTTTTCTTCTTCTCTTTGTTTCTACAAAAGTTAACACTGCGTGTGTGCAATAGTACCTTGTTTTTTAGTTCTAAATTACTGTGTGCGTGTGTCACAAATTATTATTATTATTATTATTATTAGTATTATTATTATTATTATTATTTATTCATTTTTTGTATGTGTTATTACTTTTTTTTTAAATATTTGATTTTTGTGTGTGCGTGGGTTTGTTTGTTTTCTATTTAGTTTTGTTTTTATTGTTTTTACTTTTACGGCACATCAGTCTTTTTTTTAACTCAATTTTTTAAGACACAGTCTCTCAATACAAAACAACGGCTTTTTACTTACTGTTTGAAGTTCTCTTTCCGTCTTCGCCGACCACGCCCGTGCATTCAGTTATCATTAAGGACCTCTACATTATGTGAACCCAAGTTCAAAAAATTTCTTTTTTTTCTTTTAAGAAAGTCCCGGTTACAGCAACGAACAGGTATTTGTTGCATAGCCCTCTACTTGGGGCCACGTCTTTTCTCGTTTCGTATACTCGTCCCTGAAAGGGCCGTTGCAGTTCACATTTAATACTCGTCATTTTTTAAACATAAATCATATAGTTTGCATACCACCAAATTTCTCCCTCGCCGCATAGAGGGTCGCCGTCTCGATGTCGTCTAGTTATTGGACTCATTCCTCCTTCTTCTGCCGTGAATCACGCCGCTGCAACAAATGCTCCATGATCGGGTCGGACGACAAACAATCTTTTTAAATTTAATTCTTTTTATTACAAGCGTTAGTTATCTAATCAGCTGAGAGATATTCACGAGAGAGAGAGAGAGAGAGAGAGAGAGTAAGCAAATTACTACTTTATCGTAGTTACTTATCAAATAAGCCTTAGCCATTCGTGTAGGGGAGGAAGAGATCTTTCGCCAGTATTTTCTTAAGGAAATATTTCCCTTAATCGGTTGTAGACTACGTGCTAACAATCACGTCTCACAGGGTCGCCTCCAAAACCTAGACTGACTAAAACTCGCTTCTCATGAAGACCGAGTGAAATCAAGGATCCCTCTGTTTCCCACGCAAAGGCCAGTGACGTCACAGAGCCTCTCGCAACTGCACATTGAGCCTTGATCTAGCATCTCGTCACGACGTGACCTTGTCACGTCTGTGATTTCTGACTGTGAGTACAGGCCTTATTCTGCACTCGACTGCCGTGTCCACCCACGCTAATTCGCGGAAGTCAAACCAACGATTTCCAACAGATACGTCCATTCCCATAGGACCATTATCCAACATATATATATATATATATATATATATGTATATATATGTATATGTGTTTGTATGTTTCTATATGTATATATATATATATATATATATATATATATATAAGTATATATATGTATATATGTATATATGTATATATATAGAGAGAAATTTACACGTATATATATATATATGTATGTATATATATATGTGCATATATGTATATATACGCATATATTTATATGTATATATGTATATATATATATATAAATATACACGTATATATATGTATGCATATATATATGTGCATATATGTATATATATACGCATATATTTATATGTACATATATGTATATATATACGCATATATTTATATGTACATATGTATGCATATACATATATATATGTATATATACGTGCATATATGTATACATATATACGCAAATATTTATATATGTATATATATGAATATACATATATTCATATATATATATACATACATATATAAATGTATATATATACATATATACACTTGTATATACATATATATACCTATATATACATATGTACGTATATAAATGTGTATATATACATATATACGCATTTATATATATACATGTATATATACATCTATATACATATATATATATACATATATTTATATACATATATATGCACACAATTATATATACATACATACATTTATATACATATATATGCACACATTTATATATATATACACACATATATATATACATATATACATACATACATATATACATACATATATATACATATATAAATACATACATACATATATATATACATATATACATATATATATACATATATACATACATATATATATATACATATATATACATATATATATATAACTATATATATACATATATATATATAAACACATATATATACATATATATATTTAAATATATACATATATATGCATATATATATACTTTCTTTCTTCCTTTCTTTCTCTCTAGTTCTTCACTTCTAAATATAGAATCTCTTACTTAACGGCTATTTTTCTGATCTAGCGTCTCGCCGGCCCCACATTTCAAATTCCTTGTGCATAGCGTTTCATAACGGTTATAAATGTTTTTTGAAGAAATTCCATCATTTACTATTTCAGACTATGCTGAAGAAGACGGAATAGGGGATTTAAACCCTTTTTCTTGTAAGAAACAACTGGTCCATGTCTGATTAAAACCTGTATTTAAAAATAAAAAAAAATATTACGCTCTTAATTTAATTTAATTGAGCACTCTGCTGGTATTTCCCTTTAATTCTTTTTTGAGTATACCTTTATACTTTATATAAAAACATATATATATATATATATATATATATATATATATATATATATATATATATATATATATATATATATATATATATATATATGTGTGTGTGTGTGTGTACATATATGCACATATATATATACATACATATTTACGTGTATATATGTATACATATATGTATATATATACATATATATATACGTGTATATCTATATATATACATATATACACATATATATATATATACGTGTATATCTATATATATACATATATACACATATATATACGTGTATATCTATATATATATACACAGATATATACGTGTATATCTATATATATACACAGATATATACGTGTATATCTATATATATATATATATATATACATATATACATATATATACATACATATATATACATATATATATATAAACATGTATATGTATATATATACATATGTACATATATATACATATATATACATATGCATACATATATATATAAACATGTATATGTATATATATATACATATGTACATATATATACATATATATATACATATAAATACATATATATATACATATAAATACATATATATATACATATAAATATATATATATATATATATATATATATATATATACATATAAATATATATATACATGTATATACACACATATATACATATACATATAAATATACACACATATATACATATACATATAATTATACACACATATATACATATATATACATATAGATACATATATGTATACACATATATATATACATATACAAATACATATATACATGTATATATATATATAAATATATATATATATATATATATACATACATATATCTACATATATACATACATATATATACATATCCATATATACATATATATATATATATATATATATATATATATATATATATATATATATATATATATACTTATACATATAAGTCGGGCAAAAACATTTATTAAAATTAAAAATTTGAATAAAAAAGGTGAAAACGTCTATATTTGAAATCTCTAATCAAAAAAATGGTTTACAATTTTAATATTCGATAATAGATATTTTGAGATAAAGAAAGATATCTAATCTACTTTCGGTTCTAAAAAGACAACAAATTAGTCAGAAAGTCTAATTCTTTGCTTTTTAAAATTAAAATTTAACATATTTTCTTTAATTTAATTAAGTTTAAACATCGGTTTAATTGTAGAATAGGAATCGCTGTTTTCTTTCGCTCATTTCGCTGGGTTTTCGCCCAAATTTTGGATGGAACTGATTGTTGGTCTTAATTATATTTTTGGTCCTGAAATCAAATTCTTATTTAGTTTTTAAAGTGTTGAGAATCTAACTTTACTTCCAGGTTTTAATCGCTGGCACCCATGTTGGTTTTTATTGTTTTTTCCTTGGACTAAATATATTTTTTATTTGGACTAAAGATATTTTTTTTTTGCTTTAACATTTTATTACACACAAAAAAATCTTTGAACATTCTATTTATAAAAGCAAGTTTTTACGGAATTTAACGAATTTATAAGCAAACATTAAAAGGTTAAAACATATTAGTCGTGAATTTAAGAATAACAAAATGTCGCCGAAAAGACTACAGGTAAAAATGTGGCATATAAGTTCAATTTGATATATGCTAAAAATAAATTAGAATTTTTTTTTCAGGACAAAATGTACCATTTCACCCCAAAAATCGATTTTATCGAACATTTGGGTGAATACCGAGCGAAATGGGCGAGAAAATCCAACGGCCCCTATAGTATAATTGAACCTAAAATTCTTTATTTAAAAGCACGAATTAAAAGAAAAATTGGCTTATTTATTTAATCAGCAATAAACATCCTTGTCATAAATACAAAACGTTCAAATCTATAAGAAAATAACTGCAAATACATCTATAGACTCACTGGCGCATTTAATATCATTTGGTGGCAAATTGTCTCCTGCCTTAAGAAAACTGTCCCATCAAAAATTTAACATGTCGATGTAAATATGTTATGTTTTCAAGCGTAACTCTCTTGTTCTCTCTCCCTTTCTCTACCTCTTCCTCTCCCTTTCTCTCTCATATACATTTACCAGAGATATAATTTTAAAAAATAACTCAGAGTAAACTCTGAGACTTTCTTTTCTTTTCTTTTTTATTGCTGAATAAAAAACTAATGTTTAAACAAAAAAAAATCAAATAATTTTAGAGCGAGGAGCGCGGAGCGATAAAACCACCACTCTTTAGTCCCAAATGAAGTTGCTCTCGCTCCACTCTCGCTGAATATAAAATGAGCCCTCCTCTCCTTCCCTCCAGCAAAAAGGAGCGTGCTCCTAGAGCACGCTCCTTTTTGGAGGGCTCCATAAAGCCCTGATAGATAGCAAGCCAAGAAAGCATCTTTCAATTATTTTTTTAAACGCAAATACGTCACAAATGAAAACGAAAATAAATTGTTTTTGCTAATTTATTTTCCAACTGTATTTCTTTTAAAATAATTTATGTCGCCAATCGTAACGTTTACCAATTAAAATCAAGTTGTTTAAAAGCAATGAAACCCTGGCTTTAACCCCTTTACTTTAAATAATAAGCGACAAAACATATATCGACCTTATGTCTAACTTTGCCCTTTGGAGAGACAGATAATATGGCCCCTCCCTTACGAATAAAATTTGTCAGAATCGAAAAGTATTAATAAAAAGGTAGTTCTAATCCAGAGTCCCAATTTTGGTGAGCTGGATTTTCGCCATTTTAAAAATCGACTGTGTGTCGAACTGCCCTCATGGGGGGCAAGTAAATACGAACGTAAAGCTTCGGCTGAGTACATAGTAAGTGTTACCGAAAAGTCGGATTTTAAAATCAAAAGGGACGGTGTGTGTGCGAACACCGTTAAAGGATATATTTGCTTTTTTCAATAGAGGAAGAATTTTTATTTCCGGTTTGAAAATTGTTTTTTTTTGTTTCGTATTCTTCGTACCATTGTTTTATTTTTTTTGTGATTAATTTTTAAAACGTTAATTGTATTGATTTACTGATAAAGTTTAAAAAAAAAACCCAAAAAACAACACCAAAACGCCAAACCCAGAAAACGACCAAATTAAAAGAGAGGAAATAATATTTTTTTGTAGAAAATTTTCCTTTTTTCTGATTGAATTTTCTGAAAGGTAAGTTTTCAAAGGTCAAAGAATTTTCATTTTCATCAGTAAAAAATGTTGGCGAAATTAAACGACAAAACAGTCGAAATTGACTTTTAACAGCCTATGAAATTAATAAACTATAAATTGACTTTTAACGGTCCCGTTATACTTACTGTGAACGTAGTTCCGTCTTTATTGATTTTTTTCATATTGCAACCCGAACTTAGCGTTAGTGCTATCGTTTTGAAGCGCATGTTTTTCTTGTGTGTGTGGGGGGGGGGTATTCAAGAATCTATTATCCATGGTCCAACTATTCACAGCGACATGAGGCTATCTTATAATATAGAAGCCGCTCTTAGCTTGACTGTAAGACAAACTCCTATAGTATTTTTGTAACAACAAAACGGTCGCTAAACGAAAAGAAAACAACGCCCTTTTTATAAAAAGCCAGATCTTTGGTAATCGTGTTAACATAATACAGTAAAAATGACGTATAGGCGATAAAAATAGTTGCATGTTTTTTGTTTTTTAATTATTAAATTTGGAACCATTTCGAGTTAAGATATGTTTAGTATTATGCATGTAATCGGAAGAAAACACACGTTAAAAATGTGTCAATATTCTACAAGAACCGTGATTTTCACAAAATAGAGTCTTAGGAAAGCCGCCATGTTTTTTTTGTATCGCTCAAGATCAAAAAAGTATTAAAACGTATTTTTCTTTCTATTACTACGTAATACTAAATTGATTTTAACTTCAAAACGTTCTTACTGTCATAATCTTTTAAAATATATATGCATATATTATCGCCTGTACACTAGTTTTATTCGCAGTTTTGAAGAAACTGTTTACACCGTCGATCTTTACGATTACCGATATATTTATTTAAGTGCCTACAACGTTGGGTTTAAGTAGCCGAAAGTTAAGACGGTGTCAGAGTGAAGAAAGAAATTAGCTAAGAAAGTTAGTGGGATCACAAAAGTATACGAGCAGTTTATTTTCAAATGAAGATAGCCGGTGCTCGGTTGTCAAGTTGACAGATAGGAAGGCGAGAGAAGACGTCTTTCTTTGCCGGTGCCAGGAACTATCTGTCTAGTGATTCCCAAAGGGTCAAAAGTAGCCCTTCAAAGTCCGGTTGAAATTAATGCGCCCTGAAGACTGATTGATCCCCGTAGGACCAAATCTCCTCACAGCGACTGCTCTCTGCAAGAGAAAATAAATGTTAATTTTTATTACTGCTACGATAATGTCATTGCCAACCTTTCTGTAAACCCTTCTTATGAACCAGAGCCAAAACTGTGTTGATCCTCACACAATATGTTTACACATTTCGGAGTGCTACATTGTCCCACATTAACAGTTTTTAATGAGTTATTTTGATCAGGAATTGGGGCGGAAAAATATAGTCGCCACCAAAACAAGTAGACAAAGAGACTAGCTAAGGAAGAACGATAACTCAAGGTTATAAACATGTCTGTTTTAACTAGAAAATGATGAAAAAAAGTTATCGTTCTTTCCTTAGCTAGCATATTTCTCTTTGGTTATAAAGATGACGACTATATTTTTCCGCCTAATTTTAATTTCTGCATTTCACGTAGACAATGAAACTTACACTAACTTATGTTTTTATGTTATAAAAGCAAAAGTTTTTTTTCACCTATTCTAAATATATTAACTTTAAAACGGTTTATACTTAATTCTGATACAAAATAATATTTTGTAATACTGTATATAGTAATTTGCAAACACGCACAAACGGATTTTTTAAAGTTTCTTAGAAATTAGTATTTTTAATATACATTTATAATTTGTATTGTCATATATATATATATATATATATATACAATAGTTTCGTCGATATAAAAGGTTTAATATCACTGAGAATAAATACTACACTGTGATCTTACCTAAAAAGCTAAGTAACTATAAAACATAATGGTTTTATGATTAGGCATTTTTAAATGAATAAATAAAACCCCTAATTTAATCTATTATTGTATTATCTGTTAATGAGGGTGGGTAGTGTAGTATCGATTCTGTTGTCATAAGACTGTCCTCCCAGGAATTACCTCTTCCCTTTTTAAGGGGTGGAGGTAATCCTCCCAAGTATTTCATCCTGCTTTTAGGAAGGGGGTCATTTGATATATGTTCTGTTATCATGAGACCATCTTCCAAGCGACTACCTTCTTCTTTGGTGGGGAAGAAAGGGGTAGTCTAGTATCTTTTCTGTTTCCATGATACCATATTCGCACACAATACATTTTCCTTTCATGAGGGCATTCTGCCAGGTATTTTCCTCTATTTTGGAGGCATTAATTCATTTTATTTGGAGGGGGGGTAGTATATTTCCTAACAATACCATTCTCCCTGGATTACCTTCTTTCTTTGGTGGGGGATAGTGTACTATCTACTTTGTAGTTATGATATCATCCTCCCAGGCATTGACTCCTTGTTTTTTTAGGAAGGGTGTAGTGTTCTCTCGTCATGATATCATCATCTCAGTCATTACCTCCTTTTGTGGTCAATATCATTGTTACAGCCTTGTATTTGTTAGTATATATCTATGTGCTAGTAAATATATAATTATAATGTTAATAATATTAATAATCTCCTAAACGGATGAACGCATTATTATGAATTTTGGAATATATATACTAGGCATCACCGTGAGTAACATCGGCATATTATTTATTTGTAAGTGTTAAAATTTAAGTGGTGCACATATTTAAAATTTTTATTTTTATAAACCGATCATCATATATCTTGGCGTATATATCTTTGACAATCTGCTGAGTAACATGGACACATTACCTTTTCTAAACTTTACCATTTAGAGCGTGCGCCCACCCAAACTCGCAGCCTCCCCAAAAAAACTTCAAAATAAGATACAAAATATTTAATAGAGAAAAGAATTGCTCTACCTAAAATTTCGAGTCATATTAAGTAATACATTTTAGTGTTTGCGTCAATAACATGTATGTGCTTAGTGAAGTACTAAACTATTTAACTTATAATTATGAATCGTCAGGCTAATATATATATATATATATATATATATATATATATATATATATATAAACAATAATATTTTTATAAATAAATATTAATTATTAAAATACCTAGAGACATCGATGTTTCATGCTAACGCAATCTTCAGTCTAGGAACTAATTCCCGACAGTCGGTAGGCGCGAACCCCGAACACAAATCGCCACTGATTCGTAGTCGGTGATCATATCCAAACGGCCATCGTCAATTAGTTAGTAAATATAGAGTAACTTTAACTGTAAATAGCGACAAGCTGCTATTTACCAGGCAGATAGAGTGATCTTAAGAAACGGTGTTCGGATCTCGCATATAGCTATTTGTACTGCTTGTTATTAAAGCTACTCGAAAGTGCCCAGCCCTTGTGGGAAGGGGGGCTGATAAATATATATATATATATATATATATATATATATATATATATAATGTTATGCTTTTTGGACCTTTCTTTTTTAGGTTATCTTCCTAATTAAACTTTTAAAAAAATTCTTTTTTGAAATTTACACCATTAATACAATATCTCAGATCAAATTTTGTTAAATATTTAATCTGGGAGTTCCCCAAAATTTACTCTCCACTTTTATCTTTAAATGTCCGATTGCATGTCTCTTTTATTCTGATCTGGGTAGACATTCAAAATATATATTTTATAATCCAACAAATAATTGTTAAATAATTGTAAAAGAATCTGCCTTGGAAAACAACCTTCGAGAAGAAATATTAAGAAATGACCACGAAAATGCCATGAATTATTTAAATAGTTTCAACTAAATCACGAGTAAATAAAGTGGTCAACCATAGTCGAGGGCGACTTGAAGGTTCCTTTTTTATTAGCTACTACGTTGAAGTGTAGAGGAAGGGCATCATTCATTTCTCAGGATTATTCCGCTTACCCTTGATCCTCACCTCATACTGCTGCATGTGTGCCAAGGGGGCATCAAGTATCATTTTTCAGTCTTTGGTATGACTCGACTGAGCATTGAACTATGACGTCCCGGCTCATTAGCAAGCACTCTTACCATTATACCAAATCAAAAGTATTCAATCCTTATTTTACAAATATTTACCTTTAAGCCTTTACTGTTTTTATTAGGTTACTAATTCTTTAAATCTTAATATTATATTACAATTTCCATAACACAAGTCCTGTGTACAATCTTTTATATGAGGCCTCAAATATATCTTTAAAACAACGTTTAGCTCTATTTAAATAATATTTATAACCATACATCACATCATTAAATTCATCTTTTATACAACAGATACAATCTGATTGTTAGCCATAAATCAATTTTGAAAACTCCTAAATCTTACTTTTCATTCACATTTTGAGATCTCTCTGTTTAATATTGAACTTTAATATTTATGGATTTAACATGTAGTACTTTACATCTTTCTATGTTAAATCCTAATTTTTAAATATCTTGCCAATACGACAGCTTTATTAGATCCATCTCTGTTTTTTGATAATCGTCTAACAGGTAGTATAACATAATCAGTAAATAGTTTTATTTCTGTATTCATATGATTAGTCATGTATTACTATTAACCCTCTGAGTTCTGAATATGTTTTGTAGAAAACTGATTTTTTACACCTATTTTTAAAATGACACTGTAAACTTAATCTTTCATTGTATCCTCAAACAATGTGTATGGCATTCGTAGCATAGGAATATCAAAATAAATTGTGACATTTGACTAATTTGCATATTGTGATGGTGGGCCATCTTGAATTTATAATGGGGTTGACCATCCGCTCATGGAAAATTGTTATTTTCTCATGCACATATTAGGCAGTTGCTGAATTATTTGGATATATTTGTGCCTTTGTGTCTTTTATGTCAAATAAAACGAGTTTGGCAGAAAATAAATTGTGAATTTTATTTTTGGGACCATTTTAGGTGCATCATCCACAACTCTGAAAATTCAAGACATCAAGTATATTCTAAGAAGATGTTCTACATTGCCTCATCTTCAAAACTGCTTGTCAGCATATCAAAATGTTTTTATAAGTCTAGATGACAGCATTTGTAATCCTTTACGGTGTGCAATCCTTCAAAGCATGCTATGGCATACTTTGAAAGATCACATTGGCAACCCTTCTGTTGCATTTGTTTTCTACAGCCACTATCACAACACGCAATGCATTCTGGTCTTTATTCAACAATGGCTGTTGGAAAATGTCTCTCAGTAAGTCTTTAAAGCATGTCTTCTACCATGGTGCGTCCAGGCATTGGGTCAACAGGCCTATTATACCTCTCCAATAGTGAGATGCATATGACGTCACAAACACGATATGAGCACAATGAGTCATAGACACGATGCACGCTAACAAGGTCGTTTTTAGGTGGCAATACACATGTAGCATCGTCTGCTATTAGAGGTCGTAGACATTGAAATTTTGTTTAAAAACAATAAATTTTAATTCAGTATAATTGTTTGAAAAACCATAATTTTTCATTTTCAGTAGTAAATAATAATGAGATACCATATTTGAAATCTTACTAAAATACAAATATATATCCTATAAAAACAGTAAAAGATTCGGGGAGAGTACATCTATGATCCATTATTTTGCCATTTAAGAGAATTAGGAAAAAACAAATCGTCTATCAATTTTTTCGTTTGTATTGGGTTAGCCAAAAAGTTCATTCGTTTTTTAGGTAGATACATCAAGTTTAGAAACACAACCGAGTTTATGCACTTCATTTTGCACACTTAATTTAGAAATCTTGAGAATGTCTGCGATTTGTCTGGTTGTCAAACGGCAATTTGGTTCAACTACGGCTTTCACTTGGTCACTGTCAATCATCTTTGGCCGGCCACAGTGAGGAGCATGTCTCACTGAAAAATTTCTTTTTAGGAATTGAGCAAACCATTTCTTGCACACTCGTTTTGTAACAGCATTCTCCTCATACACATGGGATATCTTTCTGCAGGTTTATGTTACCTTTAAGCTTTACATGTTGTATAAAAGCATCAGATGTCGGTAGTGCTCTGCTTGATCTTCCATTTCAAGGCCTAAAGTACAAGCAAAAATGTAAGAAATTCTCTGCTCTGATGTCAACATACCCGCTACACAAAATACAGGAACTGAAGAATAGGAATATGAAACGATTTTTAGTAAGCCAGAAAGATGACATTCAAAAACGAACAGACTTTTTGGTCAACCTAATACTTTGATGTGAGAAATTATTTTTCTAAGATTACAATCTACATTATGAACTACAAATGCACCTTGATGTACAATCAACATCTGTGTGTCATTGCTAAACCTGCCTGGCCATGGACTAACATTTTTTCTCTCATACCCTGTCCGTAGTTGGTCGAGGAATAACTTCTACCTTATGTGCTTCATGATTTGAAGTTAGCAAATCGTTTGAAATTTGACACGAGTTTTGATCTGTAAGCTACAGTTCCATATTATAAATTTCAATATGCATTCTTTTTACTTCCTGTATTGCCTTTCTGCTTCTTTCTATAAGTAATCGTCAAATAAAGTGATAGAAGTATAACACATTTGTTTTCCCAGAAATTAATTTACGATCTATGCTTAAGATTAAAAGATAAAAACATCGAACAAGAACTGTAGGTTAAATATCACATCACAGGTAAAAGAATTCTACTATTCTAATTGATAAATAACATACAACCAAACTTTTCAATGGTACTTATAACATGATTTTGTTATTTAAATTGTTCGATAATATCATGTTTTTGTTTCGGAATTTTTTAGATGAGGATTGATAATTTGTATTATTTTGATAATTCGGACTGCTGTTCTAACCTTGAATGTTATTCTCACAACGTTCCGGCTGAGTTCGACAAGATGCACCTGAATGTTACATCGACCGAAATGTAAGAATTACATCCAAGATGAGAACAGTAGTCCAAATAATCCAAATCGACAATATCATGTTTAATAGTACATTTATTTTTGAAGAATATAATCCTCAAATGTAATTCTTGTTATGCAAAATACCTACGAAATATTCCTAATAATGATACACTTTTTTACTCTTTGGGCTAGAAGGTCAGATTAGAAATATTACGAAACAATCTTAAGCTATAATAAAAAAATGTCTAAAAATAGAGATGGCACTGGAATCTATAAGAATTTTCAACTGAACCTTTCATTTCATATATGAAGTGTAGATTGATCTTATTTCATCAATCATGACCGGGTAGAAGTCTTAAGTAATTCGTAATTGTATTCATAGTATCACCCATACTGAGGATTCAACCTACAACGTCTACAAGACTCACTTAGAACTGATTATCATTTAGTACTTATATCCGTTGCACTATGGATCGTTGCTGAGAATCAATATCATTTTATGTCTTTAATCACATAAAAAAGGGGAAATTAATGCTTTAACAGGTGCTCTTTAAAAAGTATTACAATACTTTAAATACACAAAAGCTAAAACAATGTTAAAATAGAGCTAACTTTATTAAAATGTTTATTTTGTCTAGTTCAACCGACCCCCCCCCCCCCCCTTTTACAGCACCTTGAATTATAAACATTTACTCTAATTTTGAGAATTTTATTTTTGTTATTTAACCATCGGTTGAATACCATTAAATTACTTCTATTAATAATACACTATCTTTTACTGCTCAATTAAGTTTACTATACTTTTTCAGACTAATCTTCCAATGCTAAATTCAGTGGAGTAGTGTAGTGTATTTTCTGTTGTCATGATATCATTCTACCAGGCATTACCTCATTTTTTCGTGGGGTAGTGTAATATCTGCTTTTTTGTCATGAGACTATTATCTCATAGACTACCTCTTCTTTTTGTGGAGAACTAATGTAATATCTGTTCTGTTGTCACGAGACAATCATCACAGTCACAACTTCCTTTTTTGAGTAGTAGTATATTATCTATTCTGTTGTCACGAGACCATCCTCCTAGGCATTATGTCCTTTTTGAGGAGGAGTAATATCTATTCTGCTGTTATGACAACATCCTCCCAGGCATTACTTACGTCTTTGGTTGAGTAGAGAAGTCAACAATTGTAACAATCGGTGGTTAATTAGCACACTCAAACTAACATTTTATATACTAGCAATAATATGATTCCTACAGCCGCATATTATTGCTAGTATTTTTTTAATAGAAAATCAATCAACACAATTACCCCAATACAGACAATGATATTTATGGTAGAAAAGCATTTTTGTTTGAAAATCAAGTTGGTATTTTCTCATGTTTCTTTGAATTGGTGAATAGAAAATATAGGTTAAAACCGTTTAGATTTTGAGCAGGTAAGCCCGTAATGGCTTGTTGAAAGATTGAGATTTTCTTATATGTTCAATTCAGAATAATTTACTGTCTTAAATCAGAGCGAAAATATCAGTAGTAAAAAGCGAACATATCTTTTTCTCTTACAAAATGTGCACTACTTCTTTGATATGAACAAGGAGGAAATATATGAACCTCTCATAATTCCGAAACAATCTTCATTTATTCCAATTCTTTAATAATCCATATATTCTTTTATTTACAGGAGTAAGGAGATATTTTTGGAGATGATCAAATGAAAATATTATTCAACAAAAACTTTAGAAAAGGTATATTCCTTCCTGATCTTCTTTATTTTGTATTCTAACATGTGAAGCATATCTGGCTTATTAGATTCTTGGATTGACTCTACATCTGGTTGGATTGCACTCATTAATTGATCACTATAAACGCCATGAACAAATATGTAAAATATAAACCTATTAATTTAACGGCACAGCAGTCACCAGCACAGCCTGTTTTCTGGGTTGTAATACACTTCGAAGGCAATTTATTATAATTTTCACCATTCACTTGACCTTGTGAACACCGAAGCCCAACATATTTGTATGTTGTTCGATCAACTATAGATTCCTATCTTTCTACCTTGTGTTCTCTGAAAATCACCAGACAAACAGAGGTAAGTCGACTCTTGTTTGCATAGCAAGGAATCTGCTGAAATATCACTTAATCTCTTGTTTGATTGAAAAAAAACATACAGTAATCATAGTTCTACAGTTGTCAGATTTTGTTGTATATTGAGACTGTAAAAGCTAAAGACAAACTTTTTGGTCTTGAAGATATAATTTTCATTTTTCGTCTTGTTGTTAGGTGTTTTTTTTTAATTATTTCTGAAATGTCTGTTAAAACAGACATTTCAGTTGAACAGACATTAACAGGTAACTATTTACTTGTCTCCCCCAACGAGGACAAGTTAGACACAAGATCGATTTTTAATGTGTGGAAAATCAAGATACCCAAGAAAGGGGAACTATGAATTGTAACAAAAATTAAAATTGCATGTCTAAAAAGGATCCCTACTCCGACCAAGAACAGAAAAAATGTAGTGTATGAACCGATACTGCTCTTTTCTCTGAGCCAAAAGGCCAATGCATTAGTCATATTTTGCTTTTTAAAAATAATAAGACATTTGCTACATTTCAGTCATATTCTATTAGATTTTATGAATAAAATTAAAAAAATATATAGAACTCAAACCAAAGACATAAATGTCATTAAATCCTCAAATGCAGAGAGAAAAGAAATTATATTCGTGTGAAATGTGTGGATCAGCATTTGCAAGTAATTCCAAGATAAAAATGCACATGCGAACACACACTGGAGAGAAGCCATATTCTTGTGAAGTGTGTGGAGTATCCTTTTCAAGTAATTCCTCTTTAAAGACACACATCCGAACACACACTGGCGTTAAACCCTACAGTTGTAAAATATGTGGGACATCATTTACAAGCAGTTCATCTGTAAAGATACACATGCGAACACATACTGGAGAGAAACCATATTGTTGTTATATGTGCAAATCATTCTTTTCAAATAGTTCATCATTGAAAACACACATACGAATACACACTGGAGAGAAACCACACTGCTGTGAAGTGTGTACCTCTGCATTTCCACGAACTGCAGAGTTAAGAATACACATGCGAACACATACCGGTGAGAAACCATTTTTATGCCGAATATGTGGATCAGCATTTTCACAGAGGTCGACTTTAAAAGGGCACACACGAATGCATACTGGAGAAAAACCATATGATTGTAAAGTATGCAAAACGTCATTATCAAGTAGTTCTTCATTAAAAACACACATGCGGACACACACTGGAGAGAAACCATATTCTTGCAAAGTATGTGGAATAGCATTTTCATTGAACTCTAAATTAAAAGTACATATACAAAAACACACAGGAGAGAAGCCATTCTCTTGTGAAGTGTGCCAATCAACATTTTCACGAAGTGCAGAGTTAAAAAATCACATTCGAACCCATACGGGAGAAAAGCCTTATTCATGTAAAATATGTGGTTCAAAATTTGCACATAATTCAATTTTAAAAGGGCACATGCGAATACACACTGGAGAGAAACCATATGTGTGTGAAGTGTGTGAGACATCATTTACGAATAATTCATCTTTAAAATCACATATGTTAATACATACTGGAGAGAAACGATATTCTTGTGATGTTTGCAAAATGAGATTTTCACTGAAGTTTACATTAAAAGTACATATGAGAACACATACTGGCGAGAAACCATATTCTTGCAAAGTTTGCATGTGTACATTTTCACGTAGTAATTCTTTACAGATTCACATGCGAACACATACTGGAGAGAAACCGTATTCATGTACAGAATGTGGATCAGCTTTTTCACATAATTCAAGTTATAAAGCACATGTGTTAACACATTGTAGAGATAAACCAAAATAAATAGTCTTTTCAAAACCACTCTGACTATTATGAAATGTCTCTATCAGCATTTTTATGTTTATGCTAAAGATTATTTACTATACTTATCGAAATATTATATATATAAATTAATTAATCCCTGTTTGTTTAGAAGTGTTGGTACAGTACCCGGGTATGTCAATTTCTATAGTTACCTAGCTTTTACCGGTTTATAGCTAATATGAAGGGAAATATTTGAAATTTTGTAGAGAAATTTGCATAAGAGAGTAAATAACAACGATGCAAATATGTTTTTAAGTACAAATAATTTGATGTCTATCTTTTTGGCGGATTATTATATACTCAAGTAAAAATTCTTTATGTAATGTTTTTATGTCATGTTTAATTGGTAAAAGTTTTAAAACATATCCAGTTAATTTTTTTAGACTTACATGAGATTCGAACTCTGTTATTAACATCGTAAAAACTACTGTATTTTTAACTTATTTCTTTTTTGTCAACCAATCACGTGTTTATATTTGCCTGCAAACTACTTCAAAAAACATCATAACTTTTTAATTATATACTGGTTACTTAAAATTTAAAATCTGAAAACAATAAATAGAAGACATTTTTTTATTATAAAAATGCATTTTTCTGAACTTTCATTCTATTGTCAGAGACACGTTAAAGAAGACCACTTAGATATACTGAAGTATTTGTGAGCTTTTGTAGATTTGTCTAAAGAACAATCCACAAATTAAACACAATACTAAAATTATACACTGGTGTGGTCTTCTCATCTCTTGGATACGGCTAAATCATGGATGAATTTATTAAAGTATTTCCCCTCAATGCGCTCTATTTTACATCCTACAAATCCGGTGGCAATACAAGGTTACTAACACTAAGTCCCAAATAAGACAATCTCTTAAGAAAATTATAAGAATGAAGTACCACCAAATTTATAAACATGTTATTTTTACGTTTGTTCACCCCTAAACAAGGACTATTGCCATTGAAGCGTAAGAAGCTACTGTGTAAGTAGCTCGATTTATAGAGAGCAATCTGAGTGGGGAGTTTAGTAGCAAGATGTTTGTTCATTACATTTAAATTTTAGCATGTTAGTACGACCAGGGAAACAATGAGTAGGAATGGGCTGGAGCTTGGCAGTCAGTGAGGGACCTATGAAGTTAGAAATTATTTTTTTAAACTCTGTCCAAGATGCCTGCTAAGCTCCAGCCCATTCCTGCTCGTTGTTTCCCTGGCCATACTAACATGCTAGAGGTTGGTGTATCAGGCCAGATGTGTCAACAATACTCTATGTACATGAAGTAAGACAGGCTCATAGAAATAAAACATGTCCAAACAAGAAGATGTACTGTTATATCCCTCAGAGTGAATTCATTGAAACAGCAAATGACGAAACAAAATGGCGTGCTATAACAAAAATAGTTAAAAAAAGCTTTGTGGCATGTCACAGCTAAATCAAATGATGCTATAAGATAAAGTTCATCACTGCTAGAAATATAGACATCAGTGTCACACATGTCTTACTAGAGATGAATGGACTACTACAATTACTACTGTTACTTTCTATAAATCTAACAAGAGTAATATACATGATCTTCGTTTCTCCATTCTGTTTTTAGAATAGATATAGACTTTCAAAATAAATTAGTAATGCCATTTCTATGAGAGACATAATTTGTCTATCCTTCTTAATATTTTCAACATAATTGCTCCAAGAAAGGCAGATTTCAAAAACTAGATCTATTCAAAAATTGAATTATTTTGCAATAGAGTAATATCTACATATCGATATTTGGTATCTGCTGGTCCGAAGCCGAAACTACTAGTACTTCTATTACTTGTACCATTGTGCTATCTTTCAATGCTCAATTTATTGGATAATGGCCCTATGGGAACGGACACATCTTGAGGTGGGTGTATCTGTTGGAAATCGTTGGTTTGACTTGCGCGATTCAGTGCGGGTGGACCCATGCAGTCGGGTGCAGAATAGGGCTGTTCTCACAGTCGGAGCTCACAGACGTTACAAGGTCACCGTTACAAGGGTCAATGTGCACCTGTGCATAGAGGCTATGTGACGTCATGGGCTTTTGCGTGGGAAGCAGAGTTTAGCTAGTCTGGGTTTTGGAGGCGAGCCTATCAGACGTGATTTTTACGATGTAGTCTACAGCATACATAGGGAATTAATTTCCTAAGAAAATACAGGCAAAAGATCTCTTTCCCCCCTCCACGAATGGTTAAAGACTTAATTGATAAGTAGTTACGAAAGCAGTAATTTGCTCTCTCTCTCTCTCGACGTTAGTGAATATCTCCAAGCCGATAGATAACTAACGCCTGAAATTAAACAGAACTTAAGTTTAAAAATTTGTTGTCTTCTGAATCGGTCATGGAGTTTTTTGTTGCAGCGGCATAGTTCACGGCAGAAAGAAAGAAGAAAGAATTCAACTACGGGACGACGCACCTCTCCACGCGACGAGGAAAGATTGAAGGTGCAAGAAATGTTAAAGGTATGCAAACTATATGATTTTTGGTGTTAAAAAATGTCGAGTGCTTAAACAAGAACTGCCACGACCCATTCCCGGGACGACTATGTAACAAATTCAGAAGGGGGTAGTATCTGTTTTGTGGTCATGATCCCATCTTATTATGCACTACCTCCTCCTTTTTTGAACAGGGGGAGGTATTGTAACATTTGTTCTGTTTTCATATGAACATACTACTAGCGATTACATCCTCCTTTGAGGTAGTGTGATATCTGTTCTGTGATCATAATACCATGCTCCAAAGCAATACATTCTCCTTTTTGGGGTGGTGGTATCTGTTCTGTGGTCATGATACCATGTTCCCAGGATAAAAAAATAATGTTACTGGAGGAAACATAGTTTCTAGTATTCTTTAATAACAGAAACAGATAAAGAAAAGTACATTTTACGATTGTAAAAGTAGGAATTAACAAGACACGTTGAGAACTATCAAATGAACTATGTGGATTTAATATGTATATTGTTATTGTATTAATGCTGTAAATTTTCTGGGCAAAGTTTTTAAGGATTGAATTGAGTCAAAAAATGAGATCCCCAAAGAGGCATTAAAAAAACTTTCCAAAATGGGTACACAATAATTTTCTACCGTCTTCTAATCTCAATTTTGTCAGAATTAATTCTTTGGCCTAGTAGAAAGGTTCAACATTTCTCCACGTCTCAACTGTGTTGTGTATTCTTGATCTTAAGCAGGTCATAGATAAAATGTAAGTGGCTCAGGTTTCCAGTGTTGTCCACTGTGAAGGAATGGACTTTTGTTTTAATTTAAAAAAACTTTTGTTCGCATCAAACAAGGCATATTTCCACTGAAGCGTTAGGGATTACTGTGATAGGTGGCAGATTTATAGAAGGACAACTAATGTGGGGAGTTGGGCAACAAAATGCTTGCTCATTACAATTACATTTCTGCATCTTGGTATAGTCGGGGAAGCAAGGAAAGGAAGGAAATTCCATATACAAGCAGTCTGCAGAAAGAAGCTGTTAGGGTAGAAAATCTTCCAACATCAACTGATTTCTACAGGAGAAAACACATTTCTAAAATACAATTGGTTTCTTCATGAAAATACTATTTCAAACACTAGACAATTGCTATTTTAAAATTAAGCATGACATACCAATTACAGACTAATTCGAGCTCAAAGAAAATGTTCTTTTAAACTCAAGCATGACACCATTATCTTCGGTTTAACATCCGTTTTACATACGGTCATGTGTTTGACAGCTTTAAGAAATTACTCCCAAACTAACCTATCTTTGCTTAGGTCTTTATTTGTTTCCCTTTCTCTCACATCCATCCTTATCACTTCCTCCCATGTTTTCGTTAGCCTTCCCCTGGTTACTGAACCTTCTACATCAACTGTTCTACACCTACTATCTAAAGAACTCACATTCATTCTTTCAACATGGCTATAACATGAAAGTATCCTGTCTTTCACACATCTCCCTCTACTATTCAGATTTAATCTTCCTCTGGAGTCATCAGAACTAAGCTTATCTTTAAGACTCGCAGTAAACATCATTGTATAAGCTTCATCTTCAACTATTACTGGCCAGATTTTACTTTCATACATCATCACACTGCATACACATTCCTTTATATGCCTTTCTTTTGGTCGACCGGTAAGGCTCTGCTAGTTAGTAATTATTAAAGCTTTAGCAGTGAAAAATACACAACTGAAAGTATGTTTTAAAAGACTCAATTATTTGGGAGCCTTTTTGTGTAATAAGTCTGGCGAAAACATTTGTACAAGTTTGGAACATGCTTGGTTGTCTCGAAACAACGATAAACTATAATTATTTTGAAAATTCTCTCTACAACAGTGAGCCTATCCCTTATAGTTTGCAAGAATGTGAACAAATAGCAACGGTATGGTATGCGTTTAGAAGTTAGGGCGTTTTTTTTTCTTGTGAAGGCAGTCCAACCTGAGCCGATTCTGTGATTTACAGATGTTTGCCCGTCGTTAAATGAAGACAGTTTCTTCCCAAGGGAAACAAATTCTGTAACTTGTTCGATTTGTTGGCGGTTGATGTTAAAAGGAGTTTGTTTTTATCAGTGGTCATGCCTTTAGTCTTAGGCATGTTAATAGAAAGACCACCTCTTTTCAAGTACTTCACAAGATTATCCATAAAAACTGCAAATGGAGTTACTATGTCATCCGTAGTGCTCAGATTAGACAAAAGATGGCAACTAATTTAAAAACCTAAGCTACATTGTTATTTTGTTTTCCAAATATCGACATACTTTAGCAATAAAAGTAAGTAATGTAAAATTCATTTTGTGTTTCGAGTTTTCATTGGTGAACAAACCTGTAGAAGATAATTCTAAAAATTCTAATAACTTTACCTGTTGAATAAAACAAGTGCTTCTTTTTCGTTTTTATAATTTGACATTCTCCACAAAGATAATTGCTCAATAACACATAATTATGTGAAGAAACGTCACGCATAACTATTTAAAAACCTTTACAGACTTTCAAATGTATTCTCTCATAAAGAAGAGAGAATCCAGAAAGTTAGACAACGTCAATCACTCTTTGTAAAGCTGATCTCTCTGAAGTAAACGACAAAGAGTTAGCTATTTTTTCATGGACTAATGAGTTACTGCCTATCAAGGCCCAAATGGCCACTCGAGGATAAGGGTTAATGAGTTTGTCCGGTGGACAATCAGACAAAACATTGAGGACTGGTAACTATGATGGAAACTGGACAGCATTTTATTATTTAAGAGGAAGGCTCAACAAGAATTTGTTAACATTAGACTTGAAAACGCCCATGTTGTAGTCAGCTGGGAAGCAGCGCCGTTTTATTGTATTCCACAAACGGGTAGATTTTAGAAAAAACTTTGCTACTGAAATTAGGTTTAGGAGCACAGATTAAGAAATGAAACTTATTTATAGTAGTTGTAGCTAGACGAGTTCTGGTAAATATTTTACAGGGGGAACCATAGATTGGAGATCGGTTAAGCACCTACAATGAAAATAACGATAGAGTAAAGAAAGACTAGACACCTCTCTCATGTGAGAAAGAGGCTGTATTGAAGAGAAGAGTCTATGTTGTCGGTAAAAGCCTTGAACAAAAATTTCGATGCATTGAGGCTCATTCGAACTGTCGATCAAAGGGTTACAGATGATTCGTCATTTGTAGCTCCATATAAAGTGGGTGATAATCCTGTTCAACAGTTAAAACTCAATACTTCTATAGCGTCCAATGCATTTGGTTGAGAGATTTAGCAATAACAGGTATTTTTTTTCAAGGCGGAGTTGCTGGGACATGTGAAGCTTTTGGTCATTTAGTAACTAAGAATATTTCACTTGGGTACCATGAAGGGAAAATCCCCAAATCTAGAATACGAGCAGTATTTTGTTAGAACTTGCTTACTACAAGCGTTTTTGGTGTCGTCATAGCAGAAAAATTGAGATGAAGCTAATACCAAAGTTTAGCGGTGCAGTCCCCAATCAATCCATTAGTCAATGTATTTAAACACCTGACCTTGTGTGTCGGCTGCACTCAGTGAAGAAAATAGAATCCGTAATCTCAATGCATCTGACACAAATTAAGTGAAGACTGTAAGTGGGATTTTGATTTCTATAAAGGAAGCTTTATTTACGATGTTAACATTGAACTTTTATGCGGCGTACACACAGTTTGTAGCATGCCACATTAACCCGGGTGCACATTACATTTAATTCCTACATGTTGGTAGTCGGGAAAACAGAGAGCAGGAGTGAATCCAAAAGGCAAGCAGTCCAAAAGAAAATAAACTATTTGAATAGCAGGTTTTACGGCATCCCTTGACTTCTACAGTAAAGAGGTGGGATTTTGCTTCTAGACGGATTTGTCTGGGATATTTATGTTTGAAGGCTACAAGTGCACTAAGTTCATTAGAAAACATTCCATGGAATTACTTATAAAACAAGCACAAGGATTCAACATTGCAGCGATGGAACAGGGACTGGAGTTTGGTAGACAGTGTGAAACCTATTAGGTTAAAGACTGTTTTGCACACTGTCTAAGATAGAGAGTATAGTGGTTGGTGCACCAGTCAAGATGTTGCAACAATATTCGATGCATGAGCGAACAGTGACTTTATAAAAGTGTAGCATACTTGCATGTGTGAGAAGTTTACTAGTCCGGTAGAGGGCGTCCACTTTCGTTGCCACAGACTTCTATGCATTTATTGCAATTCATGCTGCTAGTAAATGTGAAACCGAGGAGTTTGAACGTTTGACACTCGGGAAGGCATGACAATCTGTGGTTGAAAAGGTTTGTTATAATTGTAAAAATCATAGTATACAATTAATTTTAAGGAATAGTTTTATGCTTATTCTAAGCTCATATCATTGCTTATCTCATAACCAAAATAGATAGCGAAATGGGAAAACATTATTTTTTATCAAGGGCTTACACTCACGCTTCTGTTTAGGTAAATAAGGAAAGATGCCTCCACTTAACAGTATTCCTAACCAGAATAAGTATTTTTTAGAAAGAAACTGAAGCGAAATAGATTATATTTGTGTAAAGAACATAGTGCCAAAAATTGCTAGGCAGAATTAGATATCGATTGTATGTGGTTTAATTTCGGGAATCTCTATTAGATACTTTTCTGAAAGAAAAATAGATCTTTATAAAAATATAAACTACAAGATTACAAATGATCATGACATTTTTTAATGTAATTATGAAGTAAGTTATATTCTTTATGCAATTATTTGTGGTACTTGTAAGCATTAAGTACACAAGAAGTGTAGCGGAATTATAGAAAGAACAAGTTTGTGTGCAAGAAGTGTAAGCTAAAACAGACGGATGAGAACTCAAATGTTGAGAAAGTATATCTCGATGAGACGTTATTAAGGTTGTTCAGAAGTTTTTTATCTTGATATAATTGGAGTATACGATAGAGCGGGTGCTAGTGTGGTTGTAAGAGTCAGAAGTGGATGTAATAATAAGTTCAGGTAACTTCACTATCAATCAAAGAGTCTATCCGGCATGAGTAGGTAGTCTGATATTCTATGAAAGTCAAACCTGGCCAGTGAGGGTTACGGACCTGCGTTGCACGGAGAGAAATATTATGAAAATGATACTATGAATGTGTAATGTGAGTCTTCAAAACAGAGAAAGGTTAAATTTAGACAGTGTAGAGAGATGTGTGCAAAATATAAGACTTCAATGTTATGACCATATTGAAAGAATGGATGAGACTTCTTGGGTTAGAAGATGTAAACAGTTGAGGTAGCAGTTTCAGTTCAGATGAATGCCCCCCAAAACATGTGAGGAAGTGTTACGAATAGACTTTAGAGAAAGATGTATAAATAAAGACCTGGCCATGGATTAGTTAGCTTGGAAATCAATTTCTACAAGCCAAATCAGGCCAGCATGATGTTAAACCGAAGATCATGATGATGATGGGTATGTTTTAGTTTTATCATTCGAGTACAAAAACTATGAGAGCGATTTGAAAATTAACAGAACTGAATGTGCTGTGTGAACTCTGGGCAAAGAGTGATAAAAAGATTATCTCATTATCTAAACTGGTATCTTGGCAGTATATGACTTTAATCTAAGCTACCAACAACCAATATATTTGTCTACGTTTATGTTTATACCTTTTCTTTTTTTCGATCGTTCAACTATTAGCACTGGACAACGATAGATGAGCAACAGATAAAAAGACAATCGCGTTTTGAAACAACCTCCCTGTTCACTTTAACTTGCTCCACATGAGTTTTCTCTTTTTTCCACCTCAAGTAAATCCGTTTCTAAAATGTTAGGAGAAGTGTCATGAAAACGTCTGAAATGAATTCGAAAAAGAAATCCTTCATTCTGTTTTCTATAATGAGACATTTTCTTTCTTTTTTCTTTCTTCTTCGTATACCGATTGATATGCGTTTTCTTTTATTCTCAAATTTTCCAGTTTGGGGTTTGGTTTCTTTCTTATTTTTTTACATTTTCATCGATTGAGACGTTGTTTTATATGAATTTAAATATTAGTGAAAATACTAGTGAATTCATTTTTTCATCGTCATTTTTACATTTGTAAATAAAGAATACAAAAACTATATTTTTCTATGTAAAGAAAGCTATTGGTAAGAAATGTAAATTGTTTTTCAAAGTTTCCAATACTTGGGTGACATGTTTAACGCTGGTGATGCTTGTGAATGTGCAATCACTGTTGGGTTAATGGGGACGGCTTGGGAAGCTGCTGCCAATGGTTACAACTAGACACATTTCCTTCCAGATTCAAGGAACAGTCTTTTCAGCCTGTGTTCGCTCTGCCATCTTACATGGCAGTGAGACATGGGCCCCAAACACTTCTGATCTACAGTGACTCGGCGTAATGATCGTGCCACAACCAGGTGAATGTGAGACTGCAAACTTGGAGAAAAAATCACCTCAACAATGCTCTATCAAAAACTTGGGTGCTTTACATGTTTAGTACATCGACAGGTTCGTTAACACCTTTTGCATCAACTCCATTACACACCTGGATATCACAGGCACTAGGGGACATGATAGACCGAAAAATACATGGCTTTAGTGTGTAAAAAATTATATATCTCCGTGCATGGAATATAGTTGTCACATCTGGGCTGATGCACCAAACGCTATCTTCTCCCCTTAAACAGGGTCCCAAAAAGAATCTCTAATCTAATAGGCCCCTCACTATCAAGTATGCTCTAGCCTCTGCCCCATTGCAGCAATGTTCTATCCCTGTGCTTGTTTTACAAGTACTTTAATGGAATGTGCTCATACGAATGTGCTGCACTAGTGCCGCCTTTACATAAATACCCCCGATCAAATATCAGTCAACAATATCCTGCATCTTCACTGTTGAGGTCCCTAAATGCAAGAGAGATTTCTACTGTAATAGCTTCTTTCCTCGTAGCGCTAGCCTTTGGAATTTCCTAACTGCTTCCTGTTTCCATGAACATGCTTGCATACATACATTTAAATGTAATATGAACAAGCATCTCGCTGCAAAACTCCCCATATAGTATTCCCCTAATTCACAGTAGCCCCTACGCACTGGCGTAGCTAGGGGGGGGGGGCGAGGGGGCGGGCCGCCCCGGGCGGCACACCTGAGGGGGCGGCATTTTGAGAGGGTAAAAATAGAAAGTAGAGAAAAAAATTTAAAAAAACAAAAGTTAACAAAAAATATGAAATTTTATACTATAATTTTATATAATAATAAATTTAAATGAGAACATTTGAAAACCTGAAAATGTTATGAAATGATAAAATCATTTTTATTTACTTTTTTGTCGTTGTTGTTAAAGTCCGAATTTTCGCCAAATAACATGGATGTATCAAGGAGAGAATAGTCCGATGTAGTTTTCTTTTCTTTGTCTTCATAATGTTATTATTAAGAGGGCGAGCCCTCCGAAGAGAAAAAACGTCTTGTATCGGTGCTTTTTTAAATCCGTGTGTGTAATCGCTCGGTTTTCAGAAATTTGTTGTTGTTAATAACGTTTCAACTCTTTTAAAAATAGTTTTAATATATTTTAAACAAATGTATTTATGAATGGCAAATAAGGCTATAAATTTATTTTTTGTGAGAGAACTGTCGCAAGGCATCAAGTCGGTTGAAAATTTACAAACAGATTTTTCGCGCCTTTTTTTCGGCAAAGTTATCAATGACTCTATCAAAATTCACTTCCTCGACAAGTTCCCTCTCTATTGAGAGGATTGCCAAGTCTGTAAGTCTTGTCTGGCTCATTGCTGATCTAAGGTAGTTTTTTATGAGCTTCAGTTTTGAGAAAGAGCGCTCACAGCTAGCAACGCTAATAGCTCTGGTGAGGAAAATTCTCAGCAAGATCACAATATTAGAGACGGAATCCCCAAGTTGGTATCTTTGTATAAAGTTCAAAAGTTCAAGAGGTCCATCGATTTTGTCTTTTTCTGAAGCTTTTACAACATACTGTAACCTTTTCTTTTCAGCAAAGAATTTCTCTTTTTCTATATCTTCGTCAAATCCACCAAGCTGACAATCATAATTATCATCAAGCAGATTTGACGGTATAAGAAAAGCGTATTTATTTGCAAGATTGTGAACTTGTTGAAATCTGCAAGATATTTCTTCAGTCAATCTGTCTATGACAGACAGCATTTCCCGTCTCAACTCAGTATCAAAACTCAGCGCTGCATCAGTTAATCCTTCACAAAACAAAAGGAAAACAAAAGGAAAACAGATAAAATCTCAAATGAATAAAAAATATTAAAAATCAGTTTTCATATTTTAATTTTAATTTAATTGAATTTAGGAAAATTAGATACCGTAGAACTAATTTTCGCAAGGTATGAAAATTAAGAATAATGTTAACTTAATAATAATGGACCAGTTTTCCTACCTAGCAAAAAATTTTCCATGGACGAATTATCCATGGGCGAATTATCCATGGACGAATTTTCCGGGCACCCAAATGCCGGGGGGGTGGGGCGGCAAATTTTACTACCGCCCCGGGCGGCAAAAGGTCTAGCTACGCCACTGCCCCTACGTCTCAGTGGCATTGTGACTTATTTGGGGCGAACTTAAGTAAAAAACAGAAAATAGCTGCACACAACCTGAATGATGTCAATCTTCTAGTAAGAACAGCATGGAGAGAAAGGATGAGGCAGAGCTGGGACACTTGCACATTAATACCAAAATTGGATTATGATGATGATGATGATCATCATCATCAACCGATCAGAACTCAACATTTTAAAAGAGTCATTTTCATAATTTTTAAAATGAGAAAATAATCCAGCCAAATAGTAACGAAAATAAGGATGTAAGAGTGTAGCGATTTAACAAGAAATCATCTGTTTTTTATAAAAAAACTCAAAAGCAAAAGAACACACATTCATGAGAGACTGTAATGATTTAATCTGAAATCCGCTTTTTCCGAATTAAAAGAAAATATAATTCTACGAAAAAGCAGAGCTCAAATCATTGAGGTTACTATCACAATTAACCCAAAAGTTTTCTTTTAATTTGAGTTTTCATTTATCTATCTATTATACGCTAACTGATTTATCTGCCCTTGAATTGTGTCCAACGAAACAAGATGGACGCATAGTCATCGAAGTGACTTGTACGATACGGGAAATGGAAAAATATTTGTAATTAAAGTTCTAGTGGATAATTTTCCCTACTTTTTTCAACATTGAACAAGAAAATACCACTGAGTATTTATTTACTCCTTACCAGGAGTTAGGTACAAGGCCAGTTGTATCTTATTCCCACAAGTAAGATGTGACCCACGGTTGGGTCGGGAAAGTGTGGTTTGAAAAGCCAGCGCCTGAGAGGTGAGCACTCTGGCCATTAAAAATTGCCTGGGCAGCCCCGGCGGCATTCCCCGGTAGGGGCGCCTCAGGTAGTAAGCAATAAACTTACTCCTCCCCAAAGAGGGAAGGCCAAGCCTGGGAGGGTGGACCTCCTAGAACTGTACAGGACAGACCCATAGACCGGCGTAAATCAAGCCTCGAAGGCCAAGACAATACCAGTCTATGGGGTGCAGTATCCATCGGAAATACCACTGAGTAGGTACATAATATTGTTTTCATAAATAAATAATTTTTTCGTATGCACGAAACTCTGAACAAGCACCAAAAATACTATTTAAACTTTTATGTAAGATGTGTTGCGGGTACCGACCGACCGACCGACCGATCGATACGTTGCTGGGTTGTGGTTGATCGTTCAATCGACCCCAACAACTAAGAAAAGGAGGACACAGGCAAAAATAACGGCAAATGGCAAAGAGGAGAGGACAAACGCTGGTGAACAGTTTAAAAAAGGTATTGTTTATTTACCATAAGGAAATGGTATCAAGAAGAAGTGAATTGAGATTTATGATGATGTCACTGGATCAGGAGAGACTGGGCAGTAAGGAGTGACGTCTCTAAGTGGCAGCAAACTGGACCGAAGAGGAGTGGTGTCGTTGGTGAGAGTTGACAGGGCACCTTTGTGGTTTGCTGACTGGGAAAGAAAAGAAAGGAAATTCGCCATAGTTGTCGGAGTAGCCCTGATAAGGGCTGTTTAAATAAATATCGCAGTAGTTTGTAGCCCTGATAAGGGCTGTTGGAAAAAGGAAAGTTGGAGACACAGGTGCAGGAGAGTGTTGTTGCAGGAGTTCAGGACTGCAGGGTGCTGGTGCATGAGGAGAGTTCTGTTGCAGGAGTTGAAGACTGCAGGGTGCTGGTGCAGGAGTTCAGGACTGCTGGATGCAGGAACTCAGAACTGCTGGATGCAGGAATTCAGAACTGCAAGGTGCAGGAGTTCGAACTGCTGGGTGCAGGAACTCAGAACTGTGGGAGCAGGAGTTCGACTGCAAGGGTGCAGGAACTCGACACTGCAAGATGCAGGAGTTCGACTGCGTGGGGGCCTCCTGACCCCCCCCCCCGGCTGAACTGAAAATTTGAGCGAGAAGCTAGAGATCTCATGAAACATATGTCAAGTTACTTTCGTCGGTCCTGTGAAAGGGATTAATTTTTGACAAATAAATTCCAAAGAGATCTCTCGCCGTAAAATCTGGTTGACAGGGGCCTTGAAAGTATTAGCAAGGTTATCGGCATAGTTGCCGAAACGCTTGTGTATCCCTTGAAGGAAAATTAAGGAAAATATTCGCTGACTGATTTCTGCTTAGTCATTGTTGACAAAGATGGCGATTAAAAACTGGGTTTTTCCAATCTTATAAAAATAACATTAGCGAAATGTCAGAACACAGGCAGCAGCTAGTACTATTCCATGAAAAGGGTTAAGAGGCCACTGCTGCTGTCCAAAATCATGGCAGAAAACCAAAACAACGACTCCTGCTGCTGCTAGTCTTTCCAAGATGGCGTATTTTCCAAATGTAAACACACGTCGCGGTTGCGGTGTATTGAACCACAACAGATGTTAATATTTTTGTAAAGATCAAAATATTTACCTTTTGTACTCTTATCTTTACAAATCATCGAATATGTTAATCTAGGTATTTTTTAAACTCATAATAACTATGTTCAGGAGACATCCACAAAAAAGAAAAATGCCTACTAAATAATGTAAGGATCAAATAAATTTGCAACGACCAAAAAGAACACCGAATTTTTTTATACTTTTGAATTCCGGTTTTATCGCTTATGATAAATAATGATTCTTGTAGTTAAAAATCTATTTAAATTTTGGTGCTTGTACATATGAAAAACGCTGAAAATCGCAGTTTCAATTAAATTAACCGAAAAACTCTTTGAAATCCTTATGAAACAAGCAAAAATAGATTTGTACACCAAAAATTAGAAAAAAAACTATCGAGTAGAATTGAAATAAAAAATAAAAAATCTGTTATATCATTTAATCGTGTTCGGCCATTGATTCGAGCAAAAAACAGGAAATTCTTCGGGAGGTAACTCATTCTGTCATATTAACAACTAATAAATAAATTAATGGCATTCACCAAAATACGATGAAACTGATTTATTTTTTATTAAAATTCTACTTGATCATCTTTCCTACTTTTTGGTGAGGATACTTATTTAAATCTGCTGCGTAAGTATATAATACTGTTTTTTTGTTGTATTGATAATTTAATACGGACGTTTCTCTGTACAAGCACCTAATTTTTTTAATACTATCTAATATATTTGAAAAGTTGTGACACTATCTCTGCATCTTTTTATTAAAATCTGTTAAAAATATGTTTATATTTAAGCAAAATGTACTTAAATAAAATGTTTTGTAAATAAAACTATGTAGGTTTTAGTAAAACCTGTGGTAAATAACAACCCTTGTTTAATTTATAATTTAACCGAAAGTAGAAAAAATTGGTTTCATGGAAAAATATGGTTGTAGCTCATTCTAGGGTGCCCCAACTCTATTTGATCCTAATATAAATATAGTTCTAATGTTTATGTTATGCAAGCTTGTTTTTTAATAGAACCTGAATATTTAAGTTTTCAGTGAATACATACAGATCCTTTTTTTAATTTAACTTTTTGACTTTAATTAATTGACAAAAGAAGATACCACATCATGATTTTTTCCAATTGCATTGGTTTCCAAAATATATGCTTTATACAATAATTGTGTATGTTTCCCTCCTCAGAATTAGCATTGATTACCTTCTCTGGTTTAATGGTCGAAAACTGCAACAATTATTCTTTCAAAAAGGTTTCTGAAAACTTCATGGTAACAAAAAAAGGCATATGCGAAATAAGTGTGAAAAAGAAATAAAAATCTGACTTTAATTTAATTTTTGTAAAAATATTAGAATAACGCAGTACACAACAATGGGATTTTATCACATGTAAAATTTTATTCTATTGTTTCCAATTTTAGTATGTTTTTATTTTGAGTACAAATGTGAATTCAGTAAAAGATAGAACCACACAGTTCACAAGAATATGACTTCTGTACAATGCGAAATAGAAGATACCAATCAAGAATAGAGTTTCTCCTCAATTTCAGTTTAAATATATAGCACATATGCATATGTGACACACAGAAAGGGCAGATAATTCTCAAGATAAGAATTTCTCCCTCGTGTGAGTTTTTATATATGCCACCAAATCTGACTTTTCAGCAACATACTTTTGTTAGCAGATATTAATTGAGCATTTCGCAAGCAAAGCTACCATTGAGCCACTTCACAGTTCGATTTAACTTAAAACATCGCACTTTCTTTGATTTTGACTAAAATACAGGCATGTCTTTGATTTTGGGTTTCATCATTGGTCTTAACTTTACATGTTGCCAGCACTGATACATCATTTCCATGTCGCATTACAATATTTCTGGAGTTATAGAGTGAGTATAACAATAGATGACTCCTTTATCATGGAGACAAATAGTAGAGTGACTAATTTTATTTTTTTAGATATCTCTATGTTCAAATAGAGATTCTATTATTAGAGCAAGTATTTATATAAGAGGCTTTTCAGTTTATCTTTGGCTTATCAGGCTTAAATAAATAACATTCTTTGATGTCTACATAAAAGTGTTATCACACAGGCACTATAACTTCAGAAGCATGAGACTGATTTTTAAGATTTTTATTTTGTGTATCAGAAGATCTGTTTTCTCAGCTGTCTGTTATGTTTTTGTTAGAAATAACATTTTCATTGCATAACAGAAGGATCATAAAGTATTCGGACATAATAAGTTTCCAGTTGCAGTAAGTTGAGAAAGGACAGACGTCTATTATTTCCGGTGTAGAGTAGATATATCCAGGAGACGCTAAGTGTTAGGGGGAGAATGATCTAGGCGAGTGATGGAGAAGAGTCGAATGACAGAGTTAGTCTTAGCTGAGGTTCGGAGGTTAAAAAATAGTAATTGAGCTCAGATGTAGAGATACTAACGATGGAAACCCAACAACACACCCATGTCCGACAAGTCGCTTGTATACAATGTTTGTATCTGTGTGTTGTTTTTATTATGTATGTCAACTGTGGACTGTTGCTTTGTGCCCCAGGGACCACCAATACTAGAATCCCAACATGGTCAATAAGAAAAAGAACAGAAAAAAGATCTATAGAGCATGCATTTATGGTAAGGCCGTCAGTAACAGACACAGACTTAATCTAACACAAGCATGAATAGCTACATGCATGATAGCTATTTATTGTATGGATTCTCTTATAGTTTGTAATGAGAATATTATAGGTTAATTCACTTTTCAAGTTTTATTCATCAATATAATGCATATTACCACTGAATTATAAAGGGGCTACTGTGACAGGACCTGATTTACAGACTGCTACCTGGGTGGAGAATTAAGTAGCACAATGTTGGTCAACATTACATTTAAATTTCTGCATATTGGTACAGTCAAGAAAACGGAACAGGAAAGGAATTCCAAACGTGAGTATATGAGGAATCTGGCCCCCAATGTATTTATTTATGAAAATTATATTTTCAGATCCCATGACTATATCTCCTCTGCAATGTGCATCCGCATGTGCCCAATCAAATACGCCTTTTTCGTAAAAGAGAACTCACACACATCACAAGAATATGGTTTCACTCCCGTGTGTTTTTCCATATGCCGTACCAAACAAAACTTTCTTGAAAAGGAAGCACCACAGGCTTCACAAATATATGGCTTCTCTCCAGTGTGCATTCTCATATGGACCATTAAAGATGCTTTCTGAAAATAAGAAGTGCCACACACTCCGCAACAATATGACCCATCTCCTGTATGGGTAAGTATATGTTTATTCAAAATAGATTTGAGAGTAAAAGAAGAATTGCACATCTCACAAGAAAATGGTTTTTCTCCACTATGTGTCCGCATATGTACCACTAAATGTGACTTTTGTGAAAACGAAGAGCTGCAAAGCTTGCAAGAGAATGGCTTCTCACCCGTGTGTACCCTGATATGTCTCACTAATGAAGACTTCAGCATAAACGATGCACAACACACTTCACATGAATGCGGTTTCTCTCCAGTGTGTTTATGCATATGCTTTAGTAAATGTGCCATCGCTGAAAATACAGCACTACAAAGTTCACATGAATATGACTTTGCTCTTGTGTGAGTTTGCATATGTCGTTTCAAATTGCACTTCATTGAAAAATACGACCCACACATGTCACATGAATATGGTTTCTTTTGAGTACGACCTTTTAAGTTCTTTTGTAAAATCAAACTATTTGACTTACATGTTTTCTTTTTCTTATTTTCCATTTTTTTATAACCAAAAATTTATTCAATATTCAAAAGTTGACCGGAGAATCTGTAAATATAAAAAGACTTTGTTAAACAAAGGTGAAAAATATACATTAAGAAATTAAACTATGTTTTAAGACTTAGTAACTATCCAGGATACTAATGACAATACGCGCATAGGATATTTAATTGAGTATAATAATATTTATGAAGGTAACAAAGAGAAATATATTACATACAAAAGAGAACACTGTCATTTAATTCTAACAGAATTCAAAATCAGTCGAATGATTTCGATGTTTGGCACTGTTGACAATGTTTACTTTCTGGCATTCTTCATATCCTTTTGAAGTTAGCATACTTTGACTGTTTAAATAGCAAGAATATTTTACAGGAACAGGTTGCTAGCCTGAAGCCAAACCACTAACATTTCGAAAGAAAGTCTCTGCTGGAGTTGTAAACCGATCACCACAGATTAAGATATGGAGATTTAAGTCAATTAACCATGTTGTTTTAGTTATTTGATTTTTTCTATTTTTTCCTTTCCTTTATATATATATATATATATATATATATGTATATATATATAAAACATCACAATAATAACATGTTATGGTTGCTATGAACAAGAAAATCTTGTGTGCTAGTGACAAGAAAATATTTCCTCACTTGATCTTAAAGTCAGGCGAAATTTGAATGAAGATTCTACGTTCATGTTGTTTAGGTTATTCGTTTTTTCAAAAAAAGCATCGCTACTATAACATGTTTTGTCTGTTAGTGACAAGAAAATAGTAAATGACGATTCCACATTCCTGTTGTTTATGTTGAATGTATTCCTAAGAAAGGCAACCTTGTCGATTGTGACAACGGGCGGGGGTGACTCTTCTCTCTATACCAGGGAAGAGTTATTGTCAAATGATCCTGAACTGTATGCATGATGTTGATGATCAAGAGCTACATGAACAATAAGCCGGATTTCGGCTAAAACGTTCTTGTGTAGAACAAATTTTTACGCTACACCATATAATTGAGAAACATATTGAATTTCAAAAGCCTCTTTCTATCAGTTTTATAGATTTTTCCAAGGCATTCGACAGGATTCATCGGCCATCACTTTGGAAGATCTTGCACAAGTATAGCCTGTCAGAAAAAAATCATCACTGCAATAAAACAAATGTATGTAATCTTCTAATGTTGCAGAAAATCAGAAGATGGTGCCAGTGACTGGTTTGTTTTGATCACTGGAGTCCACCAAGAATGTTTTTTTTCTATTACTCTTTGCCATTGATTGGGTATTAAAAAGGCAACCAAGGATCAGGCTATAACGTCGGTCAAAGATCGTAAGCTTTCTTATCTAGACTTTGCAAACGATATTGCTGCACTAGCAATGAAGAGCATTGTCAACAAGGTAAAAGCTGAAGCAGGGAGCATTTGTCTAACTCAAAACTTGCTCTATGAGTCACATCAGCCACCTACAAACGTCTTTATCGACCAAAAGGAAATAGGTAAAGTTGACCACTTCACCTACTTAGGAAGTTCCTTAAACAAAGAAGGCAATATGGGGCACGAGTTGTAATGCAGGATAGGAAAAGCCTCAACCGTATTTAAGCAGCCATGCAAAATCTGGAAAAACAAAAATTTTCCCTTCAGATCTAAATTAAGATTTTAGAACAGCAACGTTTTGTCGAAATTGCAATATGGAAGTGAAACTTGGTATCTCAAAATCAGTGAAGAAAGGAAATTAGACCGGTTTGATTCCAACTGTTTTAAGAAGATTCTAGGGATCAAATGGAGTGATCAAATTTCCAACCAAGAAGTAAGAGACCACACTAACCAACAGGTGGCATTGTCAATGATCTGCAAACGACGTCTAGGTTAGCTTGGAACTGCTCCAGAGAGATTTGTAAATCAAGTGCTTCATGATGGAAAAAGAAGATGAAGACCAAAAATGAACTGTAAGCAAACAATCGAGAGAGATTTGATCGCAACGGGAAGAAGCTGGAGGGACGCTGTGGATCTGGCTTCAGATCGAAAACGATGGTTTACTTTGACTGCCTCATGCATTGCAGGACACAAGAGATCTTGAGTCTGAGCTTGAGGAATACATAGTGTTATCCGGAACAGTAGTGTCTTCTTGTACTCACCAACATGTTCTTTTATAGTACTTATCAAAATTTATTCCACTCAACGAAATCGTCCTAACTGGAAAAAATAGCCAAAAAAGAAAACTCAAAGATCTTCAGTGTAAACAATTCGAATTACTACATATTAGATTACAAAGTAAATTTTTCGACAAAAAAATAAAATATTCAAATAAAAATCAAGCGACGAAAAAGAAAAAGAAAGATAATTTTTCATACTACGAAAGACAAATTTAAATTTCAAATGATGTCTATTAGACAAATTTATAGGGGACAGTGAAATAGAAATAAAGCGATTAAAATTTAATAGATATACTAAAAGGTTTATATGTAATAGTATAGCAGCAGTAATGGTCACCCAGTGAGGTTAGTATCGAAGTGAATGCAATGGCGGGAATAGTGGAGTAAATATCCATGACAATAATACGAAATATTTATTAAGGTATTCTTCATTTAAACCAAAATTTTAATTTGGTGATTGTAATCTGATAATGGAATTAAATTAACTTTACTTCGCTGTCACCGCCACGAAAATCTCAATTTCCACTGTTCACTGTCAACTACTCACTTTTCACTGCTTACTGTTCACTCTCTGCTGCCCAGAAATCAACCGAGCTCTTCAATAGTAACAGATTAGTTTTCATAGTAATAAACCCACCATCTATACAAAGTACGTCTTAAAACACACCACCTATGCAAATTGACTACTAAAACCAACCACCTATGCAAATTGACTACTAAAACACACCACCTATGCAAATTGACTACTAAAACACACCACCTATGCAAATTGACTACTAAAACCAACCACCTATGCAAATTGACTACTAAAACCAACCACCTATGCAAATTGACTACTAAAACCAACCACCTATGCAAATTGACTACCAGTCAATCTGCAAAGGAGAGACCACTCAATTGGCAAATTATCACAGTATCTTTAATCTACACGCCCCCTGATTATGAAAGACCTTTTCACATCACATAATCCCGTGCCCAAATCGGTACATTACCTTCTCTCCACAGTCTTTGCATTGCAACCACCCACTTTCATTGCCCCGGTGTTCGGCACTTACATCTCCACTATTTATATCTAAAATATGCCGCGGCATCCCGTCGACACTCAAGTTTTAGGGGATTGCACTCCAGTAATTACTCTTCTTTCCCATTGCATGGTACATCGTGTATTTGGCGGCTTCACCCAAACCTCGTCTCTGATTTGGATTCTGGCTTGCCCTTGCTCTTTAATTTCTGGGGATGTATCTCTTGGGTGCCTCCATTCATAATTAAAAATTGATTTATACAGTACTCTCTCCTCTCTCTGTCCTACCTTGGGTGCCATGTTGTACCTGAATGTTTTCCTTCAGGTGATATCCCTCCTCTCTCAGCTATTACTTTCACTGTACGATGATCTTGCTCCATTATTCAATTTCCCCTGGGCCTATAGACTGCCTAATAATATCTTATTATCTTCCATCTTTTTAGCATTGTATGGAGAACCTCTGAGTAAAAAACGGCGCCATTGTCCATAATCACCTCCATTACTCATCCCGTTCAAGAATCACCTTCTTCAATTCCTTTGTAACAGCAACTGCCGTTTCCGCATGTAACTCCCTCCATATTTCTAGTCTCCCAAGTCCAGTCAATCATTGACAAGTATGCCCCCCCACGATAGGGTGTTATATCAATAGCTAATCTTGTCCAATTGTTCGCAGTTGCAATTTCACCAGGATCATGTATATTCAGGCAGGATTGATTGATTGACATCGAATGCAGTTCCTGACCACCTTCTGAACTTCCTCCTGTTTTATAAGTGTATCAACTTTCCGCACCAAATATAATGTTCTATCTACTTCCATGTGGTACATGCCATGCCACTCTTCTAGTTCTCCGGTTCCTAGACAGCATACCGGGACGTCTTCTTTCTCAACTAACCCCCATTTATTTATTCGGGTTAGCACATCTGCTTTGTTTCTCTCTGAAGGCACAGCCACTGCCTTTATTCGCAGTAAGAATTCGGATATTAACTCTCCAAGTATTCCCAATCTCTGCTTCACAATCATTTCTCCAACATCCTTGGTTCGTTTTCTTCCAGCTTCTTCCACTGTAGAGTTCACCCAACTTAGTACCGTTGCTGAATCAGTTCTTATCTTGATGATTCTTAATCCCCATTTGATAGCTAAATTGATGCCTTTCAGAAGAGCATCTAATTCAGCGACATTAATGTGATTAAAATCATCCTTTTTTTCTCAGCAATGCTGCATCTTCTGCCACCAATCTCCACAACCATGCCTGTTGCAATACTACTTGCATCCCACCCCACCACTCCTATTTTTGTTTCAGGTATGTGCCAAGCTCCACTAACAGGGTCCTCCTTTTCTACATCAGCTAGAATCTCCTGCATTACTTTGACAGTTTTGCCATCAACTATGCCCTCCCAGTCTACTCCACTTTTACATAACTGAATGCCAGTCGCAGAAATGCAGCCAATGGAGAACTGACGTCTACTCATTTCTTCTGCCATCTACGAGAGTTTGTTGTCTTTTCTGAACATCAGCTCACCAATCTTTCCTTTCATCAACTTAAGACCCAGCAATGCTCCGCCGTCTGCTGGTAGCTTTGCTGTTAGCCCAAATCCCTTAAGATGTTCCACCACTTCCTCTGTCGATATGATTATATCATCAATGTACAAATCAGTGGCCTCTTTTATCTTATTTCCTTTAATTAACACTGTTTTTAGAACAGCCACCATAATATTTGATGCATCCTAACCATGTCAGGCAGTTGGTTCTTCCTTTATAGCAGACCAGCTGGTACTGCCAGAGTTCCTTTGCTACATGTAATGCAAGTAGGCAGACTTAAGGTCCACAATCGCAGTCTCTCTTGCCAACCGCCTCCATTTTCTCATCTTTTTATCACACACATCTATTATGTCACTCCTCGCTTCATGCTACAAAACATTTCAATTTCCGAAAGTCTAATACTGGCCTGAATTTATCTTTTGTGGCCTGGAACACTGCCATCAACGACAACACACCTTTTCCTTTACCATTTCATGGTAAAAGAATACCGTTCGTTATCTATCTTTCCACTTCCTTCTCAAACTCTGAGTTTTTCTCACACTCAAGGGAATTCTTGTAATATTTTACTTGGTTCTGCAACACTGGAGGCTCTCCCATCACTTTCGATTTCACTGTCAATTTCTTTCTATCAAAATTTGCTTCAAAATCTTTGTTCTTGATTTTGCAAATGTTCGGCTGATGGGCAGCTACTGCACAGTATACGTCTCCAAATTTAACCGGTTTTGTATATAGTCACACCTCTCATCGCATTGATTACATCCATTCCAATTATGACATCGATCTCGTCAATCATGTGATCTATTACAATCACTTCCACCTTAACTTGCCGGGCTCCCTTACACCGTATGCCCCTTCCATCAACCACTTTCACAATACTACTCCTACCACACCCACTCACAAGTTTGGAGTTAAGGAAATTGGTGGTGCATCCAGTACCGACGATCACCGTCATTACAGTATCATTTATTGCTACTTTTATCATTGGAAGAGGTCCACACTGCACATTCATTCTGTTGTCAGGATAGCTACTGGCACGGAATCTCCCCCCTGCTCTTTTTTCTGAGCCTGAGAACAACATCTGGCAATGTGCCTAAATTTTCCATACTCATAGCACCTTACTCTGACTCTAGGTGGCTCCATGCAATCTTTAATAAAATGCGGTCCTCGACATTTAAAGCATCGAATGCTTGATGATTCTCTTTGGACCGTATTTTTCAGTGTAGTGTTTTGTGCACTCTCTGCCACCGTTCCAGTCTCTCGCCTTCTTTTGCTAACTAAAAGCCATGCAATCGGTATCAGTTTTCTGACATCCATTCTTTCTATTTGAGGTAGCTGTGGCAGTTCCGCAGATACGTCATCTGGGAATCCTGTGACGAATGCCAGTTTGACCGTATGATCCAGCCCTCTAGCTAGGTATCCTGCTAGTTCAGCCAATCTTTTGATTGCATTTGCGTAAATGTCCACTAATTCTCCAGTCCACCTGAATCATTTGTTTTTCATAGGCTTTAAAAGGCCCTTCGGTGAACGCTGTCACTAATCTCACATCTATCAGTTCCATATCCAATTGGTCTTCATTACTCATCTGAAGGTAGAGAGCAAGCGCATCTCCCTGCAGAAGAAGTTGAATAAAACTAGCAAGGTCTTGCACTTTCTGTAGTTTTGCCACCAGTTTCACTTCTTTCATCCATCCGACTACATCATCTTCTCCACTAAAAGGCGATATCACATCTTTGCTCAACCTTAAATTTCCGGACTCCATAGTCTCCTCTTCAGGCCGAAATAGCTTGTAATCCGATAATGGAATTAAATTAACTTTCCTTCAGTGTCACCGCCACGAAAAATCTCAATCTCCACTGTTCACTGTCAACTGCTCACTTTTCACTGCATATTGTTCACTCTCTGTTACCCAGAAATCAATTGAGCTCTTCAATAGTAAAAGATTAGTTTTCATAGTAATAAACCCACCACCTATGCAAATTACCTCCTAAAACCCACAATCTATACAAATTACCTCCTAAAACCCACAATCTATGCAAATTGACTACCAGTCAGAGCTACCTATATCAATAGACATCAAACAGCCAATCTGCAAAGGGGAGATAACTCAATTGACAGATATTGTCACCAAGGCAAATTATCACAGTATCTTAAACCACAGTGATAATAAAGAAAACATACTTTTTAACTTTTTTGACTGAATCAATTTCGTTTCGGTTAAGTTACGGTTTTTGTATTTCTTACTTTAATTAATTTCTGCCGCACCTTGTATAATGTAAATGTGCTTTATTTATGCAATGCGAACTTGTTGTGTAGAAAATTAATATTTAAGCTTTCAGCTAAAATAAACAAGTTATTTGGTTTTATTGAAGATTAAACATCTTTATTTATGTAAATCTTTTTTAATTTCATTTTGATGATTATTTGAAAAGAGAAGATAATGCATAAAAATGTTTCCAATTGTTCTCAAAATTTACTTAACATGGACCAGAGAATTATCATCTCTTACTGTATACTTTTTAAAAATATACGCTTTATGCATTTTCCAACTCAGAATTAATAATGTTTACCCCCCCTGAGTTTAATGACTAATTATTTTTAACCAACGCCTTCATACACTTGGCTGTGCATCCAGTAGGAATGAAAGTAGTCTACACTGTGGATAAAATATAGGAGTCAGTTAAAAATTCTCATAATGAAACTGACTATAATTGAAAGAGGTCAGCGAGTACAACGGGCAAACTCTTATTCTCTGGTTGCCAATTGTATTTTAGTATGTTTTCAATTTGAGTATAAATGCGATCAGTAAAATGGTAGAGCCACACACTTCACAAAAATATGACTTCTTCTAGAACGTGAAAAAGAAGATACCTCCCAAGAATACGGTTTCTTCTCAATGTGAGTTTGATTATGTACCACATATATATGTAACACTAAGAAAACTTTCGTAAAATGGAAAGGGCAGATAATTCTCAAGATTACAATTTGACCCTAATGTGAGTCTGAATATGTGTCATCAAATCTAACTTCTCAGCATAAGATGGCTGAAGGCAACACTTTTATTAGATGAGATACACTGAGCATTTAACATGTACATCGACTTTTTTTTACCACTGGGTAACTTACCGGTCCAATTTAAATTGCATCTTAATTTTTTACTCCAATAGTAGTCTACCCCAACCACAGGATTCAGTACAAAATTTTCAGAAAGAAAACTAACTATAACTGAAGGAAGCCAGAGAGTACAATGGCCAAAATATTTTGAACATGATAACTAAAGTGAGGACAGCAGTCAAAAGCATCTAAATAACTACACTATTTTAGTTTAATTACAGTTATAAATTTCTGTCGGAATACTCGACTTTTAAAAACATTATACCAAAAATTAAATTTTTTTTTTTAACGTAGTTTACCCCAAACAAGGCCGGCCGCCACTGTAGACGTAAGGGGCTACTGAGAAGAAAGAAAAGGGGGAGAAGGTTGGGTGGGTCAACCAAAACTGGGATTTGCGCAGCAAGATGTCAGTTTACATTAATTTTAAATTTCTGTATGTCAGTACTGACGGGAAACAGGGGACAGGGAGGGAGTTCCAGAGGCCAGCAGCACGAGGAAAGAAGCTATTTGAGTAGAAAGCTCTCCGGCATCTGGGGACCTCCGCAGTGAATAGATGGATTTAGTTGATTGTCGAGTTGGTCTAGTGAATTTACGTCAAGGGGGCACTAGAGTAGCCAATTCATAATCTTTTATTGTTTCGTCCAAAAATGTATTTTAAGTCTTAAAATAATTATTTAAAATGTATAACTCAGCATTTTAAATTGAAACAAGAAAACCCACACAGCATTGCCCAGTAATGAATAAGGACACCTGTAATGAATAAGGATACGTGTAATGAATAAGGACACCTGTAATGAATAAGGATACCTGTAATGAATAAGGACACATGTAACGAAGAAGGACACCTGCAATGAGTAAATATACCTGTAATGAAGAAGGACACCTGCAATGAGTAAGAATACCTGTAATGAATAAGGATACCTGTAATGAAGAAGGACACCTGCAATGAATAAGGATACCTGTAATGAATAAGGATACCTGTAATGAAGAAGGACACCTGCAATGAATAAGGACACCTGCAATGAATAAGGACACCTGTAATAAATAAGGATACATGCAATGAATAAGGACACCTGTAATAAATAAGGATACATGCAATGAATAAGGACACCTGCAATGAATAAGGACACCTGTAATGAATAAGGATACCTGTAATGAATAAGGACACCTGTATTTGTGTAATTATACTTCAAGCCCTGAACCATATATTATCATTTTCATATTTTTCTGAAATTTTCAAGTTTTCTTCTTCTTCATTTATGTCATTTATTTATGTTCTCCCTTTCCTCACCTTCTCTTACGCTGCTACTACTACTACTACTACTACTACTATCCTTTTCTTTTGTATCACCGCTTCCCATCGTTTCGTCTAATTCGCCCTCACCATCAATGGGCAAGCAATTTCAATGTGCAAGCAAGATTATCAATTTTAATATCATATAACTTTAAATTTTGTATGGAGTAGTCAACCATGATTTTACCAGTTTTCATTTAATTTGCAGTAAAAAAAATATTGGGTGCCTATTGACAGAAATAGGCAGGTGAACTGCGGCAGTTAAAAATAAATTAACAGAAAAACCCTTTAATATACTTACGTATTAGGCAAAAAGATATATCTGCGCCAAACACAACGGAAAATTGTTGAGTAGAATTTAAATAATGAATAAAATGAATTTCTCACTGATATACGTTGAAGCTACACCATTTTGCATATTTAAGAAAGTGCGGCGTAGAAGAGTATCTCCCTTCTAATACGAAGACGACTTGCATTATTGTGGGTCCTAGTTCATTGGCTACAAATAGTACATTAATTTTATTTTTTATAAACATTCTACTTGATACATTTCCGTCATTTTTTGTGTAGATACGTATTCACGAACTTTTTAATAGCTTATAATTTCTATTAAAATTCAGTTTTTAAACGCAAATAGGTCGCAAATGAGTATGTAAAGCAAAATAAATTGTTTTTGACTAATTTCCCAACTGTATTTCCTTGAAAATAATGTCGCCAATAGTACTTATACCTAATTTCATGCATACTTAAAAAATATAATAATTTGTTTTATTTTCTCACTTACCGGCTATATTTTTAATCCAGATTGCTGCTTCCTTTTACAGACACCAGAAAATGTCCAATGAGAAAAGAAAAAGCACCAAAACAATTGGATATTTTTCTTTAAATTGCGTTAAAAAAACATTCTCTCGAAATTTTTTGGAGATTTAAAAAAAATGTTTTTTCAAAAGGAATATCGAAATTCAAAACAATGAAATTTCTTTTAAAAAATAAATCCTTTTTCACCTGAATTATCCCCCTTTGCTAAAAAAACGAACTTAAGGAAATACGAAACGAAATGCGGCATATCAATAACTTTACATGAAAAGAAACAAGTGTACGCCCTCCGTTAAAAAGATCCGCCGGTGTTTGCACCTGTATTCATATAAAATTATAGAATTACGTCAGTAATTTTGTTTTTCATGTATATATTATTATCTTTTCTGATGACCTTAAGAAAAAAAAACGATGCTTATTTTTATTGACGCTCAAGTGAAGTATGTTAGTTTGAGTTCAAAATGAAATAACGGAAAAACTTATAGATATACTTATCAGTGAAAAAATATTAGTGTACACCAAAACTTACGGAAAAGAAGCGAGTTGAATTTTAATAAAAAATAAAATTAATTTACTATTTGGAGTCCACGAATTCCGAACGACATTCGCGTCAAGATAATCTCCCGATCATAAAGATCGTCGTTCGGAGTTGGTGGACACCGAATAGTGAATTAATTATATTTTTTGTTAAAATTTTACTCGCTTATTTTCTGTAATTTTTTTTTACACTAATATTTTAAAGAAAGTGTAAAAAAAAAAAAAAATCAGAGTTTTTCTTCTCAACTTTGAGGTGTAAGAACTCCGAAAGATTAATAATAACCAAATGAGGTTAAAAAAAAAAGAATTGCCACAGAGAAACTTAAAAAAAAAAAAGAATTGCCTTTAGAAAAAAGTATAATTAAAAAACAAAAGTTTTGGTGCTTATTTACAACAGGGTCCCTGGAAAAAATTATTTTCATGTAAAATCAGTATTTTAACGTGGTCAGTCTCCTCGACCATCATTAGTTTTTAACCTTCCCAAGGTCAAGGGTGCATGGGTTTTTTTTGCATATGGAAGTTAATAAAAACTTTGGTGCTTATTTACAACAGGGTCCCTGGAAAAAAAATATTTTAATGTAAAATCAGTATTTTGTACTTACTCAGCAGGCATAATTTCTCACTCACGGTACGCAAAAGAATTTAAAAATATCAAGTAGAACTTTAATTAGAACGATTTTTCCATTTCCATAAGGGCGATGTACAACGTCTATTCGCCGACATTTTGGGTGTGAGCGACCGATGGAATAGAAAAAAACACTTTTTGAATTAGTTGACACACAGTTCTTTATGGAAAAAAAGCTAGTTGATCTAAAAAGTTAAACGGAGAATGGTTAAGACGAAGCCCAAAGAAGTAAAGTTTTTTAGTATGTTATGAAATGAATATACTTAGAATTCTGGGATTTATTGAACTCATTGAACTTGGATTATGGGATATTGAAATAAGATTCAGCATGTCATAATCTTGAAAGATAATACAACTTTTGAACGACTGCATATCATCTGTAGCAGTTGAATTTAGGAAAACTTGTCACAGGAAAATTCGTCAACGGAAAATTCGTCACTTTTGGCCAAGTAGGAAAATTCGGCAATTATCGAATAAATATCGATTGAAAATAGATTTTAGAACCGTTTTTTCAGGAGATATACTTGTAAATACGAGGCTACCCACCTCCCGGTGGAGAACATTTTTTTATATTATTTTTTTGGTACTTGTGCAGTTTATGAACCGGGCTATTTTTTAGATAAGATTTTCAAGTTAAATTAAATTTTTACGATATCTTTTGTTTATTAAATTGTTAGGTGAAAGTACAGAATAGTTAACAAAGCCCCCCTCCTCACTCCATGTTAAGAATGGCTTTCTAAATAATTGGGTTCGTAATTACGTTACGAAATTAAAGGTTGTGACCGGGTTATTCTTTACAACGTGAAAGTACAAACCTTTAATTTCGTAATTTCGTTTGTTAATGATTAAAAATATTCGTCAATTGAATAATAAAAATTCAAAGTAAAAATAAGTTTATATTTCGAAATGGATAAACATTTTAATTTGAAAAAAGAAAAATGATAAAAAGTATTATAAATATATAATAATAATAATAATAATAATAATAATAATAATAATAATAATAATAATAATAATAATAATTACTTTTGTCAACGTTTTTTCTTATTAGTGTTACTGTTTACAAATTAGCGTGCGGCGTGCACCAATTTTACTCTAAAAATGTATGCGCATGCGCGTGGGACAATTTCACTTTAAAAATTGACGTGTTAATTATGGCTAGTATTGCGTTCCATAGTTGCGGCAAAATCAGTTAGTGCAAAAAATTTTTCTTACTTCTAGCAAATGAAGTAGTTTTTTCCAAGTACATAATATGACATCCGCCACAACTTTTGTCTTTTACGATTCATAATACTTCGGGCTATATTATATTAAAATATTTTGAAAAATTTCGAACACGAATATGTTCAAAAATGATGTTTAAAACCGATAAACTCGATCAATACGATCAAATGAATAAATGTCTCTGAAAATAAAAATTATTTCGTAAAACTTTTTTTTTTTTGCATTTCAATAAATCACAGTATATTTTATTGAGAAAAGGTAAAAAAAAATTCAAAACATAATAATATTGCTTTTATTTCCACTTTTTATTTGTGCATTCACGGACCAGTTTACTAAAACAGTTTACGTAAAATTTAATAAAATTAATCCAATGTGTTTTTTAAAAGAGTTTAGTTTTATATAAGAAAAAAAAATCGCCGGATGACAATATATTTCGTTCAATATTTCATAAAATGAAACAGGGGGGGGGGAATCACGTAAAAAAAATATTTTCCCTAATATATTTTAGGAAAACAGCATTTTAAAGATAAATTAGTCCTATAATGAATAAGTATTGAAAATTTCGTGAAGATCTGGCCATAACTTGATTTATGCGAGATTTATTAAAAATGTGCCTATCACAGCGCACATAAATGCTTATACATAAGAACGTTAGTTTATCACGTAAAAAAAAGTACACAACATTTTAACTTCACATTTTCATGAGTTTCGTATGCTGGAAAAAATTCTAAAAAATCATCAGCAGTTTATTTAATGTATCCTCTTTTGAATGGTAAAAAAGTTTTGTTGATAATCTTAATCTAAATTAAAGTTACATCGTGTTATATATAGGGGGGGGGGTAAATAGTTCACAACCAATTGGAGGTCCCTAAAACGCTCTGTTTTCTTTTGTGCGTACACGCAATCCCTTGCGTAATAATAAGTTGTGGTTTGATTGTTGAAAACAGGCACTTTTAAACAGGCATATTGACACACAGTCAATTAGCTAATCATTGATATGCAATAATAATATGCAATCCTTTGTGTAATAATAAGTTGTGGTTCGGTTGTCGAAAAAAGGCATATTTAAACAAGCATATTGATACACAGGCAATTAGCGAATCATTGATATGCTCACCTGTAACTTGCTAATTTTCGGATAAAGCTGGATGAATGCCAATTACAACAGTTTGAGTCGAGACGTTAATGTAGACAGACGTGGCATTTCCTCTCATCCTTCATCAATGGTGATTGGAGACGGGATAAATTCAAGACCAACACTTTTCTGTTTCTGTTAAATAAAGTACGATTTACATAATTGTAGAGAAGACGTTGGTGATTTTACTTTCAATTCTGGTGACCATTTTCTTATTCAACTCAGAAAAATGGCTATCTCCTGTCTCGACACACCAACTCTCAACTTTACAAATTTGGGTCCCCGACATGATGAAAGCACGCTACTTTCTGATACGAGTATTTAAAAAAACAAACAATTCGTTGACGCATACTTCTAATACAAAACAGGTAACCACGCGGATTTCAACAAAATCTGTCATCTTCTTTTTGGCAGTTTAAAGAAACACTCATGTAAACAAAACAACGTTACTGCGCAACATTCTGCCCCCAACATATTAATCTCAACAAAACAGATCGGTACCTAGTCGTTACAAAATATACACGTCAACAAATCTGACACTCTTACGTTATATTAAAAAAAGGTTTCATCCTGAAAGTAGGAAACAAAAAAATATGGCCAAACAAAACGTATGTACGTTTTTTGTTTTTTCCCCTCTGACATGATATGAGCTTTAGGAAATGTTCAAGTACGAATAACTCTAAGAGCAGTTTCTGCGGCGCTGCTACGGTGTCAGGCCACAATCCGTACCCGATAATAAACTTCGTACCTAACAACTTCCGGTATTCTTTAATTTAATTTTCTGGTTTTATTTCTTCTTTATTTACTCTTCTGTATTTACTCTCTATATATGATAATGAATTATATCGTACAAGACGTACTAACCGCAGATGAATGTCGGTTGCGCACTACCTCCTTGGAAGTGTTTCAACAGCTACCTGCAGGAGTTTCTCTGGCGTCGCCAAGTAAAAATAAATTACTTCAGCCACATGATATATGCGATCCGACAGTACTATGATTTCTGAAAAATTCTTATTTATTTTCCCTCCCCCAAATCAAAGTTATTTCATTAGCAAAAAACATTGCATTTTGTTTTCCGAAAGAAAATCAACCTGTGTAAAAAAAACTAATCTTTGATTATTTATTTTTAGTAACTGTGATTATCTATTTTTGTCAAATAAATTATTTAAAATAAAATTCAGTACAAAACTTACATTATATTTTCGTAGAAAACATAACACCTATTCGACTAACCAAAACAAGAAGTTTTTATTATGGGAACCAATTTTGAACGGACACCGTTTCCGGTTGGAAAAAACTTTGCTTAGAGTTACTCGTACTTGAACTTTGCCGAGAATTCTGGTACTAGGACACTGCATGTTACATATACGTAATTCAGCCACGAATGTAAAAATGTGAAAAGGTTGAAAATCCGATGAAAGGGAAACAACCCGTACTCCATAAAAATGAATAACACATCGTATCACAAATTATAATCATATATTGTATAAACAACCAAGACAAATTAACAATACATAACAAGTATTTATTTTTTTCAAAAGATCAGCTGATATTCTTTCCTCACAAACAGAGTTCTCTATAAGAGGCTGGTTTTTTGTTATTCCGAGAAAGTTGATCAGTCAGGATAAGAATTAAAAGTTCAAATATTGCAATTAAGAAGGCTTATAGCCTTTATGGAAACTGAAAATAGGAAAGTCTTTTTTTCTTACGTAATTCGTGGAAAACAAATGAGAAGTCCTTCTCCTCCCACGGGAGATCGAGATATGAAAGCAAATGTGTTAAAATCGCAGGTAACGATTGAATGAGATCATTTAACACGACAATATAAACAAAATGAAAGTTGGATTTAGGACGAATTAATATAGTATTTCTTTTTTTTGTCCTTATGTCGTAAACACAAACCTTTTGGGTTTGACGGCGGAGGGAAGGATATTTTAACAGAATTTTAGATTCTGTGGTCCGTTCTTTACGAGCTGTTTTTAGGTTTAATCTCGACCTGTGAGAGGTAATATGATTGACTGGTCTGTCGTAATCAATTTTGTTGGACCAGGGTTTTCTTTTGGTGATCGGTAGACAGCCGTATTAAATGTTGCTGTATTTCTTAAGCGTTAATTTTCGAATTTCTACTATTCCTATTTTTTTTTGATTTTGTGTGCGGGGATGAATTGTCTGATATGACAGCGGGGTGAGCTGTCAATCTCTAGCCGTCCGCTCTTAACGTTGGCCGAAGACCTTCTCCTGTACGGGGATAAATTGTCTAATATGACAGCGAGGTGAGCTGCCATCTCCAGACGTCCACTCTTAACGCCGGTTCGGTACCTTCTCCTGGTATTTCCTCTCGCCTCGATTTTCCCTCTCTCTGTGCATAGCAAGACTATTCTCTCATTTGATTGGTTGAATCCTCTGCCCCGCAAATGCGTGGGCTGACTTATGAAAACCTGTCTGTCGAGCTTCCTGCTGACCCACTTTGGACAAACGTCGCCATCTGCACCCCTTTCTGTATGTGTAGGGAAACATGTGCTGACAAGTCCCCCGCTCCCTGTTTTATGCTTTATGGGGCAAAATATCTAGATATAACACCAACATATGTGCTGAGCAAATCCTCCATTTGCAAATGTCATAATTTATCATTTTTAACTTTATATATAAAAATGGTTTTGTAATAGTTAATAGAAGTTGAAAAAAATATTATCCATTAATTTTTTTATTCTTTTTAAGGTTATAAAGAAATTTACTTAATTTAAGTACCCTTATTTTGGTGTAATAAAAAAGGAAATGTTTATTTAATAAAAATATTTGTGAATGTACGCAATTAAGATTTCATTTATTTTTAACTAAAAGATTCATATTTAACTTGCTATTAGTTTTTAATTCAGTAATACTCTGAAATTATTGATGACATCTGTTTACCAATCTTTTTTCTTAGAATTTGAAATAAAACTTTTTTGAAATGTTAAAAATTATTTTTACGTTACGAACTGCGTCAATTTTTTTATATGATGATTAAATCTTTAGTTATTCGATTTATTCTTAACGTGTCGTAACGATAAATTACATTAATTCTTTTTAAAATAAAGTGTATTTTTTAAATTTTAAGTGTGAAAAATTAGATTAAAGTCAATGACTACACTGACAATTTATTAATTGAAAAAGAAACTAAAACATTAACAATTATTGATAATTAAATAAATAGGATTCAATTTTGCAAGAAAATGTCATAATAGAACTATTTATTTATTAATTAATAATTTTAAACTTTTTAAATAATATTATTAATGACAAAAACAAAGACAAACTTATATTTTATCTTTCGAAGTAATTTACAATGAATTGTGAAATTAACGAAATCGATGAATCTCTGAAAATAAAATCTTGAAATGAAGAGTGGGGGGGGGGGTCTAATCGCGCCTGTTTATTACAGAACGTGGCTTCCATAGCGTTCCAAGTGAATCGTTAGTAGAAATTTTCAATTTTTTAAATTCCTTTTTTTTCGTTATGTTCCTGGGTCTCAATTTTTTCAATTTTTGGTTTATTTTCAAGATTATATAAAAAAAATATTGCGCTGTTGATAACACGTTTATGTATGAAAGGGAAATATAATTATGTCGCATTTTTTGTTTTCCCAGAAACTCTTATCATTAAAATCACATGAAATATTATTTGCAATTATATTATTTTTTTTGGTGAAAATATTGATTAAACAATCCTTTATTCAATAATAATATCGCTAATTCAAAAAAATAATTTTTCTTCCAGTTATAGTGAGTTTGTTAACCCAGTATTTAGGGGCCTTTTTCGTAATATATACGAAATATTAAAAAAAATAATTGTTTACATCAATGCTTTATTTTCATTAAAAAACATGAAATTTCATGCATTTTTTTTTGTTAATACATAAAAATATAACTTTAGTAAAGGTGTATTTTGTTTTTAAAATAAAATACATTTTCACCAAGATTTAAAAAGAAAATGGTTTCATTATATTCCGTGATTGTTGATAATTGAAAATATCATTAAAATTGGTTGATTTCCTGAATTTTAGTGAATTTTTATGTGAAGGGAGGGTCAAAATGTTTTTACATTTTGGGGATCGGCTATTGATTTTGCATGTGCCTATATTATTGTATTGTTGTTATCAAAATTTAGCACCCAGAACGTTACAATGTGTTTATTGTATTGTTGTTATCAAAATCTAGCACTCTGAGCGTAACAATGTATTATTGTATTGTTGTTATCAAAATCTATCCCCCCCAAAAACGAAATCCTCTCAACTAGAAAAAAATATAATTCAATGTGTAATCATGAGTTACGTTGTCGCGATAAGAAAACAGACAGATATAAATTACTCCCATAAACGTATTAGTATAAATAAGGTCTCAATAAAATTGTGAGCAACTGATGGGCTTATTTCCATAGAGAACCACGTCAAGTCTTACACCGGTCGGTGCTGACGAAGCCTTTAATTAAAAAATATAATCTCTTCCTTTGCGTCATTTTTTTAATATTCATATTGTTTTGTTTTGAACACATGAGAAATAGTGAATATTGACTAATTTTCCCGTATAAAATTCCTAATTTTGAAGGTAAGTCGAAAAAACAAAAAAAATGAAAAACAAATTCGACGGAAATGTTAAAAAAATGTTAAAGAAAATCATTGAATTCCGGTAATCGTAAAGATCGACGGTGTAAACAGTTTCTTCAAAAATTCGTGCACAGGCGATAATGTATATAGACATATTTTCAAAGATTATTGCATGAAGAAGTTTTGTATTATTCCTATTTATCTACTTCGCACGGAGCAGAATGTGAGACAAGGTCGGAAAGTGGGAGTTGAGAAGGCAGCACTCTAGAGGAAGAGTACTTAGGGACCTTTAAAAATTGCCTAGGCAGCCCCGTCGGCATTCTCCGGTAGGAGCGCCCCAGGTGATTAGCAATAAACTAACCCCTTCTCAAAGGGTGAGCAGGCAAATGCTGGGAGGGTGGACCTAGAACTGCACAGGACAGACCCATAGACCGGCGTAAATCAAGCCCCGAAGGCCAAGACAATACCAGTCTATGTGGTGCAGTATCCATCGGAACAGATACTACACTTTGATCTTGGCCAAAAGTTTTGTATTATTACGTAATAATAGAGAGGAAAAGACGTTTTAATACCCTTTTCGTCTTGAGCGATACAAAAACAAGATGGCGGCATCCCGTAAGAATCGATTTTGTAGCATATTGACACATTTCAAACGTGTTTTTTTTTTTAAATTACAGGTATAATACAAAACAGATTTTAACTCGAAATTGTTCCTTATTTAATAATATTAATTAAAAAAAACTAAAACAATTTTTATCTCCTTATGTTTACAGCATCGATCTTTACGATTACCTGAATAACTTACAGTTAAACAGTATCTTTCAGATTTTCTCATTTAAAAAGAAAATCGACTTGTTCAATTTTTTAGAGAATGTATTAGTTTCCTGTGTAAGTAAAGTAGATTGACCCGATTTCTGAAATGAAAGCCACGGATATTTCTAACTCAGAAGAAAACAAAAAAAGTGTAGAAGCATTCAGAAATTGTGTACTTGTTTATATGCAACTGGTATTATGTTTGTGACCGTGACAGAACAAAGTAATCGTACACCAAAAATCACAGATAATTAAATTTTGTCATGTTTGTCCATGCTCGCTTGTCATGTCACCATCTTTGAAAAATAAGGGACGTAAGTCAGCCCAGCGTTACAAGCTCAGCTTGTCGTGATAAGCGAGCGTGTAAAAATTGACAAAATTTGATTTTCTGTGATAAAAAAAAAACTACTTGATCAATTTACGTAATTTTTGGTGTACGATATCTTTGTTTCGTCCCAGTCACATACATAATACAGATATGTATTTATTATTTGTTATTCTGTATTGAGTCTTTTCCGAAGTTGTACTTTTTTTCTATCAACCTAAAATATCTAACCCTATATCTTATATAGTTCGCCTCTGGTTCTCATGGCATATGTTATATTTTTCATCTATATTTTTCACTTGTACCATTTTTTTTCATATTCACTCAATTGTGCCATTTATTCATATTCACTCAAGTGTGCCATTTTTTCATAATGTCTAAATTGTGCCATTTTTTATATTCACTTAATTGTGTCATTTTCCATATTCACTCAATTGTGCCATTTTACGGTTGTATTTTTCAGTGCGATTTTTACATAAATTACTTAATAGTACTCCCGTGGTTCTCAGGATATGTTATATTTTCCATCCATATGTTTCACTTGTGCAATTTTTCATATTTATACAATTGTGGTATGTTTTGTACATTTTTACCTGAATGACTTGTATAGTTCTCCTGTAGTTCACATGTTATATGTTATATTTTCTTTTTATATTTTTCACTTGTGCCATTTTTTTTCATATTAATCTAATTGTGCTATTTTATAGTGGTATTTTTCGGTGCTATTTTACTTGAATTACTATAGAGTTAGCGGATGGTTCTCATGGTATCTGCTATATGTTTCATCAACATTTTTCAGTTATGCCATTTTTTTTCATGTTTATCCAATTGTGTCGTTTTCAATATTTATCCAATTGTGACATTTTAGTGTGTTATTTTTCGGGGCTATTTTACATAAATTACTTGTATAGCTACTCTGTGGTTCGCATGGTAGATGTTACATTTTTCATCTATATTTTTCACTTGTGTCATTTTATCATTAATCTAATTGTGCCATTTTACGGTGGAATTTTTCGGTGCCATTTTACCTGAATTGCTTCATAGTTTCCCCGTGGTTCTCATTGAGTATGTTACATTTTTCATACATATTTTTCTATTGTGTCATTTTTTATATTCATACAATTGTGCCATTTTATGGTAGTTTTTCCGTTGCCATTTTACCTAAATTATTGTGTATTTAATGGTATATATATTTTTTTTCATCTAAATTTTTCAGTTGTACCATTTTCCAGATTTATCCGATTGTGCCATTTCACGGTGGTATTTTTCTCTGCCATTTTACCTCAATTACTTGTATAGGTCTCTCGTTGTTCTCATGGTATGTTATATTTTTATCTATATTTTTCATTTATACTCTTTTCTTATATTCATCCAATTGTGCAATTTTACGGTGATATTTTTTGGTGCCATTTTACCTGAATTACTTTATCGTTCACCTGCGGTTCTCATGATATGTTATATTTTTCATCTAAATTTTTCCTTCATGTCATTTTTTTATATTTATCTAATTGTGTAATTTTTACTGTGACATTTGTTCGGTGCCATTTATACCTAAATTACTTGTATATGTATCCTGTGGTTCTCATTATATAGTTTATATTTTTAAACTAATTTTCTTACTAATATTCTTTTATTTCGCTCTTTACACTCCATTCACGTGTTTAGTATTGTTATCAGAAACTCATGGACAATTAGAATACAGAGATTGGACTTGCTCATCTTAACATAATTGAACATCCCAGCCTTCTTATAAAGCAGCAATGTGATCACTGCAAGAGTCTGATTCAAATTCTTGTCGTTAGAATATCATGCATTGTGTCATGAAGTCACTCATATCTGCTATTCCTGTAAGGTGTTAAAATTAAGTAATAGCCAGATTGAAACTATCATCAATGGGGATCAAACAGTTTAGTCTGCATGATCTTAAACTATGTTGAACGGTCCGTTCCCTAGTGAAGACAAACAGTTTATGTGCAAGAAGTGTAAGAATCAAGATTGATGAGAACTTAAATGTGGACAAAGTATATCTGGATGGCAAAGCGATTCAGATTGTTGATTAAGTGATAGCATTGGGGCACAGGATGGAGCATGTGCTAGTTTGATTGCAAGAGTTAAGAGTGGATGGAATAAATTCAAGGAACTTCTGCCATTACTTACCAGCAGAGTGTTACCACTTTCACCCAAAGGAGAGTCTATAAGCCATATTCGCACAATGAAATGTATGAAAATGGAACCTAGGCAAGTGAAGCTTGAGGACATGCATTGCAGGAACAAAAATTATATGAGAATGATATGATTGATGTGTGATGTGAGTCTTAACAAAAATTATATGAGAATGATATGATTGATGTGAGATGTGAGTCTTAACAAAAATTATATGAGAATGATATGATTGATGTGTAATGTGAGTCTTAACAAAAATTATATAAAGATTGATATGATTGATGTGTGATGTGAGTCTTAAAGACAGGCTTAGTTCTAATGATTCTGCTATGCATGCAAAGTTTAAGAAAGCATTTATAATACATTTAAATGAAATCACAGTCTTATGATTTTACTGCCTCAGCAATTTCCTTATAAGGATTAATGCGATCACTACTTCAAATGCATTTGCTAATTTTTAAATTGTTTTGTATTAATGAATCACCGCTTATCAAGGCCAAAAGTCTACTCGAGGATAAATGTTAATGGATTTGTCCGGTGAATAAGGATTGGAGACGATGGTTGAAACTGATGATAATTTGATTCTTTAAGTAGACTGTTTGACAAGAATTTGTTAATCTTTAACTTGAAAACGACCATGTTATAATCAGCTGGGAAGCAGTCCCATGGTTGTGTATTCCACTGACCGGTAGTTCTAGAATAGAAACTTTTCTCATAGAAGTTCCTTTTAGTTTTAGATACACGGAGGAAAAAAAGGAAAATTATTTACAGTGATTGTAGCTAGACTGAGTTTTTGCTGTGTATATTTTATACTGAACAGTGTTTAAACATCCTTCTCTGAATAATCGATGTTATGCTCTGATATATAAATGTGTTATACGGGTTACCACCATGAGTAAACATGGATCATAAAAAGAGTTTTTCCTGTATTGATTCTGTAAAAAATAAGTACTATTATTATAATTATTATTTCAATGGAAGATGCTGTTAAAAATGATGGACAATGTTTTCAGGGGTGCACAGAAATATTATTGACAGTCACCACATAGGTCTGAAGCTATTATTTATTTTTAAATTTAAACTCTGAATCAGCAAAAAGAAAATTAGGTTCAAACTTTATTTTTTAAGATTTTAGTAATGTTGGACATTGAATAATACATCGGTATATAATACATTAAAATGAATGATTTTCATAATTGATGACTGTTTCTGTAGATGTATAATACCCAACAATGTATGGGTTTCTTTAACTTATATACATGCAATATTTATTGAAAAAATTCTTAGTATAGAAACCAAAATTTTATTCTCAAACAGTAAAACTCCTCTAGCTATATAAAAATCCAAGAATTTTAAATTTTTCACAGAAATAATAGGAAAATCTTAAAAACACCCCTTTTCAAGGAGTTGCCAGCTTGGAGTCTATTCTTGCTATAAGATAGGTATCTAGTAACTTTAAAACATTAGAAAAACGTTTGCCATGAAAAAATACATATCTCTAACAATATATATAATGATAAATGATATAGACATGCATATGTAACATTTTTGACTGCCTGATGTTCATTTCTCTTCATCGGATACAACATTATGAAGACATACATAGAGAAATAATTATGATTTTTTTTTCGATGTCTTCAACTTGTATACATAGAAATAATAATGCATATATATACATATGAATACATATATACGTATAAAATTATAGTGTAAAATAAATACTTTTCATCATGTAAAGAAGTAAAATATATATATATATATATATATATATATATGTTTGTGTATAAAATTAAAATGTAAAGAAGTAAATGGCACTTCTAGCAAGTACTTAACTACTTTTCAGGGATAACTTTTGACCAACTTATAGGGTGAACAATATTTTTCACGAAATTTCTACACATGCAAATTATTTATTCACATGTGCATATCAGTCCCTATAATAAAATTCTACAATTTATCCTAGTAGATAGACATGCACAACATGCGAATCGTTCATTCTCTTATTAGCTGGTAAGTGTTCCTATTTATTGTCACAATATTATAATAAGAAATGTACTTATATTTCGAATTAAACTAAGTATTTCAGTTTTATTGTTAATAGTACCTTCATCATTACTGGGACGTTTGCATTTAGACAAAACTTAAACATGTTTCTAATCTGGTCCTTTGAAAAACAAGTTTGCCACTCACTGGTCTACATCACATGTATAAAAAATATATAATTTCTGGAAATATATTTAACAATAACTTCTGATTCTTTCGATACTTCAACAAAAGGCCATTATGGGATTTGAAGTATACAACTGAGATGCTAAAACATACCAAGGAAATCAAAAACATACGGTATAAACGTTATAACTGAAAAAATAAATGATGAATGATGTGAAAATTTGATGTTGTTAAAGGTAACACTCATCAGAAAACTTTTAAACAGCATAAATATTCTGATATTTCAAGATTGTGGATTCAATTACTGTTATGGTTTTAAAGGGCCGGAAGAAATAATATGAGTAGAATGGTAATTAACAAGAAATTGTATAAACAGAACGTACAGAAGAAATGTGTTGACAGTGCTGCTTCCTTACTTCGCTTCTCTTTTCACTTCTGTTGATTGGTCATAACGACTCTATTTTAGTTTACATTAATTTAAAGTTAGTATGTTGAATAATCTAACAGTTTCTTGTAAGCATAGACACATACATACATGCATAATATAAACAATCTTAAATGTCTTTCTTGACAAACCGAGACAGGCACTTATCCTTTTAGGTGACAGACAGAAACACATATTCATATATGCATGATATTATAGATTCTGAATAATATACTAATAAACACATCAATTCATGAGATATTTTCAAAACATATTTTACTTACGAAATAACTGATTATGTCTTGCAAAAAAGAGAATATGAAGATTTACCGAGAAAAGTATGATTAAAATACTTTTAAAAAGCCAGTAAAAATAAGTCTGAAAAAAGTTGAAAACAAAACTGTATTTTTCTAAAATGTCGTATTCTCTATTTCTAGGGAAAAGTTATAAGAAACAATATACAGATATATCCTCAACGCCATATGAGTACACACACTGCAGAGAAACAACATTCATGTGAAGTATGTGGCTCTTCTTTTTCAAGCAAATCCACCTTGCAGAGACATATGTGTACACACACTGGGGAGAGACCACATTCTTGTAAAATATGTGGATCTTCTTTTATCCAGAAAGGAAACTTAAAGAGTCATATGAATATACACACTGGAGAGAAACAACATGTTTGTAAAATATGCGGTTCTTCTTTTATACATAAATTAAGTTTGAAGGGCCATATGACTAAACACACTGGAGATAAACCACATTCTTGTGAAGTATGTGGCACTTCTTTTATCTATAAATCAACCTTAAAGAGCCATATGAGTACACACACCGGAATAAAACTACATTTTTGCAAAGTATGTGGATCATCTTTTTCAAGTAAGTCAAATTTGCAGCGCCATATGAGTACACACACTGGAGAGAGACAGCATTCTTGTAGAATATGTGGGTCTTCTCTTTCAAGCAAATCAGCCTTGCAGAACCACATGTGTACACACACTGGAGAGAGACCACATTCTTGTGAAGTATGTGGCTCTTCTTTTGCAGATAAAGCATACTTGAAGATACATATAAAAAAACACACAGGTGAGAGACCACATTTTTGTGAAGTATGTGGTTCTTCTTTTATACAGAAATCATCTTTGCGAGGCCATATGACTATACACACTGGAGATAAACCACATGTTTGTGAAGTATGTGGCTCCTCGTTTTCAAGGAAATCTATCTTGCAGACCCATATGAGTATGCACACAGGAGAGAGACAACATTCCTGTGAAGTATGTGGTTCTTCTTTTTCAAGCAAGTCAGCCTTGCAGTCCCATATGTGTACACACACTGGAGAAAGACCACATTCTTGTGAGGTATGTGGCTCTTCTTTTATCCAGAAAGGAAGCTTGAAAAAACATATGAATATACACACTGGAGAGAGACCACATGTTTGTGAACTATGCGGTTCGTCTTTTATACATAAGTTAAGTTTGAAGGGCCATATGACTATACACACTGGAGATAAACCACATTCTTGTGAAGTATGTGGCTCTTCTTTTATCCATAAATCAAACTTAAAGAGGCATATGAGTACACACACCAGAATAAAGCTACATTTTTGTGAAGTATGCGGTGCATCTTTTTCAAGTAAGTCTAATTTGCAGCGCCATATGAGTACACACACTGGCGAGAGACAACATTCCTGTGAAGTATGTGGCTCTTCTTTTTCAAGAAAATCAGTCTTGGAGAGACATATGCGTACACACACTGGGGAGAGACCACATTCTTGTAATGTATGTGGATCTTCTTTTGCAGATAAAGCAAACTTGAACATACATATGAAAAAACACACTGGAACAAAAACAAAGTAACTGCCATTAACGAATTGGCTATGCCACTGATAACATACAGCTTTGGAATTATTGATTGGCTACAAAAGGACATTAATAGATTAGACACTAAAATGAGAAAAATGTTGACAATGTACAGAGTAGTGTACATGAACCAGTGTCTACCAAGGCTGTATCTGCCAAGAGGAACAGGGGGTATGGGTCTCAGAGATTAACCATCAACATCGGGCCACTATTGTGAGCACCGGCCAATATCTGATGAGCTCCCATAATACAAGCCTTAGGATGGTATGCCAACATCAAGAAACCAGAGCAAGCAGAACAACCTGTATCACAAAACTGGCCAAACATTTTGGACAGGACTTACAAATGAGGCAGAAACAGACAACAATCCTGCCACAGAAATAGCCTGCAAAAGCCGCCAGAAATACACCAAGACCTTCTATTCCAGAAAACTGGAAGAATGGGCCAACCAACAACGTGCTAAGTATTTCCTAGGTGAATTATCCCAGGAATATATAGATAAGGAAGGCTCTGTAGAGTGGCTGAAAAGAGGATTTCTCCCCTATGATCAGGAGAGAATGATAATGGCTGCTCAATATCCAGGCTTGATGACCAATGCCTTTAAAAAGATGAGTAGTCTCAGCAACAATAACAAGTGCAGGTTCTGCCACACAGAAGTAGAAAGTGTGAGTCACCTGACATCTAGTTGTAAGGTTCTCCTGAGGGATGGCTATTATACAATGCGACACAACGGAGTGTGTAAATATCTTCACTGGACTATTTATAAAAAGTTGAATATCCAGTGTAGCAGCAAATCCTGGGAGCATATACCAGAAAGAACAGTTGGAAATAATTTATACACCATCCACTATGACTATGCAATCCATACAGCCACATATCTAGAAAACGGAGCTGTTAAACTTGACATTGTAATATGGGACAAAAGGAGGGAGGAAGTAGCAACCCTAGTTGAAGTCAGGTACTCTAATGATGCAGGATTAAACAGAGCTGAAAGAGAAAAGATTACGAAATACCAAGGTCTTATGTACGACATGAAAAAATACTGGAATCTTAGGAAAATCTCTGTCATACCATTAATTATAGGAGAAACAGGACTAATGAAATAGAATTTCAAAAGCTACTTGACGAGTATACCCGGTGAACCGAGTGCAAGAGAAATACAAACAATTGCACTTAAAAAGACGGTTAGAAACTTAAAAAGATCTCTAGGCTGGAGTGTCTGAAATAGCCGGTGAATGTCTGGCATCCGGTAGGATGCCCCATCTCCAGCAAAAACGGAAAGAAAAAGAAAAAAAGAGAGGTTGAATTACATACTAGACACACTCCTCCATTGTCTTCGGTTTCTCCGTACAATGGTTTGTCAAGATAACCTGACATGTATCTCATATAGAGATCAAGTGGACCCATTGATTACTTGGAACTTCGACTGAAGTAAAATGAACCAAAACAGAACCTTATTTTTGTGAAATATGCGGTTCATCTTTTATACAGAAATCACATTTGCAGGCCATATGACTATATACATTAGCGATAAAACTTTTTACTTGTCTTATAGCCGACAGGATCTATGAACACCTCTCCTACTAAAATTACCCTGAAAAGGATGCAAGAGAAGATGCTTCAGTACCAAAGACCAGCAACTAATAAACAAAAATAGTCTACCAAAAGGTTTATCACAGTGTGCCTCATTCATGGCTACTGTGATTTCTTGAGCTGTATAAAATAAACCCAATTATAAGACAATCAATTGCTGTCCATCTACAGATGTGGCACACTACTATCTCCCTAAGCCACACTAAAGGGAACATTTCAATCCCTAACATCCATATCAGAAGAGGAATCTTCCAAGTGGATAGCCTATCTCCACTTTATTTTGCATGGATATCGACCAGCTCAGTAAGCTGCTCAAAAACAAACAAGGTGCTTACAATCTAAGTCAGAAAGATAAATCTAAGAGAATTAACCATCTACTCTTTGTGGGTGATCTAAAACTTTATGCAAACTCAGACAATGAGTTGAATGAGCTTCTGAAGGATGCACACATTTTCTCCAGGTTCGCGGATGAAATTTGGCATAGACAAATGTGCCGAGTCCATAGTTAAGGCTGGGAAAAGGATTCATCCAGAAAACCTCCAATTAGACGTGAATAATAACATCAGAAATCGAGAGGAAAAGGATTGACATTGAGGAGCAGGAGACATATAAGTTGATTGGCATTAAGGAAAATGATACCATGCTACATGCAAGACGAGGGAAAAATAGGCCAAGGATACATACGACATGTGAATAAGATATGCAAAACGCAGCTCACAAATAAAAATAAGATTACTGCGATAAACCAGTTTGCCATACCAGTAATCACGTACAGTTTTTACATCATAGATTACCCCCCAAAAATTATCAACAGGCTGGATGTAAAAACAAGTCATATACAGAAATCAATGTTTGCCAAGACTACTAATCAAGAGGAGAAAGAGGACTGGAACTTTCAGATATCAACCACCAGCATATTACCACTATTGTCAGTATTGGACAGTATCTGAGAAGCTCCATAAACCCGAACCTCACAATCGTACAGGGACACCAACAAACAAGAGCTAGTCAAACAACTTCCATAAAATATCTGGGCAAATATTTCTCAAACAGAAAAGGTGGAAACACTAACCAACCCTTCAACAGAGATAACCCAAAAGAGTCGAAAAAAGTACACAGGAACTTTCAGAAATAGGAGCCTTAAAGAGTGAGCAGGAGAAAAACGTGCCATCCACATTCTTGACGAGATATCTAAGGAGTATATCGACAAATAAGGTTCTGTGGACATGCTTGAAAGAGGAGCCCTCCACTATTATCAGGAAGGGTGCATAATGGCGACCCAAGACCAAGGCCTTATGACTAATTCATTTAAAAAAGATGGCAAGACGTAATAATGATAACAAGTGCCGGTTTTGCCACACTGTAGTGGAGAGTGTGAATCACTTGATATCAAGCTGCAAAATTATGTTGGCAGATGGCAGCTACACAATGTGCTATGATGGTGTGTGCAAATACATACACTTGATCAACAGTGAAAACTCGAACATCCAGTGTAGCACTAAGTACTTGGAACATATACCGGACAGGACTATGAGAAACGATAAGTATATCATAATTATGATTATGCGGTTACCACATCTACTGACCTGGATAATGCAGCAGTAAAACCGGACATCGTCATATTAATCTTTTCAAAGAAATCTTATTTAAAGTTCCATATGAATGCACAATTCGTTCACAGACAATGTTGTTGTTCTTTTTTCGACTGAAGTAAAGTAAAACAAAAAGAGAACACCAACATAGTCTCTGAAAAATAAACATTATATCGCTTGTAGCAGTCACTGCCCTAATGAGAAAAAGCTTAGGAAATACTTAGAAACAATCTCTGGAAGACCAAGCTGTAGTGAAATACAAATAGAAGTCATAAAAAAACACGTCTATCCTTAAATGTGCCCCCGGATATGAATTTAAATCGTAACTAAATAAAGTGTAAGCTCCCCCTTTAACTTTGTGAACTTACTGAGGTAAAATGAAAAAATAAAGAGAGAGGCAGCATATTTGCGAAGTATGTGGCTCTTCAGTTACCGAGAAATCAGGCTTACATAGACATATGCACTTCAGAAGTGTTAGCCACAGGAAGAAGCCCCTGGATTTCTGAGAACTTTGACTGAAGTAAAACGAAACAAAAAGAGAAAAGCCACATTCTTTTGATGTATGGAAATCTTTTTCAAGAAAATCATATTTGCAGAGGCACATACGTACACATATTTAACTTAAATATTGATTTAATTAAACTTTCTAATAAACACTCTAAACTCTATTTAACTCATGAAGACATGAATTTTAAACCCATATAAAAGTCTCGCTGATATTTGAGAGGTAACTGAGCTAAAGTGAACGATGAAGGAAACTATAATTCTGTAGTGTGCAACTCGTTATTTGCATACAAAGCTAACATGAGAAGTCTTAATAAAATGCATACTAAAGAAAAGTTGTATAATTTCTTTTAGCATGCAATAATGTGACAAAGAAATTAAATTAAAAAAATATATATTTGATCTTTACAAAATTGACAAAACTAGTAGAAAATTATTTTTATGATAAATAATTGTAGTCAAATTAACATTTAGTTGAAACAATGAAGAAATGTTTTATTCATCACTGAGTTATCATAATGACAGCACTTTATGAAGGTGGTTGATAGTTAACACATTTTAGGAAGAATAACATCCGGCTATTGATGTAAATACATGTGGTAGGACACGTACGGACGCACTGGAAGGAATACACCCATTTGCTGAATAAACAGTACACAGCTGGAAGCAACGTGCCAGAGAAGATGTTGATTCATTCAGTGAAACCTGTAAGGGGTCCGGAAAGAAGACACGAACTCGGGATTTAATGAAAAATAGTATATTGAAGAAAATATGAATACTGTATATAAAGAGAGTGGTTGAACTTTGCTTGACTGCCAGTATTAGACTGAGTTAGTCTGTCAGATAAGTTTCATAACACCCCCTCCAAAGCATTACCTCAGCAGGAGTCTTAGTATCGTTGTCTTTTTGAATTGATAATGATAGGATCCGGAGACTTCCGTTTCCTTTTAGGTTTTCGCTGTTATGGGGCTGCTTGGGGTATTTGTATGTCGAAAGTGGTGTATATGGTATCCATAACTTCTTACTCTTCCCGTAACTGCTCTCGTGTCACCCGACAGTCGTTTCCTAATTTGATTTAGTGTCTCGTATAGGAGAACTGAGGACCTCGGATTATGTAAACCATATTTCGAATTATTTTGTTATCGTGCCAAGTTCCCATACTAAACATAGTAAAAATACTTTTTTCCCCTCTGGGATATAACGTTTTTTGGTACAATAAAGATTCGTCCTCGTTTGGTTTGTTTTGCCAGCAATTTATTGAAAACGGATCTTATCTTATGCACAAACATTATTTCTGAAAGAGATAATTAAGATGGTGTGTTAACATTTGACGTAATCCTGTATTTGTGAAAACACTTTGTGAACGTGTTCCCGGTGTTGTTCCATATTTTTGCTATTTATTAAAATATCGTCTAGGTATTCGATCCTAAAATCAAGTTCACCCAGCATAGTATCCATAACGTACTGGAAAACTTGTATAATCCACGATGCGTCGTAATTTATAACTTCTTCTCTAACGTGTATTTGGAGGTAAGCATAGCGAAGATCATTTTTTAAGAAGAATTTGCCTCCATTAAATTTTGTAAAACTTGATGGGCTTGAAAGTGGATAAAATGCCGGTCCTTGCTAATATCTTCGTTTATTTTTTAATACTGGTTGAATGTTAACTTTTAATTCAAACTTTCCTGACATTTTTTACATCAACCTTGACAGCCAGAAAAAAAACTTCTGGAAAGGTTTTTTTTCAATTCTTTTAGTTCTTTTAGTTTTTCTGATTCGGTCCTCAGAGTTTCTATTTTCTGGCAAAAAGTGTTAATTAGTAAATATCATAGATTGAACTGTTGCATCCAGTCTATGCCAAATATATTGTTAGTGTTTTTAATACAAACATTTTACATTTATGTAGTTCCGTTAAAAGTACTTTCTGTAATGTTAAATTGTGCTCACTTCCTACATATTTAGAACTCTACGTCTGATCTCTGCGTCTTTTGTTGATACAAGTCCTTGCACGAATATTAGGCATTTAACGTTATCCCATCTAAGTTCAGCTAGTTTGAAATCGTCAAAATGTTTATAAACGATTGAAGCTATAATCGAGTAGTCTTCGCTATCTTTTATCTAATATATAAAGTAGAGACGTTTTTTCCCCTGTACCTTCTCGGAGTATAGGAAAATAACCACATACATCACAGGCTACTAAACTCACCGCTATACTACACTTATTCACTCGAGCGTGTTTTAGTAAAGTTGTTATTATTTTTTCCAACCTAACACTAAATATTATATTTGGCCCACCATCAACGTCTCTCCGAAAAACCAACTCCATATAGGTGGTAGCAAAGACTTTTCCCCCTAACAATTGTGTACTGTGACTACACTCATCGACACCGGGTACTAATAAACACAGTTTAATTTTCACAAAACAGTCCGTCCTTATTTATTATTTGCCTGGTATTAATTTACTACATAATATAAAGCAATACGCAAACAAATAATGACCGCTCCCGTTGAATCCGATGATATTGCGCAAATATCAGATTACGTTTTTCCTATTTCTAACTATGATTTCCACATTTACATTCATTCCGGAATTAAGCGAATGACATTAACGAACACAGTTCCTGCAACATTTATTCTTCAAACATGACGGCTACAATTCCTTCATTAAATCGACTTCCTACTTAATTCAATAGCCGCCAAAATACCGTTACACCCCGACACATTAATATTTTCAAATACTTAATTCAATAGCCGCCAAGATACTGTTACACCCCGACAGATTTATATTTTCAAAATCATATACCTTTAACCCTTCTCAAATAAATGACCTAAACCGTGTCATTGTAGAAATTTATTTTTCGTCGCCAGAAGCTGCCAGTAAACAAGCTTAGGTTAAGTGGCCTATTTTGACAAATACTTTTCAAGTTGTAACTGTGGCGCAATGGTTAAGAATGGAGATTTCATTTTCGCCATTATCGCCAGTATCGGCGTTCGATCCCATTCTGCTTTCTTTTACTTTTCTTTTTTTTTAATTTAAAACATTCACCAACACGGTAGAGGGGGGGAAGAACAATAGGCGGTTTCTTTTTTATGCAATAGGTAGTACTTTCTCCCGCGCAACGCCGGGCGACGGGTTCCACTAGTGATTAATATAATGCACTTCCACTTTTTGTAGAATAGGGAAATTTTAGGGTAAAATAATTCTGCAAAAAGTTTAACAGCTTCAGAAAAGGTCAAACCTCTGGTTTCTCGGGGTACAAAATAGTCCACGAATTTGGTATGTTCGGGGCAATAGGCCAACTTCTTTAAAGTCTGCACAATTTTCACAATCTATATTTTTTATAGATCTTCATAACTTCTGAAATATGAAACGAAGGTTATATCCTCGTCTGGGGAATAAGTTAAGTCGTTAATTGAACTAAAAATGGCATTTTGAGAAAATTCATTTTCGTTCTCGGTATTTTGACCCCTATTCGACATTATTTGTAGTAACTCTTCGATTTTAAAGTTTTGTTCCAGAAATCGTTATTCGCTTTGTAGTTGTTTTGCCAACTGATTGAAATCTTCCATGTTTAGATGTGTCTTTATAGAATACGACTTTTAGAAGTTTTTTCTATTATTTTACGCTGCTAACGTAATATTAGTTGTAAAAAAGACAGACAAAAAGTATAAAACCTCTTTGTCGACAAGAAAAATCCCTTTTTAGTAAGATAATCAGGTAACAGTAGTTTTTACGGTTAGCACTTTAGTAAACATCAAAATAAGGTATATAATTCCGGCAGTGGTACTTTTCTGTTGAAGAGAAAAATAATAATGTATTCCTTTCTTGTTAAAAATTAACACAGTGCCGGAATAGAAATAATGAAATAAAAAAACTTAACAATTTGAAAATAAAAACCTAAAATAGAAATACAAGGAACCACGTGTTAAAATAAATTCACCCATTATATTGACACAACAAAGGAAACAGGATATAGGTAAATTTATAGAAAACATAACAATAGAACAGGATATAAAAAGAAAGTAACACTACCCACACCTTTGTTCGTGGGAATCCCAACGATTGGCTGAGAGAACAACAAAGAATCTGATTGAGTAACTAGCTAGCCGTGTATATAAAAACACCCAGCAAAAATAACTCCATGCATTTTAGCCTGAAGATTCCCCCGTGGATGAAACGCGGGAACCTCTGTGTAGCTTAATTGCCATAAATATATTTTCATAGCTTACTATGTATATATATATATATATATATATATATATATATATATATATATAAACTTTAACTGTTGTAGTCTCTCTTTCTCATTCTCTCTCTTTCTCTCTATATATACCTTTAACTACTGTTCTCTCTCTCTCTCTCTCTCTCTCTCTCTATATATATATATATATATATATATATATATATATATATATATATAACTTTAACTGCTGCTTTCTCTCTTAGTTTCTTTCTCTTTCTCTCTCTCTATATGAGCATTTTGGATACATATATAAGGACAGTAACTAAAAAAATTATCCAGGTCGTTCTGGATGACCATACATCTAAACAACATCACATTAATGCAGGTGTTACTTAGGGGTCTATATTTTGACCAATATTATTCTTGATTTTCATAAATTACCTCCCTGATGCAATCGCGTTCGAGATCGGTATATTTGCAAAGGACGCCACGATCTATTTTTGACAAGCGAGAAAATCGAACACATCTCGAAAGCAATGGTGGAATCCTTAAAAGATGACCGTCAGTCTGTAGTAGAAAAGGGCCAAAAATGGATGGTTGTATTCAATCATACGAAGACAAAGCTCCTTCACTTTAACAATTAGAAAAGTACACAGAAGATACTGTCAGGTGTACCAAGCTCGAGCCTCTGTCTCATCGTCGCTGCATCATTGTGTTTGTTTCACAAGTACTTCCACGAATGTGAACCCTGTGCCCCCTCAATGTAAATGCCTCCGACTAACAGTAAAGTCACCCCTTTCATTGTAGATGTCCACAGATGCCGGAAACCTTGCTGCACTAATGGCTTATTTCATCGAACAGATTGCCTTTGGAATTTCATCCCTGCTCCCTTTTTCCACGACTGTATCATCATGCAGTAATTTAAATGTAATGTGAACAAACATCTCGCTGCACAACTCCACACTTATAATGACCCTAATTATATGTCCCCTAATTCACAGTAGCACCTTATGTCTCAGTGACAATGTGCTTTTTTGTAAGTGACTATAAGTAAAAAAAAAACAAAAACAAATATGCACCAGACATGTTTCACTAATATTAATGGCGAGGGACGACCATCACAGACAGGATGCGTTTTACAATCTACATACAGGACCTGACAATCTCCAAATGAAACATTGAGGTGTTCCTTGATCGTAGCTACATTCATTTTCAGAGACAAGAGATCACTCCGAATGTGAATCCTCCAACTGTGAGACCTCATCCAGTCTAGCCAGTTAAAGAGCCATGGACTTTCCTAAAGTACACCCTTGCTGAGTGCAATGTAGAGTGTGACACGTTCCATGGTATTTTGGTCGCAATTAGACGAACTTTCGCCGACATCTGGAGGGGGGGATAGTCCATCGTATCACACACCTCCAATGCCCAACTTGTTATTTATTACAAAAATTACAAAATGAAAATCATACAATCATATTACAAAAATTATACACAATCAATACATTAATTATACATAAGTAAAGAAATAGCAGAAACATGACAGACACCTAAAACAAGAACAACAAAACAAAAATGGATGATCTCCGAAGTAGCTCCAATTTTTCCCGCCTCGACTAGTTATTATTCAGAGGCCTCAGAGCAGTGATATGTGTTTTGTTTATTCTATGTTAATATTGTGGGTGAAGGTGTTGTTGTAGGAATAGATTTTTCCAGCGTGGGAACAGGTTATTGTGCAGGTTTTAATTTTTATGTTGTTGTGGTGGCGATTGTTCGTGTAAGTGTTGTTCTGTGGACAAGTGTTGTCATTGTAAAGGTAAGTTTGGATCATTTTATCGCTACAGAAGGTATCTCACGCCTGACGCTATCCTCTACCCGTACAAGAGTCAAACACGTCCTAAGATGCCGTACTGCTGCCACATATGGTGAGGTGCCACTCAGAGCACCATTTCCTGCCTTGAAAGAGTCCAAAACCGACTTCGAAATCTAGTGGGGGATGCCCTCTTCTCTACAATCACTCTCTCACAGAAGAGATGTTGCTAGTCTTTCTTTACTCTACCGTTTTGTTCATGGTAGATGCTCGACTGACCTCAAATCTATGGTCCCCCTTGTAAACCATTCACAATAAGAACTCGCCTTGCTATTACCACTGTCAGTGATGTCCCTTTCTCTCTCTACATGCCCTTGACGAAACGAAACTTCCATTGGCAGAGCTTCTTTCCAAGAACTGCCCGTTTCTGGAACAGTGCCGCCAGCCTGCTTCCTAGCCGACTACAATATTGTCGACTTCAAGTCCAATGTAAACAAATTCTTGTTTACCCCACCGCCGTAAATAATCAATTTCTGTCCTGTTATATCTATTGTGCCGATGATTGCAAAACAAACTATAGAATTCACCCCCCCCCTTATATGTAACACGATATAACTTTAATATATTATCATCATAACTTTTTTACCATTCAAAAGAAGAAACATAAAATAAACTACTGGTGATTAAAAAAAAAAAATTCAGCGTACGAAAATAATGAAAATGAGAAATTAAAAAGGTGTGTACTTAATTTACGCCTTTAAACAACGTTCCTATGTTGTGATCAATTTTTCGCGTATGTGTTTAATTATTAAAAAAAACAGTCCGAGATCTACTACGACCGATTAATTTGTGCTTTTTTATAGAATGTTTATTTGATCGAATTAAGTTTGTTGAATTCCTGAAATTGTTAAACTATGGAAGATCGTAATTGACGTCAACCCGTAAGGAAAAAGTTATCGCTTTAGCAAACGCACATGTGTTAATAATCTTATCCTCTTTACGAGTTTTTAAGCTGAAAAAAGAAACTCTGTCGTTACAACAAAAGTAAGTATTATAAACTTTTTATCCTTTTTTTTCAAATTTAAAAGCTCATCCATTCAAAATTTTCTTTCGAATTTTAATTTTATTCGGTGTAAATGCGACTTGACTTAAACTTTATTTTAACTTTGAAATGGTCTCTTTAATTTTTAATTGACAAATAAAATGGTTAAATCATTAACACACCACAATACTTTTTAAATTTTCATTTTTAATTTGATTGTTATTATATATCAAATTTAAGCCAAACACTAACATATTTAACATTATTGATGACGACATTTTATTGTGTAGTTAGAGGTCCTTAATGATCGCGATGTTGTCTCACTAGGGACGTTCAAAACTAACCATAGAATTTACCCCACCTTATATGTAACACGATGTAACTTTAACATAGGTTATATTATCATCATAACTTTTTTACCATTCAAAAGAAGAAACATAAAATAAACTGCTGATGATTTAAAAAAAAAAAATTCAGCACACGAAAATAATGAAAATGAGAAACTGAAAACGTGTGTACTTTATTTACGCCTTAAAACAACGTTCCTATGTAGTGACCAATTTTTACGCGCTAACACCCGTGTGTTTAATAAATCTAGCAAAAATCAAGTAATAGTCAGATTTTCACGAAAATTTCGATACTTATTAATTATTTGACTAATTTATCTTTAATGTGTTTTATTCGTAAAATATATTAGGTAAAATATATTTTTTACGTGATCCCCTCCCCCTTATTTCATTTTATGAAATCTGAAAAAAAAATATTCTGATCTATCGAAACTTGTATATTATATAAAGCCAAATAGTCTTAAAAAGCACATCAGATCTACTTTTTTTTATTTATTGGTAGACACTTTTGGGTTAAGTATCCATGAATTCATGAATAAAAAGTGAGAATAAATACGATATTATTATATTTTGATTTGTTTACACTTAATTTTCCCGTTAATATACACTCTGGTCTGGTGAACTGCAAAGAAAAATATTCTAAACAATAATTAATTTTTCAGAGATTTTAATTCGTTTAAATTACACCATTTAGATATTTTGAAGTTTAAACATTCTATTTTGAAAATATGTTTACCCAATTAAAAAAAATGAATATAATATATATCTAACTGTTATTAATCGTAAAAGACCAACATCTACTTCGACTGATTAATTTGTGTTTTTTTATAGAATGTTTATTTGATCGAGGTAAGCAAGTTTGTTGAATTCCTGACATTGTCAAACTATTGAAGATCATAATTGACTTTATTAGCGTCAACTCGTAAGGAGAAAGTTATCGCTTTAGCAAACGCACGTGTGTTAATAATCTTATCCTCTTTACGAGTTTTTTTTGTTGCTCACATTCTTTAAACTGAAAAAGAAACTCTGTCTTTACGATAAAAGTAAGTATTATATACTTTTTATATTTTTTTTTTCAAATTTAAAAGCTTATCCATTCAAAATTTTATCTCGAATTTTAATTTTATTCGGCGAAAATATTGGCCGTGCGGACGTATTTGCTCGCACTGTCACATTATCAAGATTTTTTGTCCTTTTGCACATTTTTGTGAGCCTTGTCCCTGGGAGCCGATTTTTGTGGCCCCAGTTTTTAGCTTTTTCTGTTGAAGTGAAATTCGGAGTTGTTTCTGTTTTTCTGCTTACGTCGTTTGCTGATAAAATATTAGAGGATGCCAATCGTATATGGTCTCATTTATTTTTAATTGAGAAATAATATTGTTAAATCATTAACAAACCACAATACTTTTTCAATTTTCATTTTTAGTTTGATTTTTATTATATATAAAATCTAAGCCAAACGCTAACAAAACAAAATAATAGCAAAAATCTTTCATTAGTTTTTTAAACTATTTTTTTTATGAAATTCAAGTTTTTTTCCCCTTAAGAGTGTTCACTTCAGTTATATATATTTTAGTTATTATAAGTGTAGTATTAAATTTAAGTAATTTGTTTCCCTTTTGCTCATCCATACATATTTAACATTATTGATGACGTCATTTTATGGTACACACTGTCCACCAGACAAACTCTTTAACCCCTATTTTCGAATCAAACTTTTTAACCCTTATTTCGGGTGGTTAAAAAAAGGTTTTAATAAAAATGTGAGAAACTGATGGGCTTATTGACCTTTTTGGCTGGGATCAAAGTGTAGTATCTGTTCCGATGGATACTACACCCTATAGACCGATATCGTCTTGGCTTTCGGGTCTTGATTCCGCCGGTCTATGGGTTTGTCCTGTGAAGTTCTAGGAGGTCCACCCTCCCAGGCTTTGCCTTCCCTCTTGGGTAAGTTTATCGCTTACTGCCTGAGGTGCCCCTACCAGGGAATGCCGACGGGGCTGTTCAGGCATTTTTTGTAGGTCAGAGTGCTCACCTTCTCGGGCGCTGGCTTATCAAACCCCACGACCTTGTGTCACATCTTACCGCTGTGGGAGGAAGATAAATATAAACTGATGGGCTTATTTCCATAGAGAACGATGTCAAGTCTTACACCGGCCGGTGATGATGAAACTTTTAATTCTAAAAATATAATTTCTTCCTTTTGCATCATTCTGTTTAATGTTGACATTGTTATGGATTGGATGAAGAAATGAGAAATTGTGAATATTGACTGATTTCTCCGTTTATAATTTCTCATTTTGAAGGTAAGTTAAAAATACAACAAAAAAAAAATGAAAAAAAATAAAAATCGACAGACTTAAAAAAAATTATTGAATTCCGGTAGTCGTAAAGATCCACGGTGTAAACAGTTTTTCAAAAATTCGAATCAAATAAGTGTACAGACGATAATGTATATATATATTTTCACATATTATTGCATAAAGAACGGCTTAAAGTTAAAATAAGTGTATTATTACGTAGTAATAGGTGGAAAAAGACGTTTTAATACCTTTTTCGTATTGAGCGATACAAAAAACAACATGGGGGCATCCCGTAAGACTCGATTTTGTAAAAATCGCGGTTTTTGTAGGATATTTACACATTTCAAACGTGTTTTTTTTTTAGATTACATGCGCAATACTAAACAGATTTTAACTCGAAATTGTTCCTTATTTGATAATATTTAAAAAAAAGAAAAAACTAAAACAATTTTTATCGCCTATACGCAATTTTTATCTCCTTATGTTTACAGCATAACTCTTTACGATTACTTGAATAACTTACAATTAAACAGCACTTTTCAGATTTTCTCAATATAAAAAATTCGATTTGTTCAACTTTTAGAGAATATATTAGTTTCCTGTGTAAGTAAAGTAGATTAACCTGATTTCTGAAATGAAAGCCGCGGATATTTCTAACTCAGAAGGAAACAAAAAAAAAATAACAATGAATAATAAAATGTTAATCATGTAACATAAAAAATGCGAGCAACTTTCAGTTTCAAATCTTTTGACAAATGTTTATTATAGAAAAAGTGTAGAAAGGTTCAGAAATTGGGTACTTGTTTACATGCAAACCCATGGTGGCTTTGTTATATAGCACCTAACTTGGCCGGATCTCTTCATCGTTGATAGCTCTGCCGTCGGGTTCTCTTCCTTCGTCTAGTGGCCTTCTGTTTGCTGGCGTGGAGCATCGGTTACCTGAAACTGAAAACTCTCCCCACGGGGAAGAAAGGACTTCGACGATAATTTCAGAGAGTCGTGAACGATTTATTGGTCTGAATCTTCTTTTACTCGGTCGGGAGAGAGTGGTCATTTAATGTTGCTTCTGCTTCTTCTTTTCCTACGGCTAATTTCTATCTTCTTCTAGATGGGGTGAGATGTCGATTTCTGTCTCATTTTTAGTGACTTAACTTATTTGTCTACACTTTTGGACAATTTCGTCCGCTTTCTCTCACGACGATCTTGTCGCTTGGAGCTCCCATGACGGACTCATTCATTTCCCATTTTGGACAACAACAAGTGACGTCACCGTCCTTTGTCCTGTCATACAAATCATAACCAGAGCTGGCCTGACCTTTATTGAACCTCAACTTTTGAAGTCGGCCAGGTTTCACCAGTTGTTATGACTTCTTGGGATTACTCATTCTGAGAACAAATATATTTGTCTCAAAATGGATGTCATTTCGACCTGCACTTAACTCGAACAAAGTTCACCCCTCTCACAATCAAAACTAGTGGACCTACACGCTTTTAGGCATACAGGGCCCCTCATAATATAACAGCTTGAGTGTTTTTCGACTATTTTCGTAAACAAATTCCAACCGGAAAGAAATAATAACATGTAATCGAGACCAAAAAATGTCATGGAAAGAAAAAAAAAGTTGGTTTTTGTTTATTTATATATTTTTTTATAAGTTTTTTTTTTCTATCAACATACAATATAGCTACCATCTCTTGTATAGTTCGCTGGTGGTTCTCATGGTATATGTTATATTTTTCGTCTATCTTTTTCAATTATGCCATTTTTTCATATTCACTCAATTGTGCCATTTTATGGTGGTATTTTTCAGTGCGATTTTACCTAAATTACTCAATAATACTCATGTGGTTCTCATGGTATATGTTATATTTTTCGTCTATCTTTTTCACTTATGCCATTTTTTCATATTCGCTCAATTGTGCCATATTTATGGTGGTATTTTTAAGTGCGATTTTACCTAAATTACTTAATAATACTCATGTTGTTCTCATGATATATGTTATATTTTTCATCCATATTTTTCACTTGTGCCATTTTTGATATTCATACAATTGTGGTATTTTCGGTGCAATTTTACCTAAATTACATGTATAGTTCTCCAGTGTCTCGCATGTTATATGTTATATTTTTCACTTGTGCCATTTTTTTATATTAATGTAATTGTAATTTTATATTAATGTAATGCTGGTATTTTCGGTGCTATTCTACTTGAATTACTTTATAGTTCACCTGTAGTTCTCATGGTATGTTTTATACGTTTCATTAAAAATTTTGAGTTGTGCCATTTTTTATGTTTATCCAATTGTGCAATTTTTAATATTCATCCAATTGTGATATTTTAGAGCGTTATTTTTCGGTGCCATTTTACCTAAATTACTTGTATAGTTATCCTGTGGTTCGCATAATATATGTCATATTTTTCATCTATATCTTTCACTTGTGCAACTTTATCATATTAATCTAATTTTCCATTTTACCTAAATTACTTGTATAGTTATCCTGTGGTTCGCATAATATATGTCATATTTTTCATCTATATCTTTCACTTGTGCAACTTTATCATATTAATCTAATTTTCCATTTTACCTAAATTACTTGTATAGTTATCCTGTGGTTCGCATAATATATGTCATATTTTTCATCTATATCTTTCACTTGTGCAACTTTATCATATTAATCTAATTGTGCCACTTTACCTGAATTACTTCATAGTTCTCCTGTGATTCTCATGGGGTATGTTACATTTTTCATCCATATTTTTCCCTTGTGTCATTTTTCATATCCATCCAATTGTGCCATTTTACGGTGTTTTTCCGTTTGTATTTTACCTAAATTACTTTACAATCTTCCCATGGTTCTTATGGTATATACTATTTTTTTCATCTAAATTTTTCAGTTGTGCCATTTTACAGATTCATCCGATTGTTCCATTTCACGGTGGTACTTTTCAGTTGCATTTTACGGTGCCATTTTACCTCAATGACTTGTATAGTCCTCCCCGTTGTTTACATGGTATGTTATATTTTTTATTTATACTTTTCACTTGTGCCCTTTTCTTGTATTCATCAAATTGTGCTATTTTACGGTGGGATTTTTAGGTGCCATTTTACTTGAATTAATTTATAGTTCGCCTGTTATATTTTTCATCTAAATTTTTCTTTTGTGTCATTTTTTCATGTTCATCTAATTGTGCTATTTTTACTGTTGCATTTGTTCGGTGTGTAACTCTGTCGCGCGCCACGTCGGTGACGTCACCAATTTGGCCGCTCTTCAGTTCGGTAGGTCACCCGGTACTGTTTGAGAAAAGTTGCTGCTCTGATGAAGGCCACATATGTCAAAAAGCCTGGTCCAGCGATTACAACACTCCCATGTTGTGATTGATTGATCAGTGGGTAATTATCCGGATTGGGTCAGCAACTTAGCACCGCTGCAAAGCAAAGGGTCATTTAAAGCAGAACAAGTGAAATAATAGAAAGAAAATAAAGTCTTCAACAACTCGTATGTTGGGTTTTTAGAAGAATAATTATTTGGTAAAGAGAATAGTAAACAAAAGAAAACTTGTATAATTTACAGTCAAGAACTCTGTGTTTTTGGACCGATGCTCTAATTGTTGATGGCCAATTTTTAGTTAGTTTGACAAGCTTATCTAAGTCCAGGGGATCCGTCTCAGAGCGACCTGGATTCGGTAGGCGAGCAAGAACAAGTCTGTTCTAACTATGTGTCTCAGACCGGCAAAGCCCCAACACCAAGTCCAGGAGAGGAGAGGACCGTTTTCCACTGATGTGGACACCGGTGGCGAGCAAATGCGAGTCTCTGAAGCCTGTTACATGTCTTATATTAAGATTAGTTGTGCGTGGCCCCAATCCTCCCCTAACAACACTCAGTCAACGAACAAAGAAAAGAAATGTCTTCATCTTTTTCTTTCCTTTGGTAATTGGGTTCTCAATCGAACCCCCATACCACACCGCATACTGATAACCGAGAAAATGTAATTCCACCAGTTGCCTTAGGTTCTCTTAACATATGCTCATCCTTTCTCCCAATAGAATTTAGTCAGAGAACAAAGAAAGAAAAGAAATGTGTCTACATTGTCCCTGTCTCTGTTGTGTTTGGAATTCTCGGTCTGTAGATAACTGAGAAAATATAATTCCACACATGGTTGTAAGTTCTCTTAACCTACACACCGAAATAAACTCGTTGACGAGTAGCTTTGGTGGCCTTATCGGTCCAAATCACACCTGTTTTTCGTCTGGCCACAGAGAGTGACATTCTTTCCAACCAAGCTCAGACACAATGATGCCCGACTCTACAATATCTGTGTTCATCTATCAAATCTTATTTCTCTCGGCCAACATCTACTCTATGCCTTGATCGCTGTCTCGATACATTGTGACAATCTAAGCTGAAATTCCTTGTCTACCTTTATCGGTTTTTGGTTTTGATGAAGATATCTATGCCTTTCCCAGTTAATTCACACTAGCGCGATACTCTGATCGCTGACCTTCGTAGGCCCACTCTTAATTCCTACTAGTGTGTATTTTGGCTCACTTTTCCATAGGTCCGCTCAACATTGTCACAGGTGCCATTTATACCTAAAATACTTGTATAGGTATCCTGTGGTTCTCATTATGTAGTTTATATTTTAAAACTAATTTCCTTACTCATATTATTTTATTTCGCTCTCTACTCTAATTCACTTGTTTAGTATTGTTAGCCGAAACTCATGGACTAGCAGCCAATTAGAACACGCAAGTTGGACTTGCCCACCTTAACATAATTCAACATCTTAACCTTCTTATAAAGCAGCAATGTGATCATAAAATGTCATGCATTATGTCATGAAGTCACTTGTATTTGCTATTCCTATTCCCGCTCTCCTGTCCTATTCTCTTCATAGCAACAGTATTCTCTCATTTGATTGGTTAAATCCTCCGACCCGCAAATGCGTGGGCTGACTTATGAAAGTCTGTCTGTCGAGCTTCCTGTTGACCCACTTTTGACAAACGTCGCCCACCTGCCCCCTTTCTGTATGCGTAGGGGAACATGTGCCAACAAGTCCCCTGCTCCCTTGTTTATGCTTTATGTTGTTGTAAAAAAAAGCCTTCGTTTGTTTCGTTAATTCATTTTATATATATCTAGATCGAAACTATCAGTAATAGTGGTGAGACAGTAATTGTTTAGTCTGCATGATGCCTAAACTATGTTGAACAGTCTGTTCCCTAGTGAAGAAAAACAGTTTGTGTTCAAGAAGTGTATGAATAGAGATTGATAGGAACTCAGATGTTGACAAAGTATATGTGGATGACAAAGCTATTCAGCTTGTTAATTTAGTGATACCATTGTAGCCCTGGGTGGAGAAGGTGCTAGTAGGATGCTTGAAAGCAGTCTTCTGGTATTGTGGTGTTCATACCGGTAGTTCTAGGATAGAAACTTTTCTCATAGAAGTTCCATTTAGTTTTAGATACACGGAGGAAAAAAGGAAAATTATTTACAGTGATTGTAGCTAGACTGAGTTTTTGCTGTGTATATTTTATACTGAACAGTGTTTAAACATCCTTCTCTGAATAATCGATGTTATGCTCTGATATATAAATGTGTTATACGGGTTACCACCATGAGTAAACATGGATCATAAAAAGAGTTTTTCCTGTATTGATTCTGTAAAAAATAAGTACTATTATTATAATTATTATTTCAATGGAAGATGCTGTTAAAAATGATGGACAATGTTTTCAGGGGTGCACAGAAATATTATTGACAGTCACCACATAGGTCTGAAGCTATTATTTATTTTTAAATTTAAACTCTGAATCAGCAAAAAGAAAATTAGGTTCAAACTTTATTTTTTAAGATTTTATGAATGTTGGACATTAAATAATACATCGGTATATAATACATTAAAATTAATGACTTTCATAATTGATGACTGTTTTTGTAGATGTATAATACCCAACAATGTATGGGTTTCTTTAACTTATATACATGCAATATTTATTGAAAAAATTCTTAGTATAGAAACCAAAATTTTATTCTCAAACAGTAAAACTCCTCTTGCTATATAAAAATCCAAGAATTTTAAATTTTTCACAGAAATAATAGGCAAATCTTAAAAAAACCTTTTTGCAATTTAAAAACATTAGCAAAACTTGCGCCATGAAAAAAATACTATTCTCTCGCAATATATATACAGATACCAAATTATATAGACAATCATATGGTACATTTTCGATCGTCCGATGTTCGTTTCTCTTACCTTCGTTGTATCAGCCGTCTGCTTACCTCGGATGGCCGGCGTCTAATATTTACTTCCACAAGTCGTAGTGGGCTGCACATCGTGGTCACCATCATCATCATGGACAGATCGAACTTAAGGTCGTACTCTGATTTTCAAATATTCATTCAATAAACAAACACACCGGTTGTTTCTTTGCTTGCATGCGAGAGAGAGAGAGAGAGGGAGAGAGAGAGAGAGAGATAATAACTGGAGAAATATACTCATACTATCTTCGCTACTGTTTGTGTTTCCTTCCCCTTGAGGGTTTTGTGAGAGACAAGTTTTCACACAATCGTCTTCTTCAAGCATAAGGAACCAAAAGACTCAGACATCATCAAAACGAAAATGAAATCACACGACTTCCTCTGCTACTGACATCCTCTTTAAGAGCGTCGTCTGTATATTCAACCACCACCACTATCTTCATTATCTAATACATAGAGCAATAATTATGTTTTTTTTCTTTTGCTGTCTTAAACTTGTACACATAGAAGTAATAATACATATATATACAATAAATAAATATATATACGTGTAAAATTATAGTATAAAATAAATACTTTTAATCATGTAAAGAAGTAAATTATGTATATATATATATTTATATATACATATATAATGCACATACCTGTACATATATGCTTGTGTATAAAATTAGAATGTAAAGAAGTAAATGGCACTTTTAGCAAGTACTTAACTACTTTCCAGGAGTAACTTTTGACCAACTTATGGGGCAAACACTATTTTTCACGAAGTTTCCGCACATGCAAATTACTTATTCACATGTGCATATCAGTCCCAATGATAAAATTCTACAATTTATTCTGGCAGATAGACATGCACAACATGCAAATCATATCATTCTCTAATTAGCTGGTAAGTGTTCCTATTTATTGTAATAGTATTATGATAAGAAATGTACTCATATTTCGAATTTAACTAAAGAAGGATTTCAGTTTTATTGTAAATAGTACCTTCATCATTACTTGAACGTTTGCATTTAGACAAAACTTAAACATGTTTCTAATCTGGTCCTTTGAAAAACAAGTTTGCCACTCACTTGTCTACATCACAATATAACATTGTTTGGTTGGCTCAAGAACATGTATGAGAATAAATATATTATTTCTGGAAATGTATTTTACAATTTTATCGATTCTCCAACAAAAAGCCATTATTAGATTTGAATGGATTTTTATTTTTCAGTGGCAGAAATATAAAAATGTGGTCAGAAAAAATATTAGGAAATGTTCAGGTATAAATTGCCTTAGGTTAAAAAATCTGAAAATAGAGCAATCTTATTCTGGTTTGTGTGCAATTTTGTTAAAACATACTGGATAATTATTTTTTTTCAAGTCATATTTACTTCTTAAACTCTCTGGAATTACTGACCCATGCTGGGTACACAGCACTTAGGCACGGTTGTTCTATTAAATAACTGCACAATTGAGATGCTAAAACATGTAAAAAAAATAAAAAAACATATGGTATAAACATTATAACTGAAAAAAATAAATTATGAATGATGTGAAAATTTGATGTTGTTAAAGTTAACACTCATCAGAAAACTTTTAAATAGCATACATATTCTGATATTTCAAGATTGTGGATTGCACTACTGTTGTGGTTTGAAATGGCCGGAAGAAATAATATGAACAGAATAGTAATTAACAAGAAATTTTATAAACAGAAAGTACAGAAGAAATGGGTTGATAGGTGCTGCTTCCTCACTTCGCTTCTCTTTTCACTTCTGTTGATTGGTCATAACGACTCTATTTTAGTTTACATTAATTTAGAGTAAGTATGTTGAATAATCTAACAGTTTCTTGTAAGTATAGACACATACACACATGCATAATATAAACAACCTTAAATATCTTTCTTGACAGACAGAGATACACACTTATTGACAGACAGAAACACATATTCATATATGCATAATATTACTATAGATTCTGAATAATATACTAATAAACATACCAATTCATGATATATTTTGAAAACATATTTTACTAACAAATTACTGATTAGGTCTTGCAAAACAGAGAATATCAAGAGTTACCAAAAAAGTGTGATTAAAAATTATTTAATAAATGAATACGTCTAAAAAAAGTTGGAAACAAAACTATATTCTACTAAAGTGTCTTATTCTCCATTTCTAGGAAACATTTATAAAAAACAACATACATACAAACCCTCAGCGCCATATGAGTACACACGCTGCAAAGAAACAACATTCCTGTGAAGTATGTGGCTCTTCTTTTTCAAGTAAATATACATTGCAGAGACATATGTGTACACACACTGGGGAGAAACCACATTCTTGTGAAGTATGTGGCTTTTCTTTTTCAAGTAAATCAACCTTAAAGAGCCATATAAGTACACACACCGGAATAAAACTACATTTTTGCAAAATATGTGGCTCATCTTTTTCAAGCAAGTCAAATTTGCAGCGCCATATGAGTACACACACAGGAGAGAGACAACATTTCTGTGAAATATGTGGGTCTGCTTGTTCAAGCAAATCAGACTTACAGATCCATATGTGTACACACACTGGAGAGAGACCACATTCTTGTGAAGTATGTGGCTCTTCTTTTGCAAGGAAAGCATACTTGAAGATACATATGAAAATACACACTGGAGAGCGACAACATTTTTGTGAAGTATGTGGTTCTTCTTTTATACACAAATCATCTTTGCAAGACCATATGACTATACACACTGGGGATAAACCACATTCTTGTGAAGTGTGTGGCTCTTCTTTTTTAAGGAAATCTATCTTGCACACCCATATGAGTATGCACACTGGAGAGAGACAACATTCCTGTGAAGTATGTGGTTCTTCTTTTTCAAGGAAGTCAGCCTTGCAGTCGCATATGTGTACACACACTGGGGAGAGACCACATTCTTGTGAGGTGTGTGGCTCTTCTTTTATCCAAAAAGTAAGCTTGAAAAATCATATGAATAAACATACTGGAGAGACACCCCATGTGTGTGAACTATGCGGTTCTTCTTTTATACATAAATCAAGTTTGCAACGCCATATGACTATGCACACTGGAGATAAACCACATTCTTGTGAAGTATGTTGCTCTTCTTTCATCCATAAATCAAACTTAAAGAGGCATATGAGTACACACACCGGAATAAAGCTACATTTTTGTGAAGTATGCGGTTCATCTTGTTCAAGTAAGTCAAATTTGCAACGCCATATGACTACACACACTGGCGAGAGACAACATTCCTGTGAAGTATGTGGCTCTTCTTTTTCAAGAAAATCAGTCTTGCAGAGACATATGCGTACACACACTGGGGAGAGACCATATTCTTGTAATGTATGTGGATCTTCTTTTGCAGATAAAGCAAACTTGAACATACATATGAAAAAACACATTGGAACAAAAACAAAGTAACTGCCATATGAAAAAACACAGACCCACTCAGTAAGTTGTTAAAAAAAATCCGAGGTGCTTACATTTGGGACTAAAGAGTGTGGTTTTATCGTTCCGCGCTCCTCGCTACAAAATTATTTGATTTTTTTTAAACATTAGGTTTTTTTCTTTAAATATAATAAAAAAAAGTCTTACCTAAACTCTTTGAGTTATTTTTTAAATTATATCTCTGGTAAATGTATATGAGATGAGGAGAGAGAGAGAAAGAGGAAATATATCTTTAGTCCAAGGAAAATAAAAACAATAAAAACCAACATGGCCGCCAGCGATTAAAACCCGTAATCAAAGTTAGATTCTCAACACTTTAAATAGTAAATGAGAATTTTATTTCAGGACTAAAAATACAATTAAGACCCACAACCAGTTTCATAAAAAATTTGGGCGAATACAAAGCGAAATGAGCAAAATAAAAACAGCGATCCCTATTCTACAATCAAACCGATGTTTAAACTTAATTGAATTAAAGAAAATGTCTTAAATTTTAATTTAAAAAGGCAAATAATTAGACATTCCGACTAATTTGTTGTGTTTTAGAACCGAACGTAGATTAGATATCTTTCTTTATCTAAACAAATCTATTATCGAATATTAAAATTGTAAACAATTTGTTTTTATTATAGATTTAAAATATAGACGTTTTCACCTTTTTTATTTGAAAATCAAAATTGTTTTAAAATACTTCAGCGATTTTTTATTTCTGTTTTATACATCAGGAAACGAAAATTTACGTATAATCCTATGCTTCGTCCGACATGTTCTCCTATAAGTTTTAGCACATCTCAAAATATTAGCGAGATTTTGTCAAATATTATCTTACGATCTTACACTTAAAGTGACATCCCCACCCATATTGACGAGATCCTTTAACGCCCACCCCTATCATTCGACCACTCATTGGCAAAATAGAACGGTAATGAAAGAAGGTACATTTTCATTATGGAGCGCTGAAAAAGAGCCACTCCTTTTTTATAGGAGTTTGAGCTGGAGCGGCTCCTTTTTAAAAATAGGGAGAGTGAGAGGAGCCAGCTCCAATTTTAGGCGTTGGAGCAGGAGCGGGAGCAGTTCCAAAAGTAGTGGAGCGTGTAAAGCCTTGGATATACTATAGCGTAGTTTACTGGTCAGTTGGGGAGAGAAAAATTATTGTTCTTCACTTTTTACTAACAAAAAATTTGAGAGGTAGAAGAGAATCTTGATTGAACACTAAGATATCTATGTATCTCATATAGAAATCAAGTGTTAGCCCCATAAAGTGACCCCTTGATTTCTGAGAACTTTCATTTAAGTAAAATCAAAAAAATGAAATAACAAATTATCTACCATTAACCAACTTGCTATGTTAGTGATAACATACACATTTGCCATTATTTACTGGCCATAAAAGGATATAAACAGCCTAGACATGAAAACAAAAAGAATGTTGATACTGTACAGAGTAATGTACAGAAATCAGTGTCTACCTACGCTGCATCTGTCCAGATGAGCATGAGGTATGGCTCTCCCAGAAATTAACCAACAACATCGAGCTACTGTTGTAAGCACTGATGAGAGTAAAATATGTTTACATTAGAAGTGCGCTGATTTAATGATTCAAATACTACAACAATATGATGATAAGTAAACCTTTATTCACATTTCATCATGTTTGTAGCAGCGGTGCTAAAGCAGCCACATGGCAACCGCCATTAAGATTTTGTAATCTGTGCTTCATTTCTTAGCTTGGCGCTGATTGGTTCAAGTATTTAACTTCCTCTCTGTCTTGCTCAATCAGGGGCAATCTCTCATACGAGCTGAGCATGTGATGAGAGATGATAAAAAGGGTAGCATGCGGTATACTTACTCTTTCTTACTAACGACACGGTATTGTAAACATCATCCAAGAGAAATATTGTAAGATTTATTATTTATGCATTTGTTAGCGTCACTTTTACTTAACCAAACCATCGCGGTTTCTGTCATCGCCATTTTTTCTGGGGCTTAATTCGATATAGTGCAATGTATTTTGAAATTAAGAATAAATTAAAAATAGTTTCACTAAGTTAAAAATGTACAGACTGGTCGAAAACTAAATATTTGACCGATTGGTGACAGTTACTAGTTGTATTTTTTGCGATATTTCAGTTATTAAACATACGACAGCGAACCTTCACATCAGGTAAAAATAGGAGGCCATCTTGAATTTCTATTATTTGCAAGCCCTCTGGGTTACGATACAACATCTGAACAAAAAACAAATACTTAAAACACTTCAAAAATTAAAAAAAAACACAGAAGTTGATCAAATATTACATTTTCTTGCGTTTGGTAAAAGTTATATGTTCTAAATTTGTTTGTTTTTTCCATTTCCGTTTTCTTTCATATTAACTATACTACACAGTGGACTAAATTTTTTTATAACGTGATTTAAAAATGATGATGTAATTTCTTATGCTAAGAATAACATCGCTGTGAAAAAAACATGAAGAAAATGGTTACATTTTATTTCATACTAGCGGAACCCGTCGCCCGGCGTTGCACGGGAGAAAGTACTACCTATTGCCCCACGTCGAATAAAAAAAATGAAACGGCCTATTGTTTCTCCCCAATCTACCGTGTTGTCGAATGTTTTAAATTTAAAAAAAAAATGTAAAAAAGTGGTAGAGTAGACAGGGATCGAACGCTAAAACTGACGATCATGAAACCTGCCTTGTTAACGACTGTGCAACGGTCTCGGGTTAAAAATACATGTGAAAATGGGCCAATTAACTTTAGCTTAATTGTTGGCATAAATAAGAACCGGTGTTTCGTGAGAATTAAACTGTGTGTATTAGTTCCCGGTGTCGATGAGTAGAGTGACAGTACAGAATTGTTAGGGAGGAAAGTTTTTGCTACCACCTATATGGAGTTGGTTTTTCGGAGAGACGTTGATGGTGGGCCAAATGTAATATTTAGTGTTAGGTAGAAAAAATTAATAACAAATTTACTAAAACACGCTCGAGTGAATAAGTGTAGTATAGTGGTGAGTTTAGTAGCCTGTGATGCATGTGGCTATTTTCCTATACTCCGAGAATGTACAGGGGAAAAATCGTCTCTACTTTATATATTAGATTAGTAGGAATATTCAACGTTGCCCGAGAATTAATGCGGAATTCTGTGTCCTCCTGTAAATTATTGTTATTGTATTGTTGTTATCAAAATCTAAGACTCAGAACATAACGTGTTATTGTTATCAAAATGTGTTATTGTTATCAAAATGTGTTATTGTTATCAAAATGTGTTATTGTTATCAAAATGTGTTATTGTTATCAAAACGTGTTATTGTTATCAAAATGTGTTATTGTTATCAAAATGTGTTATTGTTATCAAAATGTGTTATTGTTATCAAAATGTGTTATTGTTATCAAAACGTGTTATTGTTATCAAAATGTGTTATTGTTATCAAAATGTGTTATTGTTATCAAAATGTGTTATTGTTATCAAAATGTGTTATTGTTATCAAAATGTGTTATTGTTATCAAAATGTGTTATTGTTATCAAAATGTGTTATTGTTATCAAAATGTGTTATTGTTATCAAAATGTGTTATTGTTATCAAAACGTGTTATTGTTATCAAAATGTGTTATTGTTATCAAAATGTGTGTCCTCTCAACTAGAAAAATATATAATTCAATGTGTAACCATGTATTACACTGTTGTGAGAAAATAACAGACAGACATGAATTTGTCCTATAACTTCATCATTATATCTAATATATGTAGCAGATACATATATGAACTATTTAGTATTGACCTACGTGACAGCCAGTGACATGTGATTCGGCTTAGCGATTATGTAATAATCGCCCCTTTAACACGTGCACGTATAGCAAGTCTGTATGTAATGAGATACACCCATGATGAATCATCTTGGCGCTAAAACCAGCTCACATGATCAACATGAACCTTCAGTTAGAGATTGATTTCCAAGCAGACAAGATCTGATCCTGCAGGTTGATATTTAATATATATATATATATATATATAAATTGTCGTATATACACTAATTTTATTCGATTCTTTCAAGAAACTGTTTACACCGTCAATCTTTACATTTACCGATTATGGGGGAATAACAACATTGAAAAAAAGTGTGAAATGCCTTCCGAAACATAAAAAAACAATTTTCTAATTGGCGGAATACTTGCTGCCACTGTGCAATAGAAGCAGCACATTTCGAGGTGAACCATTGAGGAGAATGGAGGTTGCTGAAGAATTTTTGCATGAATACATCTGCTTCAATGCTTGCTTTGCCCCATTCGGTTAACTCATTTGCACACTGATCAGCAGGGAGTAAAAAGGTTTCACTCCATGGGGCGCTGCTTATGTGATCTCTGATGGAATTGATATCAGCTAGCTCATAGTATCTCGTCGTTTTGAGCAACAGCTCATCAGCTTTTAGACAGGTTTTTAGGATGATATCAATCATTACCATAATGTGAAAGGCGTTCCTGAGTGGGCTATAGGCATTCGCCAAACAAACCTTTGGGCATTAGGTCAAGAATTGAGGTTTGCTGGTCCACATGATCAGGGGGGTCGGGAAAGTGACAGTCTGTGAGATTGAGTGTGCTATGTGTCAGCTGTGTCAGTATAGCTGGAGAATCCAAGCCAGTTTCGGTGGTGTGCATTAAAATCCCCAAATACATGTATTTTGGCACTAGAGTAAAGTGAGAGTGCTATATCTATGCTTTCAGAGTGCTATATCTATGTTTAGTAGCATTTTTTTTCTATTTATTGGAGTTTAACTTTTTCTTTTATTGTTAAGGAATTTAGTATGATTTAACAATAAATTTTAAATTAATAACACAATTATTAATATACATATAATATTGATTTAGGATCTGGAAATCTTCCTGTGCTAGAACGAATTGGCCCTATTATGCAAGGTTGTACCTGCACACTGTGTACAAACATTTCCTACATATAGTGACTGTTTTTATCTTTGGTTCCTTCTTAGAACCAAGAAAACCTTTATTAAAAAGGGAGACTATGCTTAACATATATTATTCTATGCTTTCTCTTCACATTTTATAATATCCAGAGAATGTTCGGGTACCAAAGCATCAGTCCATCAGAATGGTTATCATACAAAAATATTAATTCTAATGGGTAAAGACACATTTAGAGCTTATCTTCAACTGAATCAGTAACAATCCAATCCAATTGCAAATTTACAAATGAAAGAAAAATCATAATTCAATGTAGAGAAAAATAGTGTCTTGTAAATCATAAAAATAGTATCTTGTAAATCATAAAATAGTGTCTTGTAAAGCATAAAAATAGTGTCTTGTAAATCATAAAAATAGTGTCTTGTAAATCATTAAAAATAGTGTCTTGTAAATCATAAGAATAGTGTCTTGTAAATCATAAAATAGTGTCTTGTAAATCATAAAAATAGTATCTTGTAAATCATAAAATAGTGTCTTGTAAAGCATAAAAATAGTGTCTTGTAAATCATAAAAATAGTATCTTGTAAATCATAAGAATAGTGTCTTGTAAAGCATAAAAATAGTGTCTTGTAAATCATTAAAATAGTGTCTTGTAAATCATAAAATAGTGTCTTGTAAATCATAAAAATAGTGTCTTGTAAATCATAAAAATAGTGTCTTGTAAATCATAAAAATAGTGTCTTGTAAATCATAAAAATAGTGTCTTGTAAATAATAAAAATAGTGTCTTGTAAATCATTAAAATAGTGTCTTGTAAATTAAAATAGTGTCTTGTAAATCATAAAATAGTGTCTTGTAAATCATAAAAATAGTGTCTTGTAAATCATAAAAATAAAATGTTAAATTCCAGTGCACGGATTTAAATAGCTCCGCCATTACTAATAATCCTATTAGTACTTTAATTCTACACGATGTGCAGTAAGTGCAGATCTTCTCTATACTTAATTGATATGTCATATGCATTTTATTTCCATCTATGTTTCGACAAGCAAGCATATCTCTTCTTCTGTGATGCATGCTCGGTACAACATATTTTGCCGTTCAAATCACGTTATATTAAAAAAAGCAATCACTGCAAATTTTAGGCTCGTAACATCTTTAATTGTTTCATGTATTACATTATATTTGTAAATATTTGCCAGAGAAATTTACACAGAACACAAGAAAATCAAATGAGGCTGTATTAAATATTGCTGCATCAAGATTAAAATTGGCAACTCGTTTAGCAACAGAATAAGCTTCAAGCGAAGCACTTCGGTTCATTGCAGGTGCATAAATATGTTACCCCTTTCATCACTGTGTGGAAGGTTTCATCTCTAACGTTGAAGAAGATTGAAGTCTTAGCCATCGCTATCAGGGTTGCTTCATTAAGGATTATCGCACCCTTACTATACAATTTACAATAATAATAATGTACGTACTTTTCTTTTCTTCCTGGTAGCTAAAATATCTCCACATCTCTCTTCAAATTAAAAAGCAAAATAAACTTAAAATGAACTTCAGTTCATCAAATATTTTTCAGTTCATTGAATATTTTCCAGTTCATTGAAGATTTTCCAGTTCATTGAAGATTTTTCAGTTCATCGAAGATTTTCAAGTTCACTGAAGATTTCCCTGGAATACATCGTCCAGGACGATACATGTCTATATATATATATAGTCACAAATTAGTTAATTGAACATGTATAAAATTAAATACATTATTTCTTAAAATAAAAAAAAAATTTTTTTGCTTTATTTGCAGATTCTCCCATGACAAAAAAAACAAATTCATCATTGGATTTGAATGGATAGTCATTTATTTGTGACTTGAAATATGGAAATTCACCCTGGAAAATATTGAGAGTTTCGTGTGAGACTGTACGAACTTACTTATTTAATCAAGTCAAATTTGGTTAAAACATACTGGATAACTATTTTCTTGTTAAATGTAAGTTTGTTTTCTTTCAACACATATTCTCTTTTTAAACTCTTGGGAATACACGGTCCATGACAGTTAGAGAAGTTGTAAAACGTTGAGACCTGAAAATGTGTCCAAGTAATGGGAAAATACCGGTAATTGTTAAAACTGAAAATGGAAAGAAATATTTTCTGTTATGGAGGTAAACACCTATCAGAGGATATTGAAACTGCAACATTATTTCAAGGTTGTATAGAATTTTCTCAAATTACAATATTGCAGGTTTAATGACCGAAATTGTTTTACTGAGCAAACAAAAACAGATACACGGCAATCTGACATATAAGTATGCATTCTGAATTACATATAAATTCGTGAAATACTTTTAAAAATACCTAATAATTTTACTTGAAAAATAAGTCTAACAATTTCTCTAAGAAAACATATTTTTTTTAGTAGTGTCTGATTCACACTTTTTCAATAAACCACAATATGAAACAACATAAAACAACACGAGAAAGAAACCATGATGTGACATATGTAATTCTTCATTCCATTCTGCATCACCTTTTTTGAAGTATGTGCAAACACATGCTGGAGAGAAACTATATACTTGTGAGGTATGTACAGTTTCATTTTCACCCAAGTTTGATTTGGATATGCATAGGCGCACACACAATGGAGAAAAATCTTATTATTGTGAAGTATGTGGTTTTTTTACACATAAATCTCATCTGCAGAGGCATATGCATACACACACTGGAGAAAGACCACATTCTTGTGAAGTATGTGGATTTTCTTTTGTACAGAAATCACATTTGTATAGACATATGCATACCCACACTGGGGAAAAACTATATTCTTGTGAAGTATGTGGCTCTTCCTTCATGCAGAAGTCACATTTGAAGCGGCATATGTATACACACACTGGAGAGAAATCACATTTTTGTGAAGTATGTGGCTCTTTTTTTGCGATGAAATCAGATTTACATAGGCATCTGCGTACACACACTGGAGAGAAACAACATTCCTGTGATGTATGTGGCTCTTTTTTCATGCAGAAATCGCATCTGCAGAGGCATATCCGTACACACACCGGAGAGAAACCCTACTGTTGTGATTTATGTGACGTTTATTTTTCAGACAAGTCGGCTTTGTATGTGCATATGCGAATACACACTGGAGAAAAACCCTATTCCTGTGAGATATGTGGAGTTTCATTTTCAACCAACTCTACTTTGTCTGGTCATATGCGAACACACACTGGGGAGAAACCACATTCTTGTGAAGTATGTGGCTCTTGTTTTATGCAGAAATCACATTTGAAGATACATATGTGTACACACACTGGGGAGAGACTTTATCCTTGCGATTTATGTAACTCTTCGTTCATGCAGAAATCAGATCTACAGAGGCATATGCTTAAACACACTGGAGAGAAACCACATTCTTGTGAAATATGTGGCTCTTCTTTTTCAAGAAAATCATATTTGCAGAGGCATATGTCTACACACACTGGAGAAAAATCACATTCTTGTGAATTATGTGGCTCTGCTTTCTCGAGAAAATCAACTTTGTTGAGGCATATCATTACACACACAGGAGAGAAATTGCATTCTTGTGAAGTATGTGGCTCTGCTTTTTCAAGGAAATCAAGTTTGCTTAGGCATATCAGTATACACACGAAGAATGGGCCAACCAACAACGTGCTAAGTATTTCCTAGGTGAATTATCCCAGGAATATATAGATAAATCTTTTCTTTATTACAGAAATCACATTTTCATAGACATATGCATAGGAATATATAGATAAGGAAGGCTCTGTAGACTGGCTGAAAAGAGGATCTCTCCACTATGATCAGGAGAGAATGATAATGGCTGCTCAAGATCAAGGCTTGATTACCAATGCCTTTAAAAAGATGAGTGGTCTCAGCAACAATAACAAGTGCAGGTTCTGCCACACAGAAGTTGTAAGGTTCTCCTGGGGGATGGCTATTATACAATGCGACACAACAGAGTGTGTAAATATGTTCACTGGACTACATGTAAAAAGTTGAATATCCAGTGTAGCAGCAAGTCCTGGGAGCATATACCAGAAAGAACAGTTGGAAATAATTTATACACCATCCACTATGACTATGCAATCCCTACAGCTACATATCTAGAAAACGGAGCTGTTAAACATCGCATCGTAATATGGGACAAAAAGGAGAAAGTAGCAACCCTAGTTGAAGTAAGTGTCCCTAATGATGCAAGATTTAACAGAGCTGAAAGGGAAAATATTACGAAATACCAAGGTCTTATGTACGACATGAAGAGAAACTGGAATCTTAGGAAAATATCCATCATACCAGTAATTATAGGAGCAACAGGACTAATGTAAAAGAATTTGAAAAGCTATCTGGCGAGTATACCCGGTGAACCGAGTGCAAGAGAAATACAAACAATTGTACTTAAAGGGGCAGTTAGAATCTTAATAAGCTGGAGTGTCTAAAACAGCCGGTGAATGTCTGGCATCTGGTAGGATGCTCTACCCCCAGCAAAAACGGAAAGATAAGAAAATTGAAAAAAAGGGAGAAAACGCATTCGTGTGAAGCATGTGGTTTTTCTTTCATGCAAATATCAGATTTGTAGAGACATGCGTACACACATTGGGGTCATAAGCGGTTCTTAATAACTATAGTAAAATAATGTATGATGATGAACAATATCACGAAACCCCACAACAATGGAACACCAGTAACATTGGGGGATAGAAATACGACGAGGGAGATTGATGACAAGACAACATCAGTAGTAAAGAGGAAGACATATCAGACGACAAATATTTACTCTCTGATATAAAATCGGTAGTTCTAATAAAATCCAAGAGGATCCTACAGAATCATTGCAAAAGACTCACACTGTAGAAAAGTATTATGAAAATTAAGATCTGTAGAATTATTAAGTACCTCTTTTTGAACAACAAAGCGACCTCATTAATTGGGGAAATCCAAAACCACCAGACAAGTATCGATCACTGTCTTTATATCATGTACAAACCTGTTACTCGACTTATCTTTGACGACCTCTCAGAAACTACAAAGAAAAGAAGCAGTCTAGGTGCAGAAGTTGATTCAGAACGAAGGACCAGTTGCCCTCACTTATGACTACTGCTGTGTATTGAGCTGTATAAAACCAACCCAGTAATGAAACAAATAGTAGTCATCGTCTCTCCAACCACAGAGAAATACTAGAATCCATATACATCAAAGGAAAAATCTTCCAAGGGAATAGTCTATTCTCATTGCTTTTGCATGGGACATGTTCAGTAAAATTAAAATAACTTATATAGAATGAAGTGTCTACCAATCGCAGAAATAGGATCGGTTCCCTCAGAGATCAACTACGATCATAGAGTCACTATTGTCAGTATTGGCCAGTATATGAGAAGCTTCGTAAACCTGAAACTTCTATGTGCACAGAAACAGCAAGTGACACGAGTTAGCCAAACAATTTACATCACACAACTGGACAAGAATTTCGGACAGGCTTGTCACATATTCAAAATAGAAGTACCAATCGAACCTGCAATATATAGCCTGGAAGAGCCGGAAAAGATATACACAAACTTTCAAAAATAGTAGCTTTTATAAATAGTCAGAACAAAAACGTGCCACTTAGTTTCTTATGGAGATATCAAAAGGTTATATCGACAAAGATGGTCCCTTGAACTAGTTCTAGAAAGGGGGATCTAATATGATAATGAAAGGTTTATAATGGCCGTCTAAAACCGGGGTTTTATGATAATAACATTGTTAAAATGGTAGGGATCAGTAATGATAACAAATGCAGGCTTTGCTGAAGTGGAATGTGTGATTTAAAATTATCTTGACAGATGATGGCTACACAACTATATGATAGTGGGGTCAAATACACTCACTGGAGATTTAATATCCAGTGTATATGCATGTCCTTGGAACATCTCCCAGTGAAAACCGTGTGTAATTGTATGTATACCATACCTTATGATTATATCCTATATATAAGCCACCTATCCACACAATACAGCATACTAAACAGAGCTGAAATAGTGTCGACTTTGATTGAGCTGACCTTTCCTATAATAATAAAAAATTCTTTGTGAAATATATCTCATTATTTTGAAAAGTTAACAAACTGATGGCAAAATAATTTCTCCGATTAAAAATGAATGTTTATTTCAAACAGTAAAGACATGTTCAATATCGATGTCTGGGTGCCGTAATGACACGTATTAATGCATTTGAATGTTGCCAACTGAGATTTTCAAAACAAGCAAGATCGAAAAAACTCCCCAGTGAACTATTAAATGCTGAGTTCTGGTCTTGTTGGATCTAATGTGGTCAATTAATCACTAATATTCTCGGGAAAAGCATGAATCTGCAATCCTCTGCCCCTCATAATTTACAATAGGTATTGTGTTTCGACATTAAATAACTAAAAAAAAAGAGGTCAATATTGCATTAAACATACAAATTGAACCAGCCAGAATAGTAGTCTACATGAATGGACACATTTTAAAAGGTGTACTTCGTTCATTCTAGGGGATGTTGATCACTTCTTCGGAAACTTCCATCGGAATGTGAAAAATTGGCTACCTGAATTGGTCAATCGTATGTGCAGCTCTCTTCATTTTCCGTCTCATTTCATGATTTGTGGCAACTTTCTCCAGTTTCACTACAAATATGTTAAGGATAAGATTTCAGCATAACAAAAATAATTTAGTATAAACATATTACGAATACAACGATATGACATTTCTGCTTTTTAGCAGAATTCTGCTTTTTTGTAATTCAGATAAAGTAAAATTACACTTAAATCAGATATTTAATTTTTTTATTCAATAAGAAAATTGTGATTTCTCTTTTCTGTTTTTCTTTATCCTTGCCCATCTGTCCAGCTTTTCTTATATTGTCTTATTTCCCTTTATCCTGGAAATGTTAATTGTTCCCTACTCCAAACGATTCTTGATGGGGAGTGTAAGGGAGGTAGAAGACTTTTCTTTAATTAGGGGTGGGACATAATGGGTGAAAATTTCAGATTCATGCGAGTAGTATTTTTTTTGTATTCATTTATACATAAATAACACTAAACAATCAAACATTTTGAAAATTTTGCAAAATTCAGAAGGTGCAGGTTAATAGTTTTTGGCTATTTTACATTCATGAAAATCCTTTCACAGCCTGAAAATGGTCCTAAATTAAAGTACTATATCAGATTTAACCATCTATATCCATTCATAGCTTTTGATGGTGTTTTAGGACCTGCAATGTCGCATGAAACCACTTTTTCACCGAAAAATGATGGATTTTGAGTCCCGTGGAGCTCTAACGGCTATTTTTGGCCTGCACCTTCTGAATTTTACGTCCCACCCCTACTTTAATCAGAGAATTACTTTCTGGCTCCCTTACACCCTCTTTATTATTCTTTTAAAGAAAATGTTGTACTCTACTTGCGGTCTTTTTCTTGCTAACGGCCATGTTTTTTACTTTAGATGAAGCATATCAATTTATTAAACTTTTATTAAATACACAAAATACTTTGAGCATTGTTCTAACACAGAAAAGCTAATTTTAACGGAATTTAACCCATTTAAAAGACAAGATGAAGTTAAAACATATCGATCGATACTTCAGTCGGAAAAATCTTTTTGTAGATTATCATCTTTCGCTTAATCACTCCCTTTTCAACAAAAAATGAAAATATGAACATCGCGAAAAACTTTGTGGAAAGAAGAAAAAACAAACAATTATTTTAGATTGGCGGGTCAGTTTCTAATATGAATTCAATGTAAAATGATCCCCCATTTCTGAGCTATTCTAACGCTTTTTTAAACTTTTAGATTTTAACTTTGCATTTTCAGGGTAGAGATTCTACTCTTTTAGACGATTATCTGTGATTTTGGGAGGTTTTAGTTTTTCAAGGGGGAGGGCTTTCCACTCGAACTTAGTGTTAAGGAAGGGTTTGGGAGAACTTGTCACTCGCAATTAGGGTAGTGGTAGGGTTAAAGAAGTTTTTTTACACGGGCTTGTACTCGGACTTACACTTAGTGGTACGGTTATTGAAAGTTTTTTTTGGGGGGGGGGGGGCGGCTTACAACTCGTACCTAAGTTTAATGGTAGAGTAAGTAACCTTTTTTATAAACTTTTTAGCATTATCCCACAAAACGCACAGAATTTATCTCATAAATTGTTTTGCTTAACTGTCCTAAAAAGCTAGAATTGCCCAGAAATGGAGATCATTCTATGTTAAATTCCACACAAGCGTCTGGGAGCGGTTCAGTTTGTGAAATTGAGGAAGAAGGCAAGTTAAGAAAATTGAGGGATGTTGTATGGGCCTTCCCACCCGGTTGAAAAATTACTTGGGAAAGTCATCTTTATTTCATGTTTTCTCCATAGCACTAACATCCCTGATAATATTTTGTGTTTTTATACATATATTTTTATTTTAATGTTATATTAATTCTTATGTAACTTTATCATTGTTTGTAAATGTAAAAAAAAATCAAGGTACCTAATTCATGAATGAATTGTGTGTCTGACTATCGAGAAATCTAAAGTTTGACAAAAGATTTATAAATTTGTGGTTGGTTAGAGGTTATAGAGTTGGGGGATCCCGTGAATATTTGAAAATATTGAAATGTTTTATAGTAATGTAAAACTACTACCGTTCTGCATATTATGTAACTTAAGAAATAGTTTCATTTAATTCTCAGGTGAACCAACTGTTAGATTAGCTTACCAGTTTCGAAACATTCAAGATCAGAGAAAAAAATCGCCAGAAAACTGCTAGATTTTAACTTTTCATAATCTATATAAAAATATCACGAATATACATATTTCCTGTTTTCTATACCTAATCTTTGTGATAATTATATTTCGTTCTTGTTAGCTCCTTACATCAAGTGTCTTCATGCTTTGTCTGGAGCGATTTCCATAAAAATGTATTTCATAAACATGGTCAGAATAAAAGAACTACCGTATTAATGTAACTCTAGATAGTATAGGAGTAAGATGTTGACCCGTTTTCGAGATCTGCTGTGTACTGGTGTGGGTGTTCGAAATACACTTTCATTTTTACCGAGACATGAGGTGGGTCAATTATGTAGTGTTCGGAGTTGATTCTCTCTCTAATGAAAAGGGTTGGGAGTTAGATAAAGGTGTGATCTAGTTTGTAAATTCATGCCGGAAGTGCTGAAGTTTCTCGAACGTAGGCTCTGAATGTGTTTGATGATTGTGTATAGAAGCGGGATCTTATATAAAACTCGTGGGTTCATTGTTTTTTTAGTATATCTAAGTAATAAGCATAAGTTAAATTAATTAAAATCCATTATACTTTGATGCATTGGAAGAGTATGTTGTGTATGTGTGTGTGTGTGTATGTGTGTGTGTGTGTGAAAGAGAGTGTGCGTGTATAAGGAATACATAATGAAAATACTGGCCCTATTTGGTCCATGGGATGGTTACAATGGATCCTGGCTTGAATTTACTTTAGAGTAAAAAGTCTTAGGGTCGTTTTTCAGACAGGGAAAAGGGCGTTAAATAACGTGTGTGTAGGGTAACTAGTATATATTTTTGCACAGGTGTCTGAGTGCGGGTCAAAGAGATTTTTTAGGAATTGAAAGTGTATTGAGCACAAATAGATGTGACGTCACGTGTGACGAAAATGAGGAGAAACGGTAAGATATTTAAAAAAAGACCAATTTTGTATGTTGATGCAGACGGTCACGAAAACAATGACTGAATAACTGTTGGGAGTTGCACGGGTCAATGGAGTTGTTTGTCTGCCTATCTGTCTATATGCCTGTCTGTCTAATAGTTACTTAGGTTAAGACTTTTTCCTCCCTCCTACATAATTATGTGTAAATGGTACTTATTATTTAACTTTTTATCTCAATAAAACGCAATTTCCAAACGTCATATATGCACAACGACGAATAAACAACACAGATAACACCAAAGAAACGAAAACACAGAACGCGAGGAAACGAGAGACAACAAGGATTACGACAAAAAATCAACATGGCCCCGAAGACAAAGAAACAAGGGACAAGACAACAGAACCATGATGATGTCACTTGCACAGACACGGTTAAGACTAAACTTCTTGCAAAGCAGTTAACCTTGAACTCCACAAACAACTCCATTTCAAATTTTTCTGCTACAGACATGAACCACAATTAATTATTTGATCATCACCTCTTCTTATGTCCTGGATATCATAAAAAACTCCATTTCAAATTTTTCTGCTACAGACATGAACCACAATTAATTATTTGATCATCACCTCTTCTTATGTCCTGGATATCATAAAAAACTCCATTTCAAATTTTTCTGCTACAGACATGAACCACAATTAATTATTTGATCATCACCTCTTCTTATGTCCTGGATATCATAAAAAACTCCATTTCAAATTTTTCTGCTACAGACATGAACCACAATTAATTATTTGATCATCACCTCTTCTTATGTCCTGGATATCATAAAAAACTCCATTTCAAATTTTTCTGCTACAGACATGAACCACAATTAATTATTTGATCATCACCTCTTCTTATGTCCTGGATATCATAAAAAACTTGACACACCCAAAGCATGTGAACCTTATCTTCACACTGCTATAGTAATTTAAAAAAGGCTCTGCTCAGCTTACTCCTGTCTTCTCCAACCTCTATAATAAATTCCTTATTGAATCTTGCTTCCCCGATAGCTGTGGTACCTCTGTGGTACGAGTTTTCAAGAACTCTGGTGAAAAAAATGACCTATAAAATTATTCAACCACCAGTCTTCTTCCGCTCTTCACTAATAAAATCTTTGAATAATTAATCAATCTTGCGATAGTTCACCACCTCGAAAATGCTAACTTTATTTTTTACCAACAGTATGGATTTAGGCAATCCTGTTCATCTACGGATATCCTAACGGTCATGTTTGAACTGATATACGATACACTGGATAAGTCAGCTGAAGCTATGTAGTGCTTATCAAGTGCTTTGACAAGATCTGATATGGTGATCTTCTCATTAAAATTAATTTGTATGGTATTACTGGGCGAATATTTAATATAATCAGATTCTTCTTATCTAAAAAGTAGAACAAAGTCATTCTCGATGGCTGCACATTTAAACAAAATCATATTAATGTTGACTAGCGGGACCTGTGTAAATTAGATGAAATTATGTTTTCAATACTAATTATTTTGTTCCTAACCTATACATGTTTGAATAAAATATGATAAGATTTGACTTATTCATGAGTAGCATACAAAGATTCGGAAGGTCATTGCTTTTGATGTAAGCATAACACACAAAATAACACACGCAATCGTATTAATATGTGTCTTCCCGGTCGTCCCCTCCCTACCCCCCCCCCCTTCGATGTAAAAAAAAAAATCTTAGAGGTTGGTTGGGATCGAACTATAAACCAGTCGGGCCGACGTCAAAAACCTACGTCGCTAACCGTTGCGCCAAACGAAAATACTTGAGAATATTAGGAAAATTAGGTGACTTGAATGCTTGTCCAAATCAAGGTGCGGCACACATGCGCAGAGCTTTTGATGTAAGCGTGACATACGAACACACACGCTATCGTATTAATATATAGATTCTTGGACCTTTATCATTCCTAATTATCATAAACGACCTCTGTGATGCAATCGAGTAAAATAGGAGTACATTTGCTGATGAGACAAGGCTCTATTCTCGACATGTAGGCATATACACCGCATACATATCCAAGGCAATGGCCGAATCCTTAGAAAATGACCCCCAGTCTGTAGTTGAATGGGGTCAAAAATAGATGGTTATATTTAATGCTACTTAGACAAAGCTTCTTTACTTTTAACAATTAAAATAAACCTTTGCATTGCCTGTCCGAGAGCCTAACATTTAAACATTCACAGATAACATGAATTGGTACCGTGCTCGAAAACTTATCACTCCTGTCAGTATCCTATATCTCAACAAAACTATCATTCGCCATTGTATGGAATATTGTTGCCACATCTGGGCTGCTGCATCAAAAACACTAGTTTCTCCCTCTTAAAGTTCAAAAGAAAGCCTTTAACCATACAGGCCCCACACTGTTTCCCAATCTACATTATCCCGTCACCGCAATGTTGCATTCCTGTGCTTGTTTTACAACTACTTGAACAGAATGCGTTCCGATGAACTGGCTGCACGTGTGCTGCCTCAACCTAAATATCCTCAACCAACAAACCGCAAACTAACCCCTTTTACTGTAGAGGTGCTCACATTAATAGCTTATTTCCTTGACCCCTTTAACTTTAGAATTCCCATCCTGCCCTTTGTTTCCCTAACAATACCAACCTTCATACATTTGAATGCATTGTGAACAAACTTCTCGTTGCACAACTCTGAACCCTTACATCTCAATGTCAATATGCCTTGTTTATGATGAAAAACAAATGGTCATTAGAAAAGTGGGCATTAATGTCTCACTAACTTATTGAGTGATACAGCAGCATTTTTGCGTTGTGTCATGTTGTCAATTACCGTTTCTATTTATTGGTTGCATTAATAATCCGAGAATACAGTTTCCAAAATAATGTTTTTATCCTTTTTATATGCCTCTTTTATTTTGATAGTTTTAAAAGACGTTCTGCCCCCATAACTCCCTTGAGTGGGGGAGAAGCTTAAATGTTTGGGACCACTTCCCTTGTCTTCCCTGGAAGATTTTTTACATATGCTTTAAATTTTATTCAACAACCATATATGTGAAATTTTAAGAGGGGTCCTGCCTTCATAACTCCTTTACGGGCAGCACTTAGAGATGTGGGGCCACTTCCCTTGTCTTCCCCAGAAAATTTTACGCATAAATACACTTTATGTTTTTTACGTAGATTCTCTAACCTTTCTTTATATAGGGAACAGACACACACATTGATATTTATATATGTAATAATTTTGCCTGTAATTATTAATGACAGGCTTTTATCATTAAACAATTACACCAATAATGAATTTTCACCAGAGTCCCGTCAGCCGGGTAGCTCTGACTCTCACACGTTGCCACTGAACGGAAATGGTGAGTAATTAGTATTAAAGATTAATAACGTGAGAGAGTGAAAAATGACATGTTAATAAAACGAGATACTTTATTAAACTATTTACTATACAAATGTGTCTCTTAAGACGGGAGAGTTCGTTATTGTCGCTCTATCAAAGGGGGATAATGGGTGACGTTAATTTGTCTTGTCTGTGATGATGATTGCCATTAACAGCCACCACCTTTACCAAGGTGAGCGGGGTTCGGAATTAATTATAACTCGGAATTAATTACAACTCGAAATTAATTACAACTTGGACTTAATTTATCAATTTTATTTGTTATTCAACTAATAAATCTCATTTTATTTCTTTCATTTGCAAAATTATATTGCACGAATTAAAAAAAAAGAAGTTTTATTTCATTTTATCATCAAGAATTACGAAATTTCTAATTCTTAAGCGGCATAAAATTACTTCCGGTTTGTAATTAATTCCGTCACCCAGGTGGACTTTGGGATGCTGCTAATACTTTTACGTTAGCGGTTCTGCTTTTATCTATGAACAGTGAAAACCCAGGGTATCAATGCGCGTACAATTGGATGTATAAATTAGAACTCAACAATCCTGTGTGTCATACTTTGTTTTTTCCTCATTTAAAAATTGCGAAAAAAAAAAAATACCAATAATTTTACTGGTAATATTCACCAAAACGATCGACCATGGTTCATTTAAATTTCCTCTCTTATAATTTTGTGTGGACCTACTCTTCCGGTCGACATGAATTGAAATTGTCTACACATCGTAAACGTTTTTTTTTTTTACTTAAAGGCAGATACGTCATTCGAAAGTAGATTGTCAGAAAAGTAAGTATTACTTTAATTAAGTTGTTTTTTTGTTTTTTTTGACAACAGAGGCGCCATTGAATTATTATGTTTCCCTTTAAATATTTAAATATGGAAGTTGTTCAAAATGAGCCAACGTTCCAATTTTGTATATATACAAAGTTCGTGCTGTTTAATGCTGACAAAGTAATGGGGATAACTTATCTCGATTTTAGGCTTGGATTTTGTAACAAATGATTTCAAATATTTTTCTATAAAAAAAATGATTTTCAAACATTTTATTTTAAAAAAAAAACAAGAATTTTTTGCAGGTGGGGAATATTTCAACAATTGATTTTCAGAAAGATTAAGAAACAGTGAAACAAAATTTAAAAAAAACAACTTAAAAAACAATAATTAGGTACGTGCAAAAATGGCCGCGTCTTGTACGGACTATGCTTATTAAAAAGAGGTTATCATTAATTAGTTTCTGTGTAAACTTTGATTGTGTTTGAAAGATAAAAGCCTAAACTTAATCTCTGAACGAAAAAAAACTGCATATTTACGTGTGAAAAATAAATTATAATGAAATATGTAATCACGGCGGACCAAAAAACCCAAAATTCAGCGAATTTTGAACTTTGAAAAAATTACTTGTAAAAATCCCTTGAAAGATAAATATAAGTTTTGGGTAACTATTTCAAAGATAATTATTAAATTCAAGTCATAAGATACTGAATTAAACAAAACCAATTCCCACGTTTTACTAAAATTAGCGAAATTATCCCCCCAAAAGGCATAAATTCGTAAAATCCGGATCACTTAACCGGTGAACGACTTTGTTTACCAATTGACTATCGCTATGCAAAATATATGGAAGCCAAAAATGTCATAATTTATCATTTTTAACTTTATATATAAAAATGGTTTTGTAATAGTTTATAGTAGTTGAAAAATTATTATCCATTAATTTCTTTATTCTTTTTAAGTTTATAAAAACATTTAAGTACCCTTATTTTGTTATAATAAAAAAGGAAATGCTGATTTAATTAAAATATTTGTGAGTGTACGCAATTAAGATCTTATTTTATTTTGAACTAAAAAGGTTCATATTTAACTTGGTATTAGTTTTTAAATTAGTAATACTTTTAAATTATTGATGACCAATGTTTTTCCTTATAATTTGAAATAAAACTTTTTTTAAATGTTAAAAATTATTACGTTACGAACTGCGTCAATTTTATCAATTTTTTTACATTATTTAAAACTTTAGTTACTCGATTTATTCTTAACGTGTCGTAACGATAAATTACATTGATTTAAAAAAAAATAAACTGTTTTTTAAATTTTATTTTAAGTGTGAAAAAGTAAATTAAAGTCAATGACTACACTGACAATTTATTCATTGAAAAAAAAGTTAAAACAGTTATTTATTTATAAACAGAATTCAATTTTGAAAGAAAACGTCATGTTTGAATTCTCTTTATTAATAAATAATTGTTTTTAACTTCTTAAATACTTATTAATGAAAAAAAGACAAAACAAATACAAATCTTTCCCAATAATTGACGATGAATTGTGAAATTTACGAAATTGTTGAATCTCTAAAAATAACAATTTGAGGCTGGTGTAAAAGTGATTGGTTGTTGGAAGGCTAATTCCCAGCTGGTTATTACAGAACGGGGCTACCATACTCATCAAAATTCATCGTTAGTAGAAATTATCCAATTTTTAAAATTCTTTTCTTAGTTAACTTCCTGGGTCTCAAATTTGTCAATTTTTGGTTTATTTTCAAGATTATAAAAAAATTTTCTTACGCGGATGATGCCACGTTTATGTATGAAAGGGAAATATAATTGTCGCATTTTTTATTTTTCCAGAAACTCTAATCATTAAAATCACATGAAATATTTTTTGCAATTATATTATTTTTTTTGTGAAAATATTGATTAAACAATGCTTTATTCAATAATAATATCGCTAATTAAAAAAAATAATTTTTCTTCGAGTTATAGTGATTTTGTTAACACGGAATTTAGCGGCCTTTTTCGTAATATATAAAAATATTAAAATTTTTTTTATTTTAATTAACATCTACAATGCTTTATTTTCATAAAAAAAACAAAAAAAATTTAATGCATTTAATATATAAAAATATAACTTTAGTAAAGATGTATTTTGTTTAAAAAAATTAATACATTTTCACTAAGATTAAAAAAAATAATGGTTTCATTATATTCCGTGATTGTTGATTAATAAATATTGAAAATTTCATTAAAATTGGGGGGGGGGGGGTCAAAATGTTTTTACATTTTGGGAATCGGCCATTGATTTTGCACGTACCTAATCAAACGCAAACAATATTAACGAACAAAAACCTGAGAAACAATATCGATATGAATTGGATCAAATGTTACGGAAATATGTCCCGTTGGCTTTTTAGTGGAGCGAGGTAAGGGCACGACATAGATTAATTAGTACGAAAACCACAAGTTCACAAATGAGATATTTTATATATATTTAAAAGTGGAAGTTTACATATATAGGAAAACATAGAATGTTTGTTCATATTTTGAGAGTCCTTGCAGAACAAACGGGATTCATTAGCTGAGATATTGAGCAAAGCAGAGTTGATAATTTTAGGGCTGTGAATGTAAGAAAAGTCGTAATCAAATCTTCCCCACTCTATTACAAAAAGTACATTTGATTGAAAGTTATTTATAAAAGTAATGTTATTTATACATGTATAGTCTTCATTGTACAACTATTCAGTGGGACATATTATGATCATTAAAATGTATGTGATTATACATTGGGTCTTAATCAGCATGACTTAGCAAATTAGTGTAGAAGAATTAAGGCGTTGTGTGTGTCGCTTTTTGTGTGTGCGCGCATGTGTATGACAGTGTGTGTTTGATTTGAGAATTGTATTTAGCACGTAAGAGGGACGAGAAATATTGAATGTTCTGGATGTTTGCCTCAACTTGTGAATAAAAGAAGCAATTTTGACAAAATGCCTTTGATGGGCTTAACATATTTTTATTTGTTTTTTATTAATTCAGACAGATGTATGCTTGGGGCCATATGGGCAGACACGATTTTAAGCACTTTCATTTGCAGCTGCAGGTTCGTAACAGTTTCTGTATAATCCACTTTCTATGTGACCACCAACCTGCACTTTAAATTAAAAAAAAGTTTTTTCCTTTATTTATATATATTTTGCGGAACAATCGTAAATTTATTTGTCATACTTAATATTCAAGAATTAAAAACCTTTAATTGTCACTATTAATTATTATTAAACGTTTTTAAAAAAACGTTTAATAAATTATTAAACAAACTTTCGATTGTTTAGGTAAGGATGCTATCGTCATTGTGATCAACAAAGGTTTGTTCATGGACCACTTTGCCGTGTTTCTATATGCCATCTTCCAAATGATAAGAACGTTCACATGAAGACCAGGAAAACAACGGCATTATTAACTTTTCTTATTTGTGTGCGGCTCAGCCCCCAAAAGACCCTTTTCGTATGTTAGTTGTTCATCAACAATTACTTCCAAAGAAAAAAAGTTATCTCCCTTAATTTGTCAGCATTTGACAACATGACGTAAAAAAGGACCAATACAGAAACTTATCATTTAAAACATCAGAAAAAGTAGAGATGATCGGATTTTAATGAATTATAGAAAAATAAATCATAATGAATGCATTATTAAACCTAAACTTTCTGGATATTTTTTAATTTTGCAACACATTTTTTCATTTCTTTTCTTGCGTCATGTAAACAAAAAGCAGAAAAAAATCTTTTCTCAATTCAGTTACTGATTTTTTTATTTAATAGAATTTAAATATACATTTTTAAAATCAACTGAATATATTCGCACCTTGTGTCAAGGTTTTTTCCTTTTAGATTAAAAAAATTAAGCAAAGATGCAGTTAAGTTTTAACTTAACTCCATCTTTGTCTACTTGCATACTTGTAATCTTTTTAAATTGTTAAGGTTTCTCTTTTAAATATAAGATTGCGTCTGTATCTCTTTAACTTCCGACCGATCTGTATATTTTTAACTGTTTTAAAGTTTTTGTCTATTACAGAAGAAGTTGCAGTATAGGAAAGCTTTTGATTTAACGTGGTTTGCCATTATTTTTTACTAGAAATTCTGAAAAAAACAAAAACACTGGCAAACTTTTTTGTAAGTGTTTTGACTAACCAGAAGAGTCAAGGTCAGCAGCAAACGGTGTTCGGTCAAATTAATTTCCTGATATTAAAGACTTACTCTTTTGCATCGATTACTCTTCTGGTTTGCCAAGTTTTGTACTAATTTTTATTTATTTATTTAATTGTTAAGTAAAAGAACAGAAAGAACCCTCCTAATGGCTTTCTAAATAATCTTCTGCAATTTACAGACCGTGCTGAAATAATAACGTTATTATTAAGAAAGTGTTGTTAACTATTCTTTACTTCCACCTAACAATGTAATAAATAAATATGGGAAACTGAAACTCTCGGTGGAAGTTATATTACGCATGAAGTTTAATATAAGGAACTATATCTGACCGAACATTGTTTGCTGCTGACTTAGAGTCGTTTACTCTTCTGGTTTTCCAAAACACGTTTCAGAACTTTAAAACTATGCAGGTCTATAGAAAAATTTTTTTTTTTGCCTTTGCTAAATGTCTTTTGTCGTTTAGGAATGTAAATATATATATAAGTCAGGTTCATATTATATTCCAGTAACCATGGTTTTATTTTATTATTTTTTTTATTTTTTCACATTTCCAAAAAACATAACATTTCTGTTTATTCGAAATGTGAAAAATAAAAATAATAAAATAACACCATGGTTATTAGAATATAATATGAACCTGACTTATATTTGCTCTGTCGTCACAAATTGACAATCATCGAGCTGAATCTTTTAAGGAGACTGCAAAGTAAAAGGACACTGATAGTACATGCTAATACATATATTGTCATTAATAATTATATATATATATATATATATATATATATATATATATATTAGTAATAAGTAGGAACCTATTGTTATAAGTAGTAAGACTGCACTAAAAAAAAACCCAAAGAAAACAAGAAATGTTTAGAGCACCCATGGCATAATGGATAAAGTATTAAGTATAAGTCAGTTCTAAGTTTCAGTCTTCTGGAGGTTGAAGGTTCAATCCTCAGTGCGGGTGATACTAAGAACACAATTGTGAATTGCTTAAGACTTCTACCCGGTCATGGTTGATGGAATGATAGCATACTACCCCCGTGGATTAAATAAAGGGCTTTTTCGACATTCTGTACAGATTTCCGAGTTCGATAGAAATATTCCAGAGTTTAACAAGATACACCTCAAGAAGGTTGTAGGTTACATTGGCCGAAATGTGAGAATAATATTCAAGATGAGAACAGTAGTCCGAATAATACATGTTTTACTCTGGTCATTTATTATTTGTGGAACTTTCTTTTTTCTCACACAAAATTTTTCTCTGAAATAATTTTATATTTAATTGAATTTATTTGATTTAGTTTTCAGATTTTTAACAAATTCCACCTTTTCATGGGTTGATGATTGAATTGATGAATTAAAAAAGAAGGTAAGTGATGGCTTTTGTTGGCTAAGCTATATACATTTCTATAGTAAAATTAAAAATCATTTAGAGATTAATAAGGTTTTAAACTCGATCAGAGAACCGTTTACTCTCTAAATCAAGGGAGGCGCGAGAGTGCTCTATCCCTTAATAAACTACACGAATGTCCTATGCTGGAAATCTCATTTCTTTGATCAATCATAACTCAAAAACCAATTAAGCAAATTAGTTAAAACTTTACAAAAAAATTTTATTTGATAGGTTCTATAAGTGTGTAGAATTTCAGCATCATTAGTCAAGGCAACCCAGAGATCTAGAAAGTTCAATCATGAAATCATGTTATCTGTGTGTACGTACGTACGTACGTATGTGCCACCCTTTATCTCATCAACTATTTGATGAATTAAGCAGATTTTTGGCAGAGATAGAGGTTCTATGGTCTAGTTGATGGCATTTTAATTTAAGTTTACCATATACCTTAGTTTTCCAGAAAATTACAAACACCTTATGAGAAGGCATTGTATTGAGGCATAACCTTTACAAAAGTAGTGACATGCCATGAAAAATGCCAGTATACTGAAATCATATGCCCTTAATAGGGTTAAGATGAAAATTCATATACACTAAATGTACAAAAGCATAGAAATTCCCAAATTTTTACACTTTTATTGTCATTAAGGGTATGACTACATATCAACCAAACCATTTCATTATCACATCACTACAGTATAAAAATTCCTACCAGTAAAATACATAGCCCTGTTGTGCTCGCATACCCTTAATGACAATAAAAGTGTAAATATTTGGGAATTTCCTTGCTTTTGTACATTTAGTGTATAAGAATTTTCATCTTAAACCTATTAAGGGCATATGATTTCAGTATACTGGCATTTTTCATGGAATTCAATTAAAGCTCAATTCCACCAGATTGAGATGAAAATAATTGACTTGTTGCCTCAGTCAAAAATAATTGACTTGTTGCCTCAGTCAAAAATAATTGACTTGTTGCCTCAGTCAAAAATAATGTGGACATTTTCTCTTGCTTCTATCCTTTCTGCTTCTTTCTTCGATATTTAGTTTTAAAATCTTTTTGGAAAAATACATAGAAAATGTAGCACAAGGCCAAATGGGGGAGGGGGCTAGGGAAAAGGTCGGTCATCAAAAAGTTTTGCCGCCTGATCTAACTTAACTAGTTTTATTCATCACCATCTTTCACCGAAATACATCATTTATATATAACATTCATACTTCATTTAAAAAAGAATGTATGCCATAAATATCTTACTTAAAACCCATGTATATATGAAGAGTTGGAAAATAAACATTTTCTATACAGAAAAATATATATAATGAAAAACATTATGTGAGTAGAAAGACACCTCTCACACATAAATGTTGCAGATACGCAGATTTTGCAGTTAAAAAAGACGATGCGGGTCCCAATGCTTTATTAACTCCACTGCTTTTGAAAATGTCAGGATAACCTGCATATCTGGAAAGTCTGACTCCATGACTGCACCAACGGCAAATCGACAAATACTTACACCTAGCTGAATCAAGTCTGTCATCAACCCAAGTAGCATTTCTTATCGTCAGCCAGTTCAGGGCTCATCGTTATTAAAACATCCTTATCCGGGCACCCAAGCTCAGATTAAGTGATTTTCGTCCTTCATCCAACCAACCCCCTTATTTCTATCATCACAAGCAATTCACCTCATCATAGTTTGATATAATGCATTTTGGGACAACAGCTGAGTGTCTGAGACGCTTTCTTTCAATCATGATAAAGGAGCACTCACCTCGAGCCAACCTGTGTGCTTTCCCTTCAAGCAAGTGCCTAATTTTCAAAGCTGGAAAGGCTTTCTTATTTTTATTCTTTTCAGAAGCCACCCTCACAAGATACTAAAACCGAAGCATATGTTGACTAATCTCAACGCTTAGCATACTATCTTCAGAAGAATGAAGATAACAGATCTTGCTACGAACCATAGCAATAAAACTTTATCAAGCTATAAAAACTTTAGAAGAATCCACTGCAAATCAAGCAGCCTATTCGAGTAGAAGAACTAATAGACGATATAGAATGATGAGATAGATATGTGAAACACACGCTTCCGCCCATCCATCTAATGAATGATCTTTAAGGGTCAAGTAGATCTGTAGCCTTGATTGCTTTCAATACTTACAAGCATGATAACATCATTGGTATAGGAAGTACTTTAATGAGACATCCCTCATGTAACCAGATTCACCTTAAGCCTGTGAAAGAAGGGTTCCAACAAAAGCACAGAAAAGCATCGCTGAAAGCGGACATCCCTGACAAGTAACTCTGGACAGACTGAAAGGTTTGATCTCAAACCTTTCAGTTCCACGAATACATTGGGGTTTGCATACAAGAAACAAATCCAGGATCGAATGATCGACCCAAAGAGATGCTTTAGACTGATCTTAATTAATCAGCGCAACTTCTGTGTTAACTTTCTCAATGATCATGTGTATTGTGTGAAAATTTTCATGGACATTCATACCCTTCAGAACACATGACTGTTCAGGACTAATAAGATGATGCAGGACAACCTGCAGCCGATTGGCTAAATTTTTTGCCAAAATCTTAAACTGTGTTTAACATCGTTAATGGACAAAACTTGCTAATCTTATCACCACCATTTTTGCTCTTGCAAAGCAGCTTCACAATCTCTTTGAACTACTGCAGGATAGATCCGTTGCTAAACCAAGGATTAAATAAAACAGCCAGCAAGGGTACAAAGCCAGCAAGGGTACAAAATTTGTAGGTCAAACTCTCAATACCAGGAGCCTCATCCAAGAATTCACAACCTCCAAGAATTCATCCTCTTTTATGCAACCTTCGTCCACAGCTGATGAGTAAAGTTTGGTATTGAAATGCACTGAAGACAAACAGGGCTCCCTAGTATAAATCTTCTGAAAATAAGAATGAAACGCCTCCAAAATACCTGCGTTAGTGGTTAGGAGACGTCCATCCAGAATATGTCAATCAGAAACATGACGTTACTCTTCTGCATGCTTCATCAGGCATTTTGTTTTACCATAGCCCAAATTACTCAAGCTTGGGCCTCTTTGAATTTCAAAGTGGCCATCTTAGCTGTAATTATCCTAACATTAGAGCAATGCCCCATCACCATCATCTAATCTAGACTCTAGTGTCGCTTTTCCTTCTCAAATCTAGATTGAGTAGTCAACTAAAGTCAGCCGAAAATGATTTTTTTAAGATGACCCTATTACCAATTCCCAATCACTGTTCCTGCTGGATGGTTAGTAATAGCTTTTCCTGGTAGCTCTTCACTACAAACAACGATGTGTTGAGTTCCACTAACGCACTGTTCTAGGTTTAGGTTTACCGGACCTGAATAAGCCTATAATCTGAGTAAACTATATTATGTAAACTTGAACACTCTAAAATCCCTATATCAGCGCTCCTAATGAAGGACTGGTCTCGAGAGTTACACAAAACCAGAGATGCGATTACCAGTCCAAGTCAATACTATATCATTTCTTAGTTTATCTATAAAATCAAATTAATTGATAAAATAACAAAATTCTATAACATGCTGTTCAGGATTAGGATTATCTCTGTGGTATCAATCAGGATCGAGGACTGCGTTTCTGTCTCCTGCTAAGATAACTGTAATAAACTCACAAGAGGAGCTGTATATTTAAACTCGTTTTATTAGTCGTTCTTTACACGATGGTACTACTGTAATGGCGGCTACACATGCGTAGTGAAACCCGGATGTTAGTTGGTTTCTTAGTTCAAGGGACACTACTCTGTCTGCACATGTTACATACATTACATCCCTTCACCCATAGTTCCGAATTACTTGTTTATGTGACATAGTCTTTCAAGTGCTTCGGTTTGTTTTTTGTTCTTTCACCACATCTAATGGTTTCTTTTACTGGGGCCTCCTGCTGTGTATTCCCCCCTCCATTTGTTGTTTCCTGGTCCGGACTCAAGCTACCTGGACTACTGGTGCCTGAGGTCAGTGGGATCACCCAGTCTGTATCCAAATTTTGATTTCTATTTTGTGGACTTGTTCTTCCTATTTCCGAAGCTTTATCTGCGTCCCGCTCCATCTGTTTTTTTACATGGTCCACATGTCTCCTTACCACTGTCCCCGACTCCAGTTTAATTTCATATGACACTGGACCTGTCCGTCTCTTGACCACTCCCTTTTTCCATCTTGGTCCTGTATAGAAATTTTTGGCCCAGACTAATTCACCTTCTCTAAATTCTCGTATGCTCCGAGAGTTGTCATGATATTTCTTTTGAATTTCCTGGTGTTTTCTCATACGCTCCCTCACTGTAGTTTTCTGCGGAATGATCCAATCCAAAACTGTCTTTATTTTCCGGTTCATTAATAATTCTGCTGGTGATATGCCAGTGACCGTTTGTGGTGTGGAGTTATATGACAACAAGAAACGGCTCAGTTTTGAACTTAGGGAGCCTTTCTCATGACTCATTTTTTTCATTCCTTCCTTAAAAATCTGCACATATCTTTCAGCCAATCCATTTGAAGAGGGGTGTTTTGGGGCTGTTGTGATATGTTGGATTCCTTGTCTTGACATAAATGCTTGGAATTCTTCACCTACAAAAACGGCTGCATTATCAGTTACAATTTTTGGGGGTAACCCGTGAGTTGCAAAACATCTTTGTAGGTGTTCCAGGGTGGCGTTTGTGGTGGATGAGTTTGACATGTAGACGTCTAACCATTTGCTGAACGCATCCACTATTACCAGAAACATGTGACCTTTAAATGGGCCTGCATAATCTATGTGAAGTCTGGACCACTCCTCTTCAGGGATTTCCCAAGGATGTAAAGGTGCGGTTGCTGGCATTTGATTGGTTTGTTGACACTCATAGCAATTCCTCACCTTAAATTCTATTTCCTGGTCTAATTTTGGCCACCAGAAATAGCTTCTGCTCAACCCTTTCATTTTTACAATTCCTGGATGTCCCTCATGGAGTGCCTCTAAAAGTTCTTTCCGCCCTTGTATTGGCACCACTACTCGCTTTCCCCACAGTAAGCATTCCTCCACAATTCCCAATTCATGTCTTCTATTAAAATAAGGGTGCAAATCTTCTGTAGTAGGACACTTCTCTGGCCACCCATTTTTTACATAGTCCAGCACCTGTTTTAGGAGTTTATCCTTTTTTGTCCACCTGGCGATTTCTTGATGTGTAACAGGAGCTTGATCCAGGTAGTCTAGCAGCATAATGTTCTCCTCTGGTATGGGCACTTCTCCCAGTGTTGTAGATCTTGGCAACCTACTCAACCCATCGGCATTTCCATTTTTTCTTCCTTCCCGATATTCTAGCTGGTATGAATATGCAGATAGGATTACTGCCCAACGTTGAATTCTCGCCGAACTGATCTCTGGGATTTTCCTATTTTCTTTAAAATATCCCAAGAGCGGCTTATGATCAGTATATAATGTGAATGGCCTTCCATACAGATACTGGTGAAATTATTTCACCCCAAAAACTACTGCCAATGCCTCCTTATCAATTTGGACGTAATTCTTTTCTGCTGGTGCGAGGGTCCGTGATACAAAAGCTATTGGTCTCTCGGAGCCATCCTCCATGATGTGAGATAGTACAGCCCCCACCCCATATGGGGAAGCATCAGATGCCACTGTCACGGCTTTGTTTGGGTCGAAATGTACCAACACTTTTGAGGAAGTTAATTGTTCTTTTGCTTCTTCCCATGCTCTTTCTTGTTTTGACGTCCACTCCCATATTGATTCCTTCTTCAATAACTGATGCAAAGGAGCTAGAATGTTTGAAATGTTCGGAATGTACTGGGCATAATAATTTATCATCCCCAGAAAAGCTTGTAGCTCCTTTACCGATGTTGGGCGTGGTGCCTGCTTGATCGATTTCACTTTTTCCTCTGCAGGTTTTATGCCTTCCCTGTTTACTATGTGGCCTAGATATAATACCTCGGGCACTATAAATATGCATTTTTCCCGGTTTAATTTAATTCCACTTTTTCCTAGCCTGTTTAAAACTTCCTCCAGGGTCTCTAAGTGTTTTTTCCTGGTTTTGCCTGTCAGTAGAATGTCGTCAATTCTAACAATTACATTTTCAATGCCCTGCAATATGTTTTCCATAGTTCTCTGAAATATTCCTGGGGCTGATTTCAATCCATAGCATAGTCGGTTGTACATGAAAAGGCCTTTATGAGTATTGATAGTTGTTAATTTTCTAGATTTTTCATCCATCAGTAATTGCTGGTAAGCTTGGCTTAAATCTAGCTTGGTATAGGCCTCACCTCCACCCAATGTCGCATACAGATCTTCTGTTTTTGGTATTGGATAATTATCCAATTTAGTGACTGGATTGATTGTTACTTTATAGTCCCCACAAATACGTACAGACTGATCTGCTTTTAAAATGGGTACTATTGGTGTAGCCCATTCAGAGAATTCCACTGGTGAAATTGTTCCTTCTTTTTGCAGTCTTCCTAATTCCTCTTTTATTTTCTTCTTCAGCATATAGGGTACTGACCTTGGTTTGAAATACCTGGGTTTTGCCTCTGGGTCTATATACAAACTGGCCTGGGTTCCTTTCACTTGACCTAACTTCCCATCGAACACAGCCTCATGCTTTGCTAATATTTCTTTCAATTTGTCTTGGTCAGTCTCCTTTATTGTCTGCACCTTAAAAATCTCCTTCCATGGCAACCTCACATGTTGCAGCCAGTTTCTTCCCAGGAGTGTGGGTGAATCCCCCGCTACCACAATTAATGGTAATTCCACCCGACGACTGTCCAACTGCACTGGAACTTTTGTTTGTCCAATCACCTGGATGCAATTTCCTGTATAAGACCTAAGACGCACTTTTGTGGGCTCCAGCAACTTTTTGTTGTTTATTTTTTTCCACGTTTTTAGTCCCATTATCGTTACAGATGCTCCTGTATCTATCTCCATAGAAACCCTCTTGTCACAAATGTTGATGTCTATACAATAGGGGTCTACTTTTTCCAGTGGCACTCTGATCCTATTTATGGTATAAACTTCCTCGGAATTATCCGAGTCTGTGGCTTCCACTTCTATTTTCCTCACTGAATTTTTTTTCTTTTCTAACCTATTGGGGGGTTTCTTTTTCATGTTTAATTTAAAACATTTCTCTGCTATGTGCCCTTGTCTTTTACAGTAGTGACACATGGCATATCTAAAAGGACACTTACTTGTTTCGTGTGTTGCTCAACAACGAGTACACTCTTCTTCCGACCTTTCATTCGATCTGTTCTCATATTTTATTTTTTCAGTCTGCCTCCGTGGTGGTGTGAAAATTTTGTTTACTTCTATTGTTTTTGTTTGAATATCTCGTAAATGTTTGGAGGCAGATTCGATGTTGACCGCTATTTTGAAAGCTTCGTTAAAAGTTATTGTGTCTTTCTCTGCAAGTAGTCTCCTCTGAATGTTGTCATCGTTTACTCCTACTACGAGTTTATCCCGTAGCATTTCGTCCAAAAACGTTCCAAAACGACAATCTTCACACATGCTTCTTAATTCTGCCACATAATCTGTGATCGACTCGCCTGGTTGGCGGTTTCTTGTATAAAACTTTGTTCTCTGAACGATCACAGACGGCTTTGGGCTGAAATAATTTTGCATGATTTTGACAAGTTCGTCAAATTCTTTATCTTTCGGTTTTTCTGGAGCTAATAAACTTGATATTTGTTTATATACCTTGCTCCCCCAAACCGATAAAAAAATCGCTCTCCTCTTTTTCACATGAGCTGTATCGTCGGGTATCTCGTTTGCTTCGAAAAAGTTCTCCAGACGTTCGATATATTGGTCCCATTGTTCACTTGTACTATCAAACGATTCCAACCGACCGAAAGTAGCCATAATTCGTTTTTTCTTCGAATCCTCGTCGCCAATTTGTAATAAACTCACAAGAGGAGCTGTATATTTAAACTCGTTTTATTAGTCGTTCTTTACACGATGGTACTACTGTAATGGCGACTACACATGCGTAGTGAAACCCGGATGTTAGTTGGTTTCTTAGTTCAAGGGACACTACTCTGTCTGCACATGTTACATACATTACAATAACCATTCTAGAAGTATTCATGAACTGTTCAATCGACCAAAAGAATGAAGCAAGCTAACAGTGGACATTGGGAACATAACCCCAATAAGTGGATATCCCTTATCTCTTAAGGTTACATGAAGAATGCGAATTCTCCATCCAGATCCAAGAAGCACGGATCACCCAATGCATCTAAAAAGCTTTTAACTAGCTTTTGAGTAAATTCCAAACTTCAGTTGGACTCCGTGGTGGAGCTCAGGACCACTGAAAAATCACATCAAAATAAATGGCTAATAACAAAAAAAAACAAATAGCACTTATCAGAATCAGATTCTTCTGATATTGAAGCTACTAAAGAATTCTCCAAATTTATCGTAATTGAATCTCTGGAAGATAAACAGTCACTTTTCCTGATTGAAAGGGTGATAAGCAGCAGGATAACTCCTAAAAGTGTAAAGAAAACACAAAACGATAACTTTCTGGTGGAGGTTACTGACTGTAAGCAATCAACAAACCTATTAAAATTAACCAATTTTTATGACATAAAATGTAAGGCTTATGCCCATTAAAAACTGAATACATCCAGAGGAGTCATCTGAAGTCACTCATCACCGAAGAATTTCAGTAAAAAGAGGTGGAGAGATCATCTGGACAAATACCTACATACTGACTTTTAATTTCTCTACAATACCAAAAGAGGTAAAAATTGGCTACACTGTCGAAACAGTAGAACCCTACGTACCGAACCCATTACAGTGCTTCAAATGTCAGAAGTTTGGCCACCATAAGGATGTATGTAGGAGACAACAGACATGTGGTAAATGTGGCGAGAGAGATTTATCCCATATTGAGGATGAATGTCAATGGGGGAAAAATTGTGCAAAATGTCATGTAGATCAACCAACTTTCTGAAGATCATGTTACCACTTTAAAAAGGAGAAAGAGATCATGACATTGAAACATACAAGAAATGTAGCATTCCCTGAGGCTAACAAGATTGTGGAAGCTTATATTAAGCCTCAATCCTCTGCCACTATAGTAGGAACCACCGCTGAAAAAAACAAAGCAGAACCCCCTAAGTGTAGAAGGAGACTAAATATATAGAATTAGTTCAACATTTACTGAAACTTAAACTGCACGAGTGGCCTGGATTTCAGAAATGCTTGCGGGATGCTTGGTGTGGAGCTCGGGAGGAGGTGAAGGATACATCAAAGCAACCAGAAACAAAAGTGCCAAGAGAGCTGATGGGAGGCACTGCAAATACAAGTAGAAGAAAGCAACGGTCACTGGTGCGCTCACCGAGCCTGCTCACAGATGCCTTGATGGCCAAAACCAAAGAAACAAAAAAAGAACCAATCAACTGTTGAATTTACTAATAAAGTCAAGGATTCAGAGAAAATGGATGTAGAAGCTACAAATACACCAGAACTAGATTGAATAAAGAAAAGAAAAAATAAAGAAAAAACCATGTTGAATAAAATTATCCAATGGAATATTAGGGGTATCAGAACAAATTTTCAGGAATTGGTTCTCCTTATGAGAATGTGTGCAGCAGTCGTCTGCTTGCAAGAACCATTCCTTAGACAAGATAGTAAGTTTCAGATGAAGAACTACACTACATGCACTTATATAAATGAAGAAGTTGATAGAGCTATAGTTGTAAAAAATGCAATTCTGCAAAATCAGATACTGCTTGACACGGACATACAGGCGGGTGTTGTTATCAGTGACGTTGCACAGGACCATCACAATCTGCTCCATTTATCTACCACCAGCTCAGAACATAGTTGAATCCAAGCTGAATGATTTAATAAAACAGCTCCTCAAACCATTTATACTCCTGGGGGATTTTAATAGTCATAATGAAATGTGGGGCAGTAAAAACAAATAAAAAAAGGACAGATTGGTGGAAAAATTATAGATGAAAATAACCTTTGCCTCTACAACAATAAAAACCAACACATACCTGCACCCAGCAACGCGAACATATTCAGCACTGGATTTAGCTATGTGTGATCCAACAATATTCATGGATTACACATGGAAGGTACATGATGAGACATGTGGTAGCGATCGTTTTCCAATTATTCTGGAAAGCACAAGTCCTCAGCTCAAAGAAAACGGAATCTGCAGAAAGCAGACTGGGAGAGATTCCAAGAACAATGTGACAAACAACTAATGTTCATGTCAATGGAAAAGATCACGCCACCTACTTTACAGAGACACTGGTAGAAATAGCTGAGAAGTGTGTACCAAAGTCATCTGCAAACCAAACCAAACACAAACCCTGGTTTAATTAAGAATGTCTGAATGCTGCCTGACCATGCCGTTCTGCCATGATAAGGTTCAATTCTAACCCCACTAGATTGAATTTAGACTTGTTTAAAATAAAAAGAGCCATAACTCGGTGGACTATTAAGGAGTCCAAAAGAAACTCATGGAAACAGTATGTATCTAAGATAAATTCCAACACAAAATCTAAAGCAATATGGACCATGATGAGAAAGATAGCTGGGAAAAATAGCAGTATGCCAATAAAACATTTTATTACAAACAATATAAAGATCACAAACAGGAAAGAGATTTCTAACACCTTGCCAAACAACATTTCTGAAAGTTCTAACTCTAGGGGTCAGACTGAAACATTTTTAAAAATCGAAAAAACTGAAGAAAATACTTAATTTCAGTTCGAAAAATAATGAAAGTTATAATCGACCCTTCGCGGGACCGGAGCTCAGTGAATCACTTCAGAAAACCCACAATACAGCAGTTGGTCCGGATGATGTATCCTATGAGTTTCTAAAACAATTGCCAAAGGTGTCCTCTAGATACCTTCTAGACATTTATAACAAGGTGTGGATGAGCGGAAAAATCCCAAATCTCCGGAGACAAGCCACAGTAATACCAAAGGTGGGAAATGACTCTGATAGGTATTCAGACTATCGACCAATTTATTTAACTAGTTGTCTCTGTAAAGTAATGGAAAGGATGATAAATGACAGGTTAACATGGTATCTCGAGTCAAACAATCTGATGTCAGACCTACAATCTGGTTTCAGAAAGAAAAGAAGCACTACTGACCATTTGATCAGATTGGAGACTTTCATTAGATAAGCATTCATCAAACAGGAACACCTGATGGCTATCTTTTTAAATCTAGAGAAGGCGTACGACACCACCTGGAAGTACGGTATAATGAAAGACTTTCGATACCTCAGATTAAGGAGTAGAATGGCCCTTTTTATACAAAATTTCTTGGAAAACCGCAATTTTAGAGTGAAAGTCGGAACTACACTCTCCAATATAAAAGAGCAGGAGAATGGGGTACCCCAGGGAAGTACCCTATCAATAATACTTTTTAATGTCAAGATGAATAATATTGTAAAAAACCTTGACACTGCAGTCAAAGGATCACTGTATGTAGATGACTTTTTATCTGCTTCTGAGCAAAACATATGCATCTGGCAGAATGCAAGTTGCAACTAACTTTGAATAAAATCGGCAAATGGGCTGAGAAAAACGGTTTCAGATTCTCTGAATCGAAGACAATGTGTGCCCATCTTTGCATTTCTGCAAAGTACATATTAACCATGCCTTAAACTGGATTGCAAGGAAATTAAAATGGCAGACAAGTATAAGTTCCTGGGAGTTATTTTTAATAAAAAACTGCGACAAAATCAACAAGCCAATAAATCTACTCAGAGTGGTTGCTCACACTGACTGGGGAGTGGATAAGAAATCCTTACTCAAGCTGTGAGGTCGAAACTCGATTATGGAAGTTTCATTTATGGTGCACCAGGGACTAAGACTCGCATTGGTGGCATTTCGCATGTCTCCAGTGGAAAGTTTGTATGTTGTAGCGAATGAAGGTCCTTTACATCTAAGGATGGAGAAGTTGGCACTTCAATATGTGACAAAGTTATCATCATGCCCATTAAATCCTGCCTACGGCTGTGTATTTAATCCTCAATCTGAAACTCTGTTTGAGATGAAAAGCAGTGACATCAGACCTTGTAGCTACCGCATCGAGGAACTACGAAATAAACTGGAGTTGGACTCTAGTCTCATCCACGAATCGATTATCTCTAAATTTCCACCATAGGAATTAGAACAACCATCTTATATCCTGCAAAGAATAAAACTAATCCAATTGTATTTCAGGATGAATTTGAACTTATAAAAAACCATCATTCCAACTATAAATACATCTACAGATGGATCCAAAGAATCAGATAGTTGGATGTGCTGGTGTCTTAAATAAGATGAAAATGCAGTATAGGATACCTGACAGGGCGTCGATTCTCAGTGCAGAAGCTGCAGTCATATATTTGGTGTTAAAGATAATAGAAGATAGTAGCACTGACAGATTCATCATCTTCTCTGACTTCCTATCGGTGCTTACAGCACTAAGGAGCAAAAATATGGATAGCCCTTAAATTCTAAACAAGATTACCACTATCTATGACAAGAAAAAATGTAAAATTAAATTATGCTGGATACCGAGTCATATCGGCATTTGTGGAAACGAAAAAGTGGATAAAGCTGCAAAAGAATCACTGAACATGATACTTACTAATACTAGGATCCCATACACCGATCTTCGACCTTCTATAAACAGGATAATCAAAGAAAAATGGCAAGAATATTGGGATGAGTGCCAAAATAATAAATTATACAAGATTTGGTCAACTATTGATGAGTGGCCCCTGGGCTATAGAAAAGCAAGAAAAGAAGAAGTTAAAATAACCAGACTCCATATATTACTAACAAGCATTTATTGGAAGGAGAGGAGTCTCCAATGTGCATATCATATCAAGAATCTCATACAGTCAAAGATATATTAATAGACTGTCAAGATCTGCAACAGAGACGAAAGAAATACTACAACTCGAAAAACCTAAAGGATCTATTTAAAGACACAAATCTGACGAAAATCTTTGACTTCATCAAAGAAGTTGTACTGTTCAGAAATAAATCATTTCAAATGTTTTATTTCACTTTTCATTGTCTTTTAAGGCAATATGAAATTATTACCCCAACTTCGAATTTCATTTGACAACTTTATTCGGCATTACATAACCCTATGCCGTAAAACAAACCAAACCAAACCCGTTTTATGATGTTTACAAAATATTTTTTCACTGGGCTTTAAAAATGTTGTGTTGGCATTTTGGTTTTGTTATGTATTATTATTTCAAATATAAATCTTATCTTTCTTGTGAACTCATGTTCAGCTGATTTTATTCCTGAAATTGTAGCCAGTTTGGAATTATCTGATACACACTGAAAAATTGTTGTAACAATTTATCCTCAGTTTCAACTTCGATTTTCTTAGCACTTGATTAAACTAATCTAACCAGTATTTTGTTTGACTCTGGGTTATATTGAGCAGTTTTTTACATGAATTAATAGAAATCTTTAGTTGTAGATTAAATTTTACTCAGACTACAGTGCTACTAGTGCACCTCCATCTTGAACCAAGTGCTGTCAGATGTAACACCTGAAGCTCGGACATTTACACGAGAGCAGATTGAGATTTTGGTCAGACATATTAGTTATGACAATGCTATTATCCGGGTTAGCCATTTAATTGCCAAGAATTCTCGAGATCGAACTGACCTTCAGAATTATCGCCCTATCAGTCTACTCCGGCTCTTTGTTAAAATCTTTGAATCCTTAATCAATCTAGCGATAGTTCGTCACCTCGTTAATGCTAAACTTTTTTTTGACTATCAGTATGGATTTAGGCAAGCACGGTTTACTGTGGATATCCTAATGGTCATATCTGAACGCATATACCATACACTGGACAAGGCAGGTGAACCTAGGAGAGGTCTGGGATTAAGGTCTACTCATAAAAATTAATCTATATGGTGTTATTGGACGAATATTTAGATTTTTCCTATCCAACAGAAAGATCCAGGTTGTCCTAGATGGCCGTTCATCAAAACTACATGACATAAATGCAGATGTACACCAAAGATCGATCCTTGGACCTTTATTGTACCTGATTTTCATAAATTACCTCCTTGATCACATTGTGTCTGAGATGGATATATTTGCTGATGACACCACACTCTACTCTAGTGATGTGGGCAAAACGGAAGAACACATATCCGAGACAATGGCTGAATTCTTAGAAAGTGGCCTCCAGTCTGTAGTGGAATGGGGTCATAAATGGATAACATTTAATACTGCTAAGGCAAAGCTCATTTCCTTCAACAACTACTAGAAACCTCTTCAATCACCGATTGTCATGGCAAATAACACCTTACCTTAGAGTCCAACGTTCAAACTCACAGGTAACATGAATTTGAACAAATATATAGAAAACATTGCCGCGGTTGCTGCAAAGAAAGTTGGCTCCCTCTATCGAACTAGAAAACTTCTCTCACCTGACAGTATCCTATATCTCTACAAAGCCACCATCCGCCCATGCATGGAATATTGTAGTAACATCTGAGCTGGTGCACCATCCATTAGTCTCTCTCTCTTAGACAAGATCCAAAAAAGTCGCTAATTCAATAGGGACTTCACTATCCACCAAGCTCTAGCCCCTATCCCATCGCTGTAATGTAGCATCTTCATGCTGGTTTTTCAATTACTTCAATAGAATCTGCTCCAATGTACTCGCTGCTCTGATGCCCCCCTCAACGTAAATACACTCGACCAACTCGACAATCAACTAAATCCCATCCATTCACTGTGGATGTCTCCAGATCCCGGAGAGCCTTCTACTACAATAGCTTCTTTCCTCAAGCTGCCGGCCTTTGGAACTCCATTCTCCCTGTTTCCTCGACTGTACCGACATGCAGAGATTTAAAACTAATGTGAGCAAGCATCTAGCTGCACAGCTCCTAATTTAGGATGACCCCAAAACTTTCACCCTAATTCTCAGTAGTCATTTACGTCTACAGTGACAACTTGCTTTGTTTAGAGTGAACTAAGTTAAAGAAAAAAGAAGCTCTTTGTTAATATTTCGTTCATATTTTGATAGATTATCTCCTTTGTTGACTTTATATCCTTTTCTAATTGAAAGCAAAAAGATTTACAAACAGAAATACCCCCTAGGAGCATGGCTACGTTGACAGCAAAGGCAAATCCCAGAATGTGCTTTTATAGGTAAATGTGTGTGTGTGTCAGGATGAAGGTGTGCAGAAAGCTCAAGCAAATGTCCACTAATTGTGTGTTGCTGATATTTTCAGAAGACATAGATGCAAAGATCTTTAAAAATCGCCAAGAAAGGATACGGCATTCATTCTGAAGCCTGACCAACTTTTATTTTTATTTTATTTTAAAACATACGTTTATATAATAGATGAAAATCTCTGTTCTTTATCTACTTTAAATTTTGAAGAAAATGATCCCTCTCTTTTTGTAAATACATTATTTAATATTTTAGATCAATATTTTTGTGTTCCTATTTTTGTAGAGAATGTCATGTGTTTGTTATTAAAATAATAATGTATGCTGAAAAGATAATCTTAAAACAAAATCTTTTAAACTTGCCTAGAGAGGATATGACATTCATTTTATTTCAAAATAAATGTCTCAATAATACATTAAAATGTACATTTTTTATCATCATTTTTTTATCTTTCGACAATTGGTTTCAATAAATAAAGTTCAATTAGTACAATATTTTAAAATAACAGAAAGTTCATAATTTTTTAAAGAACTGATTCAGAAGATATTTTACAAAAACAATGAGTTTGTTTTATTGGGTATTTTCTTTTTGGCTATCATCATTTTCTTTTTTCTACAAACAGCCATCATTTTCTTTTTGGCTATCATCATTTCCTTTTTCTACAAACAGCCATCATTTTCTTTTTGGCTATCATCATTTCCTTTTTCTACAAACAGCCATCATTTTCTTTTTGGCTATCATCATTTCCTTTTTCTTTTTGGACTTGAAATATCGAAAGGTCATAAAATATATTTGGAAATTTCTTGATTTAAATCGTCTGAAGTTAAAATGTATGATAGTCGAGCAATCATATTGTTTCGAACTGTGTGTATCTTCAAATAAAAGTAATGAAAAAGAAAAAAATATTGGAAGGAAATTGTCTTGTACATTGTATATGTATTTGTTTTTCGCCCCAGTGTTTATTTAGTACAACACGAGATGACATTTTTTATTTAAAATATGAGCACAATTTTATTATTTTTTGGTTCTTACAAGTTTTTTTATTAATGTAATTTTGAAAATAAATATTTTCTATATTTGCAGAAGCAATCAAACCAAAAAAAATCAAATTATTGGATTTGAATGGATCTTCATTCCCTTGTGTCCTTGAAACATTGAAATGTCTTCAAAATTTGGAAATTTCTTGATGTAAATTTCCTGAAGTTAAAATGTCTTAAAGGAGAGCAATAATCTTAATGTGAAAATATATTGGAAAGATATTCTATTTCTCTGAGTTCATAAAATGTAAGGTAGCCTTTAAGACTCACATCACATATCCATCATATAATTATCATACTATGTTCTCCATGCAGTGCATGTCTCTAACCCTCACTTTCCAGGTTTCACTACCATGCACCATCACACTGCCTACACATGCATGATGGGCTCTTCCCTTGGTCGACAGTAGACACACTCTGATTGTTACTAATTTCTAACTGTATGTACTCTTAATTGTGGCAATCACATTAACACCTGTTCTTTCCTGTGGCACAATGGTATCAGCCAGGTATAAAAACTTCTGAACAACATCAATTGTCTCACAGATTCAAATATATTTTCTCTACATCTCACTTCTCATTTATATCCTTTGTCTTACACATCTTGCACACAGACTGGTTATCGTTTATCAACCTACCAGTACTTCCACTGCACTTCTTATGTACCCTATACTTGTATTTCTTTTTCGTCCCAGTCTTATTTAATACAACACTAGATTACCTGTCCCAGATTTAGTGCATCATTCTAAGGCACCCATAATATGCAAAAGTTCTGACACCCAAAATAAATGCAAAAGTTTTTAAAACATCCTGTTTAAACCTGAAATTGGAACCTGCAGAAATAGTCAATTTTGTAAAATCATCCATTAAAAGATTTTAATAGCAAATTCCGAGAATGTATATCCTTGTTACATTCGTTTAATATTTAAAAGATGAGACAAATAACTCAGTGTAAATAAATACAACTTATAAAATATTTAGTACATAAAAATAATGAATATAAGAGCATTCAGCCAGTTATGTTTTAAAAGCGGAACCTTCAGGCCGGTACTTGAAATCAGTAAACATATATCTTCTAGCATCTACTTACATTATGTCCACCGACCTACCAGTAGCTGAAATCAGTAAACATATATATCATATTAATATATATTTCTCTGTCTACCTACCTACTTACTGATGTTATGCTCTGTTGCTATGATACCAGTAAAGCTACCAATGAGCAATTCCACGTTTTTATAAAAAAATATTTACATAAAGTTAAAGTGTTACTTTAAAATTTTGGGGTGATTCCATACCATTGGTTGGTAGAGGGGGAGGTTTGTAAATGGGTCGCCATTATAAAATAACTGGGGTGAAGGGTTATAGGACTCATGATTTGAAAGTAAAACCCTTGGAGTTAATATTGTTTTGTAAATATATTTTGCATTTATCCGTTAAATATTTCACCGGTCAAGCCATTCTAGATAAACTGAAAGATATCTAAAAATGTTCTTTTTTACTTATTTTAAAACATAATTAACTGCAAATACAGGGATTAAAAAAAATTATATTATTTCATAACTTTGTCATTTGCTCTTCAAATCATTTCGGATTTTTAAATCTAATAGAGATATATAAATAATGTATTTAGAGATAAGAAAAATATATCGATTATGACCCCGTTTTAGTAATCTACATTTTTAGAGTATGGCCCTTACCAATTACAAATCCATAGATCTTATAGTCTAAAGTAGTAAGCTTCCGCACATACACTCATGCATTTTCGATTTTGATATATATTTTCAATTACAGTAAAAGGAAATTCCTATAACATTGTGAAATTTCTTTTAGTCGTTGCAACAGCAGAATATGGAAAAATATACACAAACAAATTGTCCTGAAGAAATATTTAATATTTCGACTTCAGAAACAGAATTGAAATCTGATGCTCAAGAGAAACAATATTTTTGTGAAGTATTTGATACTACCTCTTTAAAGAACAACAGAAAACAAAACAAAGATACAAAGCAAAAAGAAAAGACATATTCTTGTGAAGTGTGTGGCGTTTCTTTTTCACATAAATCGCACTTGGTGCCGCATATGCGAGTACATACTGGAGAGAAACCATATTCTTGTGAAGTATGTACATGTTCTTTTACACATAAATGCAACATGTTGGTTCATATGCGAACACATACCGGAGAGAAACCATTTTCTTGTGAAGTATGTGCGTCTTCTTTTAGACATAAATCCACTATGTTGAAGCACATGCGAACACATACTGGAGACAAACCATATTCCTGTGAAATATGTAGCTATGCTTCTTCAGACAAATCCAATATGATAAAGCATATGCGAACACATACAGGGGAAAAACCTTATTTTTGTGAAGTATGTGGTTCTTCTTTTAAAATGAAACACCATATGTTGCACCATGTACAAACGCATACAGGAGATAGACCTTATTCGTGTGAAGTATGCGGATTTCCTTTTATAAAGAAATCACATTTGTTGCGACATGTTCGAACACATACGGGGGAAAAACCATATTCTTGTAGAGTATGTGGTATTTCTTTCACAACTAAATCCATCATGTTGACACACAGACGAACACATACTGGTGAGAAACCATATTCTTGTGAAATATGTGGCTCTCAGTTTGCAGAAAAATCTACGATGTTGGTGCACATGCGAACACATACTGGAGAGAAACCATATTCTTGTGAAGTATGTGGCTCTTCTTTTTCAGATAATTCCACTAAGTCCAGACATATGCGAACACATACGGGAGAGAAACCATATCTTTGTGAAATATGTGGCTCTCGTTTTCCAGAAAAATCTACTATGTTGGTACACATGCGAACACATACGGGAGAGAAACCATATTCTTGTGAAGTATGTCGCTCTTCTTTTACAAATAAATCCACTATGTTGAGGCACATGCGAACACATACTGGAAAAAAACTATAACATTGTGAAATATGTGGCTCCAGTTTTACACATAAATTTACTATGTTCACACATATGCGAACACATACAGGAGAGAAACCATATTCTTGTGAAGTATGTGGCTTGTCTTTTACACAGAAATCAAGTATGTTGCAGCATATGCGAACACATACTGGAGATAAACCATATTCTTGTGAAGTATGTGCATCTTCTTTTACACAAAAATCCAATATGTTGATACATATACGAAAACATATTTGAGGCAAAGCAATATTCTTGTGAAGTATGTAGCTATTTTTTTACATGTAAATCAACCATGTAGCATCACAAGCAAACATATGTAGCTGAGAAAGCATAATCCATCCACTATGTTTGGGCACAAGCGAATCTGTACTGGGGAGAAACTATATTTAATGTCAAGTATGTACAAATTTTTCACAAAACTCATTTGTTATGCATATATAAAAATTGTATTGTGTAAAACATTAAAGACTAGATTTCAGAAGATTTAAATAAAATCTGTAAAACTATCTTTAAATAAAATGAAAATATAGAGATGTATTGCAGAAAAACTTTGTATATAATTGAAGACTTCAAATTGAAAGATAAAGATCTGAAGAAAGCAGACGTTTTTAAAATAAAATTCACAAACTGAACTAAAATGATAATTCACCAACTAACAGACAAGATTTGAAAATGATGAAGCACCAAAGAGGAAAACTATCAGAAGTATACTAGCTGAAGCTGAAGAAATTTAAAAAGTTAAAAGTCAAACATACAAACTGTGAACAATTTTTTATCTTTTCCAAAAATGTAACAGTTTTTTAATATTTTATTTTTATTCTTTTGCAGTTATTTGATAGTTCCAACATAGATCATTATATTAAAAAAGGGCCGTCATTTTCAGTTGTATATGGACGGATTAAGAAAATATATTTGTTACTAAAAAAATCCAGTTGAAATTTATTAAAAATTTGAAGCTCAGATATCACCAGAACCACCACAGCCTTCTATTTTATGCCAAATTCTTGTGGGGGAGCATGTAAAGTTTCACATAGTCATTGCTTCGCCACGTTAATGTGAATAAAAATATTCTTATTTATTTCGAAATTTGTTACTTTAATGTATGCAAATTATTTATAAATTAATTTGCCTATTTATCTAATTTGTGAATTAATTTTTTTGTATAAAAAAATTAATTTTATATTACGACTGTTACCATAATATAACCCAGTATTTATTTAGTAAAATTACGTATTTGTACAATATACATTCTATTCTCAAATTAATTGAAAATAGATTTGTCTAGTATTCATAATGGACGAAAACGAGTATTTTTATTTCTTTAATTTGTAAAGTTAAAATATTAAGTGTATTTACATTTTGTAAGAAGTAAATATAAATTATTTGGGAGTTTAGAATTTTAAAGAATGTTTTTCTGAGATGAAGTCGATTTAAAAACAAAGTGTTTCTGTGACGTCAGATATGGCGTCATATTAACCCCGTTACTCTAAACACAGTTAGGATATCCAATCTACAGTCGGTCTCTAATTCTTTGTGAGATATGTTTATTTTATATTCTTTACAAAAACAACAACACTTATAGCCCCCAAAATTTCTTGATTATTAAATCTTTGTGTGAAATTAATTTTTTGGGGTTACAATGTAAAATGAACTGCTCTCAAAGTAACAAAGGGAACTAGTTTATTATAATTCTAAAAACAAACACCAAATCGGTGAAATATTTGTGTTTTAAACACCATTTGTGGTAAATGTATCCGTTTTATTTATCTTCCTCCCACAGCCGTATAATGTGACACAAGGTCGTGAAAGTGGTATTTTAAAAGCCAGCACCCTCGAGAAGGGAGAGCACTCTGGCCTACAAAAAATCCCTGGGCAGCCCCGTCGGCATTCTTCGGTAGGGCGGCCTCAGGCAATATACTAACCCCTTCTCAAAGGATGAGAAGGCAAAGCTTGGGAAGGATGGACCTCCTAGAACTGCACAGGACAAACCAACAGACCTGTGGAATCAAGCCCCGAAGGCCAAGATGATCCCAGTCTATAGGGTGTAGTATCCATCGGAACAGATATTTCACTTTGAAATATTTATTTGCAGAAAATATATATTTATATTCAAAACAAATTAGGCACAAGGCCATCAAAAGTGTGTGGTAGGGGGGTCGTTGGTCATCATTTGTCTAAGGTAATAAGATTGTCTATCCTACCTTTAACTAGAATCATCTTAGTCACCACAATACCACATTTGCTATAGGGGCTGTCCTCCTTCTTTGATCTTAGCCAAAAGGCCAAGAAAAACCTGAAAGTGAGACATGGACGTCGCTTTACTTACATCAGGTTATGCTGTCAATTTCCTCGAATTCGGTCATAGCAAAGACAGACGTCCTGCCCCTGTTAATAATCTAACATTAAATCATTTTTCTGCTTATCCCCTCCTGACACCAAACCAACTTTCAAAATGGTTATCTAACATCAAATAACCATTAAAAACATTCATATTAGATCTATATGAATCATCAAATTCACTTCTTGTGAATGCACGTTAATAATTTTTCTTGTTACATTATTAATGATTCTAGGCATTCTTGCCACATAGTTAACAGTAGAGAAATCAGGAACACAAAATAATTATGCATGTTGAACATCACCAAAGTAATATACAATATACCTTCCAGCCCATACACAATTGGTTGAAAATAGATTGTCATAGTATACACATTGGACAGTAAAATGAGTATTTCTTTTACCTGAATTTTAATTTTGTAAGATCAAAATAGTTTGTAAGAAATTAGCACAAGATATCGATTCTACAGTTAGTCCTTAATTTTTTTGCGAAATATGTTTTTTTATGTTTTTCACGGAAATTACATCAGTTATAAACAAATACATTATTCGATGGTGAAATGAATTTTAATTTTTTTAATGGAAATCACTCCAAACAAGTCATGTAGCCATTTGATGTAAGGAGCTAATGTTATAATTGTTGTACTAAGACACTGAACGTTACCTACACGTAGTTCAGCCACGAATGTAAAAAGTGCAAGAATTGAAAACCCGATGAAAGGAAATCAACCTGTACTTCATAAAAATGAATAACACATCGTATCACAAATTATAAACATATATTGTATAAACAACCAAGACAAATTAACAATGCATAACAATTATTTATTTATTATTATTTTATTTTTCAAAAGATCAACTGATATTCTTTCGCACAAACGGAGTTATCTATAAGAATCTGTTTTTGTTATTCCGATCAGAATTAAAAGTTCAAATATAGCAATTAAGAAGGCTTATAGCCTTTATGAAAATGAAAATAGGAAAGTTTTTTTTTCTTACGAAATTCGAGGAAAACAAAATGAGAAGTCTTCTCCTCCCACAGGAGATCGAGTTATGAAGGTAAATGTGTTAAAATCGCGGGGGAACGATTGAATGAGATCATTTAACACGACAATATAAACAATATGAAAGTTTGATTTAGGACGAATTAATATAGTATTTCTTTTTTTGATTTTTTTTGTCCTTATGTCGTAAACACATACCTATTTGGTTTGACGGCAGAGGGAAGGATATTTTAACAGAATTTTAGATTCTGTTGTTCGTTATTAACAAGCTGTTTTTAGGATCCCGAGATATACGTAATCTCGACGTTGAGGATGTCATTTGATTGACTGGTTCTGTCGTAATCAATTTTGTTGGACCAAGGTTTTCCTTTGGTGACCGGTAGACAGCCGTATTAAATGTCGCTGTATTTCTTAAGCGTTAATTTTCAAATTCCACCTTTCTTTTTTTATTTTGTGTTCGGGGATTATTTGTTTGAATATGACAGCGGGGTGGGCTGTCAATTTCAGAGACGTCCACTCTTAAGGCTGGCCGAAGACCTTCACCTGTGTGGGGATAAATTGTTTGAATTGACAGCGGTGTGAGCTGCCATCTCCAGACGTCCACCCTTAACGCTGGCCCAGGACCTTCTCCCGTGTTTCTTCTCGCTTCGATTTTCCCGCTCTCTGTGCATAGCAACAGTATTCTCTCATCCGATTGGTTGAGTCCTCCGCCCCCGCAAATGTGTGGGCTGACTTATGAAAGCCTGTCTGTCAAGCTTCCTGTTGACCCATTTTTGACAAACGTCGCCGTCTGCACCCCCTTTCTGTATGCATTGGGGAACATGTGCCGACAAGTTCCCTGCTCCCTTTTTTATGCTTTATGGGGAAAATATGTAGATATAACACTAACAAGAACGAAATCTTATTATCGCAAAGACAGGAGGTGCTATTAGCCTTAATCTTTAAAAGACCAAGGCTATAGGTAGGAAAAAACAGTCAGCAGGAAGAGAGTTTCACAAACCTGCAGTTCTTGGAAAGAAACTACTGGAATAGGAAACTGTATTACAATGAGGTATAAAAACAACGAATTGATCGAGAATTGTTGATCAGTTCAGAGTTATAAAAATTGGCAAATAATGAAAGTTAAAAATAAGTAATTCGTTTTCCTTTTTTTCATAGGGAACATACCTTTTTATAGCCTTTTTTGTGTGTTTATTGACACGCTGACTGGAAGATATTTTTACAGGATTTTAGGTCCGTTCTTTATTTGATATTCTTAGTGTTGGGTGTCGGCTGATGAAGGATATTATTCTTGAATTTTAGATCCATTCGCGGATAGTTTTGTTAATGTGTCGAGCTTATTTTATCTCGTAAACCTTGTCCTTCCTTGTATATAGCTTTCGATTTGAAGTGCTGGGTCGGCACAAAATCTTGACACGACGTAACCCCTACGCTCCTGACATCTAATTATCTCGTCTTTTGCGGATAGTTTTTTTATGTGTGGAGTTGACGGCTACATGAAGTATATTTTCACAGAATTTTTTTTTCTGAGTCCGTCCTTCGCGGATAGTTTTTAGTGTGGAGTTTTCGGCTATATGAAAGATATTGTCACAGAATTTTAGATTCTGATGTCTGTCTTTTGCGGATAGTTTTTCGGTGGCGAGATATAGGTAATCTCGTATCCAGAAAGGAAATTGTTGCCTTCGTCTATATGGCTAACCTTGGCAGATTAGAGTTTTCCTTGTGAATCTCCTTTTGTTTTTTGTATGCGGGGATTTATTATTTCGATTTCTGCTTGGTCGGCAGCAAATCTTGGAAACGTCATCTGTCCTCAACCATTGCCGGGAACCAACTCCTTGAGTTTCTTGCCCGTCTCTTTCCCCTCTTCCCTTCTCCTCTGTCTAGCAACAGATTTTCTCCAATTTGATTAATTGCTCTTCACCCGCCCCCGCAACCTGCGTGGGCTGACATTACGGCTCTTGGCCTCTCGCTGTCTAGACTACATACGGTTCCAATATTTAATCTGTATTTTCTTGTTGATGAATTGCACAATAATTTTCTGTTGTAGGGGAACATGCGCCAACAAGTCCGTTATTCTTCTTTTCATGCTTTATGGGGCAAAATATGTGGATATAACATACATTACTCTCTACTCATGGTTATAACCGATAAATACACAAGGTTCTTTATTGGCAGTAGCGGTACAAGCGAATACATTTAAACAAACATACAAATTGCAACAAGAGGGTAGATTAATGTTCAAATCGATCTAAAATGATTGCTATTTTCTGAAAAGAAGAAATGGCTGCCGTTTTGTTTAACATAGGAAAATGTCTATTCTTATGCTGAAAAGACATCAAATACAACAAATGAAAAGAGGTAGTCAACAATTAACAAATTATGAAATAACATATTTAACAGATTTAACATTGTAAATGGAAAATGTGATAATTCAAGCTTTGCATAATTATTTGGCCAATGGGCATATCTACAAGAACGTGCAGCGGTGATGTGTATTGGACAACATTATTTGGCTGTCTCTGAAGGGCTCATCTCCAAAAAATTGGTTTCCTGGACATTAGTGTCCCCAAAACTCATTTCAGTCCATCGACTGACTCGGTCACTTTGTACCTCTTATGTCTAGCGTATACTTTTTTGAAGTTCGTGCGAGCTCACAATAAGGACTCGTCTTCACCCTCGCTCTGGCCATGTTGTCTATTCCACTGACGAATCGTTGAGGGTACAGAACTGGTTTACAAGTTTAGAAAGAAAAAGAAACGCAACTCACAAGAAAAACAAAAACTCAAATACATTGTGTATAAGTCAGTTGAAACTGAGTGTGTGTGACACCGTCGCGGACTATTGAGGCCCTCATTGTCGATACCCGAAGTCGTCAGCTCATCTCGGTTCTGCCCGATCTGCTCTCATCTGAAGTGCACTCAAAAACTGAACGTCTTCTCTCCGTCTCGCCAAACTCGTTACTTGCCGCAAACCATTAATTGTCGTAAAACTAACTTAAAATTGCCGTAAACTAACTTACTGGCGTCAAATGTTATAAAAAACTTTCACTCCTAAGTATCTTATGTCCGGTCTTTTTCTCTTAGTCACTGACAAGCAAAAATGACTTGGCCACTCCTAAAACGCCTGGTCAATAGAAAATGGCAACTCCCGCGCCACGCCTTGTTGATTACCCATCCTATTTCCCCGATCGTCTTAGTGTGAGTTTGCAAATCGTTTACCCCCATTGACTTTCCACCCATCTTACCTCAGACGGCTCCCCCTCCCGTGAATAATATCCCATCACCATTCGGGGCCTCGCCACTCCCCCGGCGTCTATAGTATCAGATTTTTAATTGTGTTAAATCTTAGATGTAACCATATTTATTTATTTTTTTTGGGGGGGGGGACTCTGTTGCCCCTCGAACTTAAGTTTAGTGGTATGGCTAAGTTTATTTTATGGGGGTTGCCACCCAAACTTATGATTAGTGGTAGGGTTAAAGGAGGGTTTGAATTGTGTCACCCGGATGTGGGATTAGTATTAGCATTAAGAGAGGGTCGTTGTTTTGATTTGCCACCCGGATTTAGGGTTAATTGTTTTCCCCATGCCTTCTGTATGTTAAAAAGTGTAGAATCACATATGTAGGATGGGGGAGGATTAGCTGTGGGTCCTCATCTACTTTTAAATGTAGATATAATTTTCTTTTAATCACTATTTCCAATCAATTACAAGTAAAACATTTGACGAAAAATAAAGATCTACTCGTGTAGAAAAATAGATGCCCACATTACACAAGTTTTTACGATAATCCGAAAACTGAAAAAGCAACAACAACTCTATAACTAAATATTTAGAAATTTAAAAAGAATCGAAATCGATAATTTAGAACAGAATCGGCAATTGTATCGGAATCGGGAAAAATATTGGAATCAACCCGTCACTAGTTTTAATTGCAAATGTAACACTTGAACCAGGTTCAGTGCCAGACTAAACCGGCTTTCAATCGTTGTGATCGAGTATTTCCTTTCCTGTCACGATGTTTTTAGCTCCAGTTAATATTTGACACAAAGTCTAATCATTCATTCTCTATGATAAACGAACATAACAGTACAGCCACTACGACGTATGCCGTCAATTTCTCGGGATTCTCTTCACCTGCAAGGAAATAAAGCCGCAGAAGTTCAGCAAGGACTTTGTCGTTGCATCGTAATATGCCGAACGCCATAAAAGAATCAACTACGAAAGCCGTCACCATAGTTCGTTTCGGATGATACGTTCGACGTTTTCAGGGTCACACTAAGCAGAGACAATACCAGCTTTTTTTATGCATATTACTATTCATTGCCGAAATAGCTTGAATCAGCGCCGTCTGATCAGATTAATTAACGGTTTAGGTTAATAGTTTCAGACATTTGATAATATTTCTTTAAAATTTTGATGGTCAAAATTGCGGGAATAAAACCTTGTTGCATGGGCCGGTCATCAATGATCGGTTTTATAACTAATAACGAGACACATTAAAAAATACGGTAATTGAAAAGAAGAAATGCCAAACGCAGATGTATAGAAATAGAAATCGTTTGCATTGCACCAAAAAGGTACAAAAATACCTGGGAAAGACTGGCAGTACTTGAGGACGTCACTGGAACAGAAGCTGCAGAAGGATCTCGGCTGATGCAGGAAGTACATCAGTAGAAGCACGAATCGTGTCGGCACAAACAGAAACTACAGGAGGACGTGAGCAGGTACAGGAACAAGCTGCAGATTGATTGATGATTCATGGATAGATTGATAGCTGCTGTAGTTGCTGCGACGACGATGATGATGATGATGATGACGACGACGACGACGAGCTGTAAAAAGAGGCGAGAAAGAGTGTTGTTGCTGCTGGATGTTGTCACAAAGTTGAAAGGGCACCGTCATGTCTAGCAAATATTTTTGGGGAAAGGTAGAGTCGGATGAGACGGCGTTTCGGGCGTCGATGACAAGGGCGAGGCCCGGAATGAGCAGCTGTGTGAAGAGACGCACCCTCTTATATACTGTATTGCTGGCGGCTGATTGTACACCGCTTTCATAAGATCTAAAATTCAGTAAACTGAACAGCATGAATTCTAATAGTTTTATCAGTAGAGGGGACAGCGATAAGTCGAGGGAGAGAGCTATGTGGTTCAAAGGCGGGGCCTCAAACTTAGAAGGTGAAAAGTAAACTAGAAAGCACAAGTATAAATGGTTTTAAAAAATAAGGACATAAAGTTTTAACAAGCAATGTAAATGTGATCATTACTAAAATGGAGGACATTTAACTTTATATAGGGGAACATTAGCCAGACTTAATTGCGTTTACTGAGGTGAAGCCAAATAAATTATGATCCTATAGAAGAGACAGAGCTACTGTTCAAAGTGTATCATCTGCCAATCTACAGCCTACACGGTGAAGAGCGTGGAATCTGCATATACGTGGCATCGCATCTTGGTGTAGAGGTTTTTACCCAGACAATGAGTTTGCCCAGACATTTAAAGAGTCGGTTTTGGTAAAGGTCAAAGTGAGCGAGAACAAGAGTGTGACAGTTAGTTGTGGGTATCGGAGTCCATCAAGTAGTAGCGGCCTCTGGAACTTCCTTCCTGCTCCCTATTTCTCCGACAGTATCGACATGCAGAAGTTTAAAACTAATGTAAAGTTCACGCATGCAAATGAGTCTTATTTTGCATGTGCTAATTCTCATTGTCATAAAAAAGAGTAAACACTTTGCTCCAGGGAGCAGAAGAAGAAGGTTGACGTTGTGACCGTGCAGAGTGCTGAGAGAGAGAGAGAGAGAGAGAGAGAGAGAGAGAAGAAAAAGAAAAAAAAAGGAATTGAATTTTCGCCGCGTCGTTCACATGCGTGTTTGACTGTTGTTGGTGAAAAGAACAGAAAGAATAATTCGGCGTCCCATTTGAACTCAATGGTAGAGAATTCTTTCAACTCTGAGTAGTGAACCAAACACATTTCATTTCAGTTTATCAACTCTCCGTTACAGTATGTGTTTGAATCTAGCATCTGGGGTGTTGAATGGGTCAAGAGGGATTCATCCATGTATGTGTACCTTCCATTCCTGACAGAATATGAAGGAACGTGTCTAAGAAGTGATTTCGCGTCTCATGTTAGGCCAGAAAAACCTTACTGAAATGATTTTCACCGAGGTAGAGAAACGTTGTGAGCCAAACACTCTTTCGATGATTGTCAGGAACGAGTGGGCGACGTGAATTTGTAAAAGTCTCGCACAACAGTTGCTCATCCGCTGTAAGGATGGGCATCACTGGAATTTGCAATTAATAATATGTGGAGATGAAAGATTCATATCCTCTAAAAATGGCTGGTAAAAATCCATTTAACGAAGGTCAATATCTTCTGGTGAAGAGATGGTGCTGAGCGTTAGACGGGATAATCCGTCTTCATACGTCGCTGGAAAACCGGAAAATGAAGTCCAAATGTCTGGATTCACAAGGAGACGATTTGTCCGGCTCAATACGTAATGCGAAAGTAAGTGAACGATGATCAGTGTAAATGGCAAATTGATGACTTTCCAACGTGTGTCGAAAATGTTTTGTAGCTAAGTAAATAGCCAAGAGTTTACGTATGAAAATATTGTCCCATTTAGTTGGAGTCAATCTCCGAAAAAAATTATGACAAAAGTTGAATCGGTTGCTGATGATGTTGCTGTAAGTCTGCATAAAGTGCTTAACTGGAAGCATCAACGACAACAAGAAGATTCAGCATCAGGTATGGGATGTGATAGCAATGATGTATCTATAAGTATTTTCTTCGCCTCATGTAAGGCTTTAAGCTAGTAGTTATCAAGTGAAATGGGTTCATCCGTCTTTTTATTTTTCAACAAATCCGTTAGAGGAGTGAGTATGTCAGCACAATGTAGAATGAAACGTCTGTAATAGTTCAATAGTCCAAGAAAGTGTCGCAATTGACGTAGTGAAGTTGGAGGATGTAGATCGAGAAGGGGTTAGACTTTTTCAGGAAGGGATGGAATACCTTCCGAGTTAATTACATACCCAAAGAAAAAGAAGACTCGTGGGACCAAAAGTACATGTAGTCGAAAATTGAATCCGTTTTTGTTTCTTTCTCTTTCTCTCTCAGCACTCGACGTTGTCACAACGTCAAGGTTTCTTTTCCGCTTCACGAAGCAAACGTGGCTACTCTTTTTTGACAATGATAATTAGCCCATGCAAAACAAGGCTCATTTAGATACGTGAACTCTCGTCGCGTTACAAAAGATACAAGTTTCCATTTTGTAACCGGAACACTCTGTGCACAACTCTCACTCAGTTTCCATGTGAAACTGCATAATGGCTCCTATACCCCCTGATCTCTTGATCACACATGATTTAGGGTGGTGGTGGCCTTTTGATATGTGCGCTTCTCTGCACTTGGACATGCACCCCAGTTTCTGCTTCTGAATCGTCCGGTGAACTTTCCGCTTCTGAATCGTCTGACAAAGTTTCTACATCTTAACTCGCGGCTTTCTTCTCGTAACGATCACTAGCGCTGCCCATTAATAGTTCAGCGCAAGACGACTCATTACTTTCCCCTATGGTTATATGGTCCGCCCCAAAAGCAGGGCTGAGATCGCGTATGTGACGTGATATTTTATCAACCAGGAAAGATTGCTGACTGACCATTTGCATGCGTGAACTCTATCCGCGTGACAAAAGTTACAAGTTTCCATTTTGTAACCGGGACACTCTGGGTTCAATCCGCGATGGGCAATACACAAACCAACCCTCACTCGTTTTTCCATTGAACCTGCACTGCATGTGTGCTGCTACAGTACACGTAACAGAGGTTATGCTAATATGATGACACTGCAAACGCTCAAAAAGAATGCTGAGATTTTGCAAATGTTCCTCCGGTGAGAAGCTACCTATAAGGATTCCGTATATATAGTTGTACACGATATCTAAGTCACGGACCACCTCGTCAATAAAACGATGAAAAGTGCTAGATGCATTACGTAAACCGAATGGCATAGTTAAACATTTAAAAGCAATGAAAGGAGTAGTAACAGCAGTGTTAGAAATATCTGCAAGATTAACCGATATTTTGTGGTAAGTCTTAACAATATTCAACTTTGAAATATATTACGAATATACAAAGATGGAGCGTAATCCTGAACATGTGGAATACGGTACGATCGAGAACATTAATGGACTTCAGCTTACGGAAATCTCCTGTAGGACGCCAGTCCCCAGAACGCTTCTCGGCCATATGTAAAGGGGATACCCACGAGCTAGATGAGGGTCGAATTGCCTAGCAGCCTTTAACTTCCCCGGAGAAAGGCTGTGAGGACGAGCAAAGAAGTGGTTGTTTCAATTGAATGTACAGTAGAATGAGCAGGTTTGTTTATTTCAAAAGTCAAGTTCGTTAAGTCAGGAAAAAAATTTAACAACAAATCATAAAGGTTATCAGCAGAAGCTACAAAAATATATGACTAGTAAACTGTTCGGAAGCTTTTCTACCAGATCATGATAGGCTAGTGCTAGAATCTGTCAGTCTGCGTCTACGCATGTCTACCATCGTCAAAGTGGTGCAAGTAATCAGCACCTAAGATAGGGGTGGCACATCAGAAATGATAAAGACCACGTGAAATCTTTGCGTAGTTGCAAGTCAAAGGATCGTGCAACTTGACTATTCATGGATATTGGAGAACGGTTTACAGACTGATGTTCAAATCAGTAGTGCATATGATTGTACATTGTTGTAAGCGGGAAGCACAAGTCAGTCTATGCTGTTCCATGCATGGAGAAGCAGACTCCAGTCTATAGTGTCGTACGTGAAAAGAAATAATGTGAATATGCACTGTTGCAAGTAAGAGGTGCATTTGATTAATGCATTTTAACACGTAAAAATAGCATGTAAGTGGAGATGCACTGTGTAGTAAGCTTGTCTGTTTTGACGTAAACGCTATGCCGTGGGCAGAGTAATGTGTCTAAATCTGGAAAAGATATGAAAATATAGTGCCCTTATTTCCACTAGGTGGCAAAAGCTAACGTAAATAGAAAACATTACGTTTTGCGACAAGAAACGAAGAAATAAGCCGACGTAGTATAGGAAAAATGTTGAATTATTCAAATAACGAAAAATGGCGCGAGTAAAACAACCCACGTGCAGAAAAAAAAATGTCGTCATAGCCGCATTCATGACGCAATAAATATTTGGAAAAATATGTGAAAAAACGTTAATGCGAAACCATTGTGGTAGACGCCACAACTAAGTGCGAACTTTCTTTCTTTGTTTGCTCAGTCTTTCTTCGTCTCTGAGGTCGAGAATCTCGCAGAATCACGTTTGCCAAAAAGATTCCGGCCAATGGGGGACAAACAGGTCAGCTTGACCACGCGTGGTTTGAAGTATATAAAAAAGCGTTCTGAGCGAACGCACACAAAAATCCTAGCAACATAAGTCTACACCGTAAAGGATTACTTGGAATTATAGTTATTTAAATGCGATAAACTTGGGTGTGAGGTCGCAAGTAGGAGACATCCTAAAATCATTCACGAAGCGCAAGATGTATGCCACGTTGTGATTATTTATAAATTGATCGCAAAAGCGGAAGAAAAAGAAAAAAAACGTTATTATTATTACAACGTCAAAAATTGCAACAAATCTTAATTAAATCGTAAATTAATAGCAATGGAATATATATTGTGTTACTTAATCAACAAGATTTAATCGCTATTCCATATTATTTCTCTACGAAATCCAAGGAATACACGTCAGACATAAAAAAAAAACCTATATCAAAATGTACACACCGTAATTGATTTTCCTGTAAATCCTCGATACAAATGGAATGTTGTCTTTTTCATAGTTGTTTTTAAGTCCTTAATTGACAGAGACGGAAACCCGTTATAGTTATGTTGAATAACTTCACTCCGCCATGGCAACCAAATGTGACGCCACACATTTCCCCGGTGTTAGGCAAAAAAATCATGCTCTCTGTTATTTTCGCATTGTAACAAAAATAACCGTAAAAGGAATAACGGTGCTATTTTACTTATAGGCCGATCAAGTTAATTGTGTTCATGTAAAAGCATTATTTTGTACTTCCTCAGTCACATTTTATCTCTCACGCCCCGAAAAAGAATGTTAAAATATCAAGCAGAACTTAAATTAGAACGATTTTTCCATTTCGATGTTAAACCTGTATTTGTGCCCGAGCCGACATTTTGGGCTGTGAGCGGTCGGTAGAATAGACAAGGGCATTAACTCCGTTTTTATTGTTAGGATTATAAAAAGAAAGAAACACATAAGCAATAATAATAAAATATATATTTATTAAATTAAAAAATAGAAAATTAAATAATTATTTTTACTTTGTTCACCGGGATACTTTCCACGATATAATTTTCTTGGGTTTTTTCTTTTTTCATATTTACATGGTAACTTTTCGCGACACTTATCTGCCCTTAGTTAGCTAACCGGCCACTCCGAAAATCGCAGACTCGCCATTTCATATAACCCTTATGGAAATGGAAAAATCGTTCTAATTAAAGTTCTGCTTGATATTTTAAAATTCTTTTTCGGGGCGTGAGAGATAAAATATGACTGAGTAAGTACAAAATAATGCTTTTACATGAACACAATTAACTTGATCGGCCTATAAGTAAAATAGCACCGGAATAACTTGTTGCGAGGACCGTCACTACTTTTCGAGTTTTAGCCGTCGCTTGGGCAGCGGCGATGCAAGGCTTAGGCAGCGCTGCTACCCCGTCACCAGGGTGATCGGTCGTACAACTAAGAAATCAGAAAGGCAAAATTACGGCAATGGCATAGAAGAGAGGATAAACGCAAATGAACAGTGTGACAGAGAGATTGTATTTATTTGCACCAAATGTCCAAGAATAAATAACGGAGAAAAACTGGAGGAAGAAAACTTGAAAAGCGAAAGTTGTTTATTACTAGAATTAAAGTTTAGCTATCGAAAATTATTATTTATAATGAATTACATTATATAAAAACATTTCTTTTCGCTTTATTTTACATACAAATAAGTGTGTGAAACCGATGGACTTTTTAACACAGGGAATAACGTCACGTGCTACACCGGTCAGTGATGGCGAGCCATTTCTTTTTATTTCTATTACGTTCATTTTTGTTTATGAATTGAACGAAGAAATAAGAAATTGTGAAAATTTATTCAAAAAAATTGCAAACAAAAACAACTTTTGCTACTCGTGATTTTTAAGGTAAGTCTAAAAATTTTAAAAATAAAGTTGTTTTTTTGTGTGGATGGTTCAGCTGTAGAATAGGGACCTTTGAAATATCTTGCAGATTTCGTTTGGATGAAATTGATTATTGGTCTTAAATTATATTTTTACCTGATATATAAAATTGTAGTTTAGTTTTTAAAGCATTGAAAAAGTAACTTCAAGCCAAAGTTTGAATTGCTGGCAGACTTGTTTTATTAGTGATTATAATACCTACATTTAAGAATAATTTTTCAAAATATCAACGCAATTATTAACCAAAAAAACTTATCATTATTTTTGTTTTGTTTAATTTAAACGAAAAAAAATCATATTTATTTATTCTACACACAAAGTATAAACCCTGCTAAAAAGTAAAATAACATTCTAATTTGATGTGATGTGGACTTGTTATTAAGTAGATAAGTATCATTACAGGTACTTAAAGGTGTGAACAATTAGGCTTTTAAATTTACAAATGCCCAAAATAACCTATAATTCTTCTTCATCTCTCCTTTACACTAGCTCAGTCTAAAAATGCTAAACCAGCAGCGAAAATTACGGTATATGTGGAAAATTAAAAATCTATGTATTATAGGAATGAATATTCCAAGATAGTAACAATACTCTACAATACCATTTATAATAATAAGGTGATTGTAGGTAAAAATACACACGTTAAATGTGCCAGTTAAAAATAAATTGACACGAAAACTCTTTGATGTAAAGAAAATTATCGAGTAGAAATAAAATTTAGAAGAGTTATGTAAAAGGAAAATAAACCAGTCTCTAATTTCTCTAATTTCTCATTAAAAACGTAAAATGCGAATGAGGAATTGGAAATATACGATAAAACTGATTTATATTTTTAATTAAAATTCTACTCGATAATTTTCCGTAATTTTGGGCGTAGATACCTACTTCTTGCCTGATACGTGAGTATATCAAAGAGTTTTTCTGTTAATTTATTTTTAACTGCCACATTTCACCCGTGTATGTCTACCTACAAACATCACTAATAATAATAATAATAATGAAAATACAATAAATGGTAATAACTAAAACAATAATATTAATTACCTGTATAGCAAAAAATAAATAAATAATGGAGAAGAAAAAAAACTATAACTGTAATTTATTCATATTGTAATTTACTGCTAAACAAAAGGCATCCAAGCTACAATATTTACACATGTAAACCCGAATAACAAAACATACTATATAGGAGGTACCATCCTGTAATTGAAAAAATAAATATTATAATCCCTAAAGTACATGCAATAACAACAACACATATTTAGTATATTATTATCGAACTATAATTGGGATATTAAAGAAATCGAATGGTTGCCTATTGTTGAATTAAAAATATTAAGATGGGCCAGGACATGCATATATTTAGATAATCCATGTAAATTATGTTCGAGCGAAAAACTGGAAATTTAGAATTTAAAAGATGCCTCAACATTACCAAATCGTAGAAGCGAAATGGCAACACACACACACACACACACACACACACACATGCACTACTACTACTACTACTACTACTACTACTACTACTACATTATTGTAGTATGAATTTTAATCCTATTCCTGTTTAGGATGTGTATTCTTACTACTTATCACTGTATATTACTATGTATTACTATATATATATATATATATATATATATATATATATATAAGTGAAATATTTTGAAAATCAACAATCGTGCAATTTAAATAAAAAATTCATTTATTTATTTTGCAAGCTTTCGTTGTAGAACAACTGTGTCAGGCGAGACTGTCATATAGTTTTTTTTATATATATATATATAGGTCGGGCAGATTTCGACAGGGTAAAGCCGTTGTCATTAGAGACACTGAAGTAGGAGCTCCTTCTTTCGAAATGGCAAATGGGACTTGTCCGACCGATAATAATTTTAACATTGCTCCTTGTGGAGCTTCGTTATGCAAAACTTGTGATATTCTAATAACATCTAAAGAATATCAATCTAATGTAACTAAAAGAATCTATCCAGTCCTAAATCATTCGGGGGAAGATTTGTCGTGTAGGTCACAAAATTTAGTTTACTTATTATCTTGTAAAAATTGTAATTTACAATATGTAGGCGAAACAGTACTACCTTTAAATAGACGGAAATTGTTTTTAAATTCCCGAAACAGTTTTTCATGGTAAACAACTGATGATCCCTTAAAATAGTGTTAGAAACTAACTAATATAATAACTGTAAAAAATAAATTGACTTACATGAGTGATTTTCCACTGGAAGACTTGAGACTATTAGTTTATATATATATATATATATATATATATATATATATATATATATATTATATAGTTTTAATGGTTGAGAAACTTCCGAGACTATATATATATATATATATATATATATATATATATATATAGTAATACATAGTAATATACAGTGATAAGTAGTAAGAATACACGATATGAGCAGAAAGAGACGTCAAGTTCTTAAAGACGTTAGGATAAGTGTAGTCCTGGCGATGTTATGCGCAGATTGACGCTTTTTTAAAGTAAGGAAATTGACAACATCTTTGAAGCACGCATTAGAATGTATTAAAGTGAAATATTTTAAAAATCAACAATCGTGCAATTTAAATGAAAAATTCATTCATTTAATTTTTTTTTTGCAAACTTTCGTTGTAGAACAACATTGTCATGCGAGAATGATTTATAGTTTTTTTTTTCCTCCTCATTTTGATGGTATTAACCCCGAGGGGTCGAATCACGATATGAGCAGAAAGAGACGTCAAGTTCTTAAAGACGTTATATATATATATATATATATATATATATATATATATATATATATATATATATATATATATATATATTATGAACACCGCAACAAATGTAGAGGTTACATCGGCCAAAACGTTGTAAAAATAACACCCAAAATGAGAACAGTTGTCTGAACAATCCAAATAAGACATATATTGAAAATTTGTTCCCTACATTTGCTGTTTGTTTTCATAATATTAAAATATTGTTTATTATAGTTCTAAAATTGTAATCGAGCTATTACAAAACCTTTGTTATAAAAAAATGATATTTAAAATTTATATATATATATTTATGAGTTAAAAAAACTATATATATATTTAGGTATACACTCTTTATAATCCTCGAAAATGTTTCAAATTGCAAGCTCAATGGGGTTGTGTTACAAGCTTCAGAGTATATACTTTTTAGTTATATTCCAATGACCAAAGGAAAAATCAATCATACCATAATTTTTATTTATTTACTTTTGTCAATTTCCTCATTTTCCGACTTCGATGAATACCTCTAGTTTTCCTTCGGTTTACAAACAAAATTCATATTTATGTTTTGCAAATTTTTTAATTGTTTCATATCTTACACGTGTGTCACAGCTTAGTTAAGGAAAATATATAGTTTTATTTTAACATCGCAGATTATCAGAGAAATTGTTCACTTAGTAGTCATGGAAAAACATATCAATCCAAAACAGAAAAAAAGAAGATTAGAAAAGCCCAAGAAGACTTGATAAAAACAATTGCAAGTTAAAAGGTACAAAAACACTCCCATCAAAAGTTGATATATATCTTGAATCCGGCCCCAAAAAGCATAGCACAAACACCTGAAACGATTTTCATGTTGTCATATAGGATTCAAAATCAGTCGAGCTAGTTTCAACCAACTTTTTCCAAAACAATACACAAATTGGAAAAATCTCTACAAAAATATTGAAAATACCAATTGATAAATTATTGTTAAACCTACAGTTGAATAATAATGATTAAAACAAATTAAATACTACATAAACCTTAATACGAAAGCAAGGTTACCCTGGAACCTAAATAGCAGGACCACAGTATATATATATATATATATATATATATATATATATATATATATATAAATATATATATATAATTTAAAAAGGGATAATTAAACAGAGGAATTCTGTTATTTTAAACAATGCAAACATTGTTTAAAATAACAGAATTCGTCTGTTTAATTATCCCTTTTTTTTTCGATTTTTCTGATGATCTTTTTTGTGATAAAATAAAAAAAAAAAAATGTTCCATAGGTTTAACGAACGTTTTCAATTCTTCGTCAAATCATCCTCAGGTGTCAAAAGTAAATGAACAAAAAAGCTGGAGAAAGAAGAGAATTTTTAAAAAGCGTTGCTGAACTTAAATTATTAACAGCTTCCTGGAACAATGTGAAAAACGTTCTCCGTGTGTTTCTATGCCGTCTTTTAAAATATTTTCTTCTTTCTCCAGCTTTTTTGTTCATTTGTTTTTGACACCTGAGGATGATGCGACGAAGAATCAAAAATGCTCATGAAACCTATGGAACATTTCTTAATTTTTTTAATGTTAATACCAAATCAGAAAAATTGAAAAAATAAAAAAGGTATAATTAAACAGACGAATTCTGTTATTTTTAATAATGTTTGCATAAATGAGATAATGCTACCTAAATACACACACACACACACGTATATATATATATATATATATAGAGAGAGAGAGAGAGTAATAAATAATAATACTACACATTGAGACAAGATTAGATTTAATTAACTTAAATTAATACTCAAATATATACAGCGTTACCCAAAAGTAGGTTTAAAGTTATCACATCAGCTATTTCTTTTTAAATTTAAGCAATTACAAGTATTAAAAAGAAACTGTTGAATCTCTCAGATGCTCAAAATGTCCTCCGGTAACATTGCAACATCCTTCAAATCTCTCATGGACATTCTGACACAAAGTGTGGCACAAATTCCGATCTTCATCAAATCCACAGCAAGAACTCACCTCGCTACAACCACAGCAAGAATTTTCATTTTTCTCTTTCTTCATAATAAAAGTCAAACGGAATTCCGTGAACAAACTCTCTTTGCAATAACATCTCATCTGTAGAACAAACTTCCAAACCGACTACAACATAGTTGTTTTCAAATCTAATGTAAAGAAATACTTGTTGAGTCATTCTTTCAAATAATCAATTTTTTAAAAGTAATCTTTTGCCAATTCCAACCATTGTTTCCAATCCTCTCATGATAGTGTTCATCATCATACTGACAATCGTATTAGGCCTTGTCCTCGAGTTGCCCCGGGCCGTGATAAACAGTGATTCATTAGTAAAAAAAATTCTGTGAATGCGTCATTAATGTAATCTTTTAATTTATTTACTTGCGGGTTTCCTCTCATGAAGTTAGTTTTACAAAATTGAAATATATCGCCAGCACACTGCTTCACTTAACAGGAAGTGATAGTCTTTCTTTCTTTTTTATCTTAATAAAACCATATTTTTGTTTGTAAAATAAAGAAAAAGGTTGTTTATGTCTGTTGCCATGTGTACGTTTTCAGCTTCCAAAATTCCACGGGATGCGAGTTCTTTCAACACAATCCTTTTTTTAATCCAGAAAAAGCAGATTTTTATTTTAATCACTCGAGCCTCCCATGGTTGTGAGTTCAATACTTTTCGGTTGAAATCTGCTTTTTTTCTTAAATTATTTAAAAAGCTTATTTCTGCCAAATCACTAGAGCTTTATCTCCTTATTTTTTGTTGCTATTTGGCTGGATTTTATTTCATTTTATCTTTCTCTTTTCCTTTTCCTTTTCCTTTTCCATCTTATGACAGTTCTTTCTGAAAATTGAAAATGTTAATTTTGCTGTGAAGGCTAAAGCTTCAAACAGTTCATGGGTAGAGAAGTCAGATGAGTTTTGTTTCCTCAAAGAATTAGTCGCTATTTCCTTCCCTCTGCATGTGCACCTGGTGTCTTTCTTTTAAGTTTGAATTTCTTAGGTAAAACTGATTGGAGATGTTTAGGAAAAAAGTTGTTAATTATTGCATTGACCTCTTTACACATTCACGAGGCAGGTTGAGAAATTCATCTTGGTTTCAGCCTGTTTTGTCATTCGCTACTCACATCCCTGAATTCCCTTTCCAGCTTTTTCATGCTGAAAGCGGACACAAACTGGTGATTTGATTCGAAAGTTTAACGATTCAACCTCCATCATTCTAATGTAAATAAACAAAAAATTACAGCATTAAGAAATTAATAGTCGCAGCTAAAAGTAGGTATACCGAGATGACGAGAAATCGCATTGAGTTGCAGAAATTAGGAACTTGCGATTTCTGCAAAATCTATAATAGTGTAATAAATAATGTGCAATAAATAATTTCAATGCTATCCAACAACCATGATGTCGCCTGCACAGCAAATGAAAAGACTGAATTGCTTGCCATATGGTTTTCCTTTAACACTACCTTGGGCTCAACAAACCACTCTTTCCCAAATTTTTCATTGCAGACTGAAGTCACACCAGATGATCTGATCATCATAACTTCCAAAGTTAGGGATATCATAAAAATCTTTTCACCTTCACGGCCTGCGGGCTTGATTTTATCCCTACTATAATCTATAAAAAATGCTCTGCTGAGCTGGCATTTGTCCTCTCCAAACTCTACAACAAATTCCTTGGTGAATCTTGCTCCCCTGATAGCTGGAAAATAGGCTATGTGGAACCAGTGTTCAAGAATTCTGGTGAAAGAACTAACCTGCAGAGTTATCGCCCTATCAATCTTCTGCTCTTTGCTAACATCTTTGAATCATAATCAATCTAGCGATAGTCCACCACCTTGTTAATGTTAAACCTCTGGTCAAAAGTATGGATTCAGGCAAACCTGTTCTTACGGTCATCTCGGATTTTATTTACATACACTAAACAAAGTTGCTGAAGTTAGGGCAGTAGCAATATATATATCCAAAGCATTTGATAAGGTCTAGCATGAAGTTCTTCTCATGAAAATTAATTTGTATGGTATTACTAGACGAATATGTAGTATGATAGCATCCTTAGCTGAGAAGAGATCATTCGAACTCTTTCTCTAAATGATGGACTCTCAGGTAGGACCATAGCAATTAGTGGTTGAAAAGGATCTTATTATTGTTTAAGGAAATGAGCTTTATCTTAGTAGCATTAAATGTTACCATTCCTTTATCTTCCTATTCCATTACAGACTGGATGTCATTTTCTAAGGATTCAGCCATTGCCTTTGATATTAGTGTTCATTTTTCCAATATATTAAAAATAGAGTGTAATGTGGTCATCAAATATACTCATCTTCGATATACGTCAATCATTACTTGTACTATAGAGAGTTATCTTCTAAATTTCCAAACTCAAAGATTTTCAAATAACTAGTTTTTTTAATATGTTGCACAATTTATTGTATTTTTCGTTTGTTTTTACATTGGATCATTTATTGTATTTATACCTTCTACAAATGCTGTTCTTTGAAAAAATATAAAACTAAGTTAAGCCTAAGATAACTATCGATTTAATCAAAATGTGCACAAAGTTCTAATAAAATGATTGAGATTGTTCAGCAGTTGATAGGGTTTACGCCCATTTCAATTGCAGTTAAAGAGTGATTTTTTTTTCAGTTTTTTCTGTAATTTGAATTAATCTGGTCTTCAAACAAACTTCAAATCATTCTTTTGTTTAAAGGTTCCATCCTTACTACAGTTGATAATAACTAAGAATAGCTTACAATTCACACTTCTTTTGGGGCATTAATTATAGACTGGGATAAATCTAACCCTGTGCATTAAATAAAGGGTTCAGTTCGAAAATTTTTCAAAGTTCCAAAGTTCAACTATAAGATTAGTAGTTAAAGGACTTGAACAAAATCTGATGTTCTTGAATAAATGCGTGTAGTGATTGTACTAAGTTTTGCTGAAAACAAATACACTGACTCTTTTATAAGATGCATCAAAATAGTCTAGAGTTGAGTAGATTACGAAGCAAGATAACTTGTGATATGAATATAAAAAGTTATTTTCTACAATCAATTTTATCCAAAATGTGCAAAAATCAAGCGAAATGGGTTAGATTCGTCAACATTTCATATTCTGCGAGTGTATATCGATAGGATTAGTTTTGTTGTCATTTTTTCTAATTTAAATTAATTTGGGCTTAACACAAACTTCATCGTTTTCATCTGCTTTTTCCTATTGCCATGCAGACCTACGGTCACTGATAAGGTTAATGAAGGGCGTGTGTCTTTTATATTCATAATAAAGATTACCTTCCTCTCAGTGTATTGACTGCATACCATTACTCCCCAAAATAAACCCTCGCATAAGTCTGTTGATTTTGTAATTATGAAATAATAGAATGTGTAAATGTTTATAATTTATGAATTTAATGCTTACAAAAAACTACAATTATTATTTACATCAAGTAACAAAAATCGAGTAAATGTATTTATATGGAGGTTCAGAGGTGGGATCATGAGTTTCTTGTGTTCTGTAATTTTCATGGCTAGTATGTATATATATATATATATAGAGAGAGAGAGAGAGAGAGGGGGGGAATGATATTTCTTGTTGCCATGTAGCGTTAATCTATGGTTTCTTTTATTCCAGTCACAAATTGCTTTTTTAGAAGGCGGTTTACTTGCTATAAAAGTGTAAACTAAACAAGGTCTGATTTTAGATTTCATACCGTTTATAATTTTTTAATGTGAGGTCGGCAGGATTTGATACTCATTTGATAACAAAAAGATGTTTTGTGCTCGATGAGAAATTTTTGCACACTTTTTATGATAACTTCTTGAATAAAACTTGTCATTCAATTTAAAAAGAAAAAATATCGATTAAGCATTAAATGTTCAGATTATAAAAAGAAAACATTTGAAAACCTGTATCCAATTTTCTATGTAAGTTTAGTAGTAAATGATGTTTGACCTATTCTTAATTTAAAAATAAACCATAGGAAATATATATTAATTGATTATTAATACCTATTATAAAATTCTTACAGTCGGATAAGTTGTGATCTGATTTTAAAAAATCATTAAGAGAGAGAAGTTTTAAAAAGATTGTTCATCAGAAAACGGGTTCAATAATTTCGTGTATTTGTTAACGATCACTTGAATGTTTTCATCTTGAAAAAATTTAAACAATATTGAGGACTGTTAATAAGCACGTTTGCCAATAACTGGTCTACATCATAGCCACAATAGTTTTTTTTTCCCAAGAATGCATATTAAAAAATATATATAATTTCTGGTAATGTATTTAAAAAAAATATTTTCTATATTTGCAGATTCTCCAGCAAAAAATCTCAATCAATTATTGGATTTCAATTGATCTTCATGTTTTGGTGACTTAAAATATAAAAATGTTTTCAGAATAAATATTTGGAAGTTTTCAGGTGTGAATTGCCTTATGTCCAAAAATCTAAAATGAGAGCAATCTTATTCTCGTTTTTGTGAAATTTGGTTAAAACATAATTATCTTGTAAAGTGATTATTTATTTGTTCTATTCCAATTCATATGTTTTTCTTCAAAAACTCCCTGGAATTCTTTGTATAGAAGTAAATAAGGACAACATTGAAACAAAATTCGCCAATAGTGAAAACTTAAAATAAGAATAAATTATAAGGCAAGAGAAATATTTAATTTTGTTAATAACTCATCAATGGAATTTCAATGCTAAAATTTTAACAAATTTCAATGACCAAACAGACAAATACGCATAGACATATCCAACAGATTCAAACTTATATACCAATGAAAATATCAATTCATAAGATATTTTAATACTTATTTCCATAATAAACAACTAATTATTTCTTAAAAAAAGCAAATGTACACAGTAAAATCATGCTGAAAATCATCTAATATATTCAGTTAAAAAACAAGACTGAAAATTGTTCGTCGGGAGAAACTATACTTTTCAGAAGTATTTTATTTTCAATGAAAAAGAGAGACTAGCAATATGAGTACACCCACTGGGGAAAAAACACATTCTTGTGAAGTATGTGGATCTTCATTTTTAAGGAAATCAAATTTACAAAGGCATATAATTATACACACTGGAGAGAAACCACATGCATGTGAAGTATGTCACTTATCTTTTTCAAGAAAATCACATTTGCAGGCACATATGAGTACCCACACTGGAGAGAAACCACATTCTTGTAAGTTATGTGAATCTTATTTTTCAAGCAAATCGTCTTTGCAGAGACATATGACTACACACTCTGGAGAGAAACCACATTCTTGTGAAGTATGTGGCTCTTCTTTTTCAAGAAAATCACATTTGCAGAGACACGTCTGTACACACACTGGAGAGAGACAACATTCTTGCAAAGTATGTGGCTCTACCTTTATACAGAATTCAGATTTGTGTAGACATATGCATACACATGCTAGGGAGAAACCACATTCTTGTAAAGTATGTGGTATTTCTTTTAGTCAGATATTAGACTTGCAGAGTCATATGAGTATACACACAGGAACGAACCTCCATTTTTGTGAAATATGTAGCTCCTATTTTTCAAGGAAATCAAATTTGCAGAGACATATAAGTACCCACACTGGGGAGAAGCCTCATTCTTGTGAAGTATGTGGATTCTCTTTTTCAAGGAAATCACATTTGCAAATACATATGCGCACACATACCGGAGAGAAACCACATTCTTGTGAATTATGTGGCTCTTCTTATTCAAGAAAATCACATTTGCAGATCCATATGCGTACGCACATAGGAGAGAAACCACTTTCTTCTGAAGAATGTGGTTCATATATTTCAGAACAAACACATTTGCAGAACGACATAACTAAACACCCTGGAAAGAAATCAAATTTTTGTGAAATATGTGACTCTTATTTTTCAAGCAAATCATATTTGCAGAGGCATATGAGTTTACACACTGGTGAGAAACCACATTCTTGTGAAATATGTGGTTCTTCTTTTATACAGAAATCAGACTTGCGGATGCATATTCGTACACACACTGGAGAAAAACCACATTCTTGTGAAGTATGTAGTACTTCTTTTTCAAGGAAATCTGATTTGCAGAGCCATATAAGAACACACACTGGAGAGAAACCATACTCTTGTGAAGTTTGTGCCTTATCCTTTTCAATAAAATCGTCTTTACAGAGGCATATGAGTACACACACTGGAGAGAAACCTCATTCATGTGAAGTATGCGGTTCTTCTTTTTCAAGCAAATCAAATTTACAGAGGCACCTGCGTACACACACTGGAGAGAGACCACATTTTTGCGAAGTATGTGGCTTTAGCTTTGTACAAAATTCAGATTTGTTGAGGCATATACGTACACACACAAGAGAGAAACAGAGATAAGTTACCAGAAAGCATATGATTGTATGCACCACTCGTGGCTACTGGTTTAAGTTATACACGATTCATATAGTACTCAAACAAACCATGGTAACTTATATAAAGGTGTGTCAAGCAACGGTATCACTGAAGAACAATGAAGACATCACAGTGTCTCATGTTAGATCTGAAGACGGAATCTTCCAATAAGTTTATCTCCTTTAATTTTGTTATGCGATAAATCCACTCACTAAGCTAATTAATAACTGTCAGAGGGCCTACAAGTTGGACTACAGCCGCCCCAAAAAACGAAAAGATTCAACCATCTGCTCGTAATGGAGGATCACAAAATTAATGCAGCTCAAACACTGTTATTAACGAACTTGCCATGTTAGTCATAACATATACATAGGCATTATATTTTAGTAAACTATACCTCAAAACAAGTCTTAACACTGTAAAACATAATGTATAGAAATTAGTGTCTATTCGAACTGTATCTTCCCAGAGGAACAAATGTGTGGGTCTATCAGAAATCAACCATCACCATTCTAAGTACTGGCTAATACTTGATGAGAACTTGAGGGCCAAGCTTTCTGATGGTACATTAACACCAATAAACAAGAGACAGTAAGACATTCTCCATCACAAAACTGAGCAAACATTTTGGACAAGACTCTCACAAATGAGACAATCACCAACAAAATATGTTACTAACATAGCCGACAGAAATACACCAAGACTTTCCGTTGTAGAAAATCGAAAGAATAGGCCAACCACATACTTCATGGAAGAAGTATCCCAAGAATATTTAGATAAAGAATATTCTGTAAACTGGCTCAAAAGAGGATCACTCCACTATGACCTAGAGAGGGTGATAATGACTGCTCAAGATAAAGGCCTGGTAATGAATGCTTTTAAGAAACGACAATTTCAGAGGTTGAGCCACCTATCGTTCAGTTGTAAATTTCTGCTGGGAGACGGCTGCTATACAATGTGACACAATGAAATGTGTAAATTTCTTCACTGGGCCGTCTTCCAAAAATTGAACATCCAGTGTATCTGAAAGTCCTGAGAACATATACTAGAGAAAAACTGTTGTAAATAAGTAATACATATATGACTATGAAATCACTACATATACATCCTTAGAAGCCTGACATGCTAATATGGAACAAAATGGAGAGAGTAGTAACCCGAATATAAGTCCGCGTGCTTAATGATGCTGGCCTAAATAAGCCGAGGAGGAGAAAATAAATATGAACGGTTAAAATCATTGCAGTAAGCATAGAATCCACGAAAAAGAACTTAAAACCCATCTGGCAAGAGGTATTCAAACAATTGAACAAAAAGTGACGGTTAGTATCGTGAAAGATTTCGAAGTTTGAGTCCTGAAATAGCGGTTAAGGAATTATTTATTTGAACTACGCATGAACTTGAGTTACTATAAGTGGCAGGTCACCGTTAACGAATTTGAATCTATTTGTAATTCCTAAACTCGGCGCTGATTGGTGCAAGCATATAACTTCCTTCCTGGCTTGTCAAATCAGAGACGATCTCTCAGCCAATGGGATTACCTGACAAGAGATTATATAAAGGATCGTTCACTGTTTACTTCCTCTTAGTTAACCATGAGAGGTGCTGTCAATAACGCATATAAATTTCTCGGACTGACCACAATACTTCTCTCTTGGCCTGCAACATTCCGTTGAGCCCACAGGCTCATGTGTCGGCAATACCCATAAATTCAAAATGGCTGCAACCGCACACACATGGACTTAATAATTTATTTATGTGGGAAATCCAGCTCCCCAAAAAAGGGCATTCTAGATTAAGGCAAAAATGAAAAGTCTCAGTCGAGGAAGATTTCTCTTTCACTGACAGAAAAGATAAAGTGCAGTATCAGAACAGATACTACACTTTGAAATATTGATTTGCTAAAAATTATAACATATGTTATATATGTTTACGTATTACGCAGAAGGATGTAGTTTTTGTTAATATTTCGTGTAGAAAGGTAATCCTCGCCAATAACAGTAATGCAGGAAAAGGTCCTGTTATTTAATTGAGTACAGAACATGGTTCTTCCTCCTTTTGATTATAATTAAACCTCAAATGTGTCCGATAAATAAAATTGGTATTTTGATGGCTTTATTTTTTCAAGATTTCTCTGTAATTTTTTCTCTTTAAATGTTAAATAATTCGTACAATATAATTAAGTTCGTAAAACAAACAGTAAACAAAATCAAACACGTTTTCCCTAATGTTTACTTCAGTAAAAGTGTTTTGATTTCTTTTTAAACCAATATCTTTGAATGGCAGCATTAAAATCTTGTTTCTCCTCTATTTGAAAATACTTAATTAAATTCATTTACGAAGAAACGTTTGCTTCTTCAAAATGAAAAGAAACATTAATTAATTATTAATTAATCAAGTTTTACTTTTATTCTAGAAAAACTATTTTTGATAAGATGGCCGTAAATTATCAATAAATTGTTTGTCGATAATAAACTAATTCAGTATCAGATATCCAATTAAAGTCCTAAAAGTTCATACAAAAATAGGCACTTCTGCAGTTTAGCTGTCACTCACACTTTATTTGCTTTCCTTTTTTAAGGCAGGGACAGACAACCAACCGGAAGTAACAGAATTAGATGTTTTTTAAAACCAAAATGACAATAATAACAGCAAACAATGCTTCTTTATTGAATATGAAAATATTTTATTTATAAAAATAATAAATGTTTTTTTATTGTATGAATTGAAACTTTCTTAAAATAGTTAACAGTGATTTTTAAAACGAAAATGTATCAATTAAATGAATAGTCAGTGATTTTGGGGTATCTTTTACGACGCTCAGCAGAGTCGTGAACGGGTTCAAGAAAACGAACGATAAAGTGATTAAAAACATAAATATGCAACAAGTAAAGGCGACCTAGGTCGAGAATAGATATTTTCCTACTTAGCTATGATATTTGTTTATATTTTTACATAGTATAGATGGGTTTTTATTAGATGTAAAAAAAAAATTCTTGTTTTTTTTTTGCACAAAAAAAAATGGCGGTGGGTCGTGATTCTCTTACATAGCTCCCACGGCCGCCATCTTGGATTTTGCGATTTTGGTGTGACGAACAATTTAGTTTCTAATAAATAGCACTTCGGACGGGTTAAAAATACAAACAAATGCCACAGGTAAGTTTGAAAATAACTTATCGCCTACAGTTACTTTTATTTGTTGTATATTTGTTTTTTGAGCGTTTTTAGTCTGCTGAGCGTCGTAAAAGATACCCTGATTTTTTATTATATGAATTAAAACTCTCAAAATAGTCAACGGTGATTTTTAAAACGAAAATGTATCATTTAAACGAATAGTCAGTGATTTCTTTTATTGTATGAATTAAACTCTCAAAATAGTCAACAGTGATTTTTAAAACGAAAATTTATCATTTAAAACGAAAATCAGTCTTACATTTCTGGTTGACTGGGTTGAATGAATGGAATTCTTCAGTTACAATTTCTGATCACAGTGAGTGACAGCTAAACTGCAGAAGTGTCCAAAAATATTTGTTTAAAAAAACATCAGGGATGAGAAGAGAATAACTGGTGGGTCACACTCATTTGGTGTTAATTTACTCTCCGGCGACAGATTCGTTGAAAAGACCCTTATGAAATCGCGATGAATCCATAAAATCCTATAACACGAAAGGAAATTGATTTATTTACCAATGTGTATTTTATTCTATAACTTATCGGTGTGATACATTTTTTCTAGATTTTGTTCTAACGGAATATTATACTAAAAAAACAACTGACACAAACAAATTGTTAGTTAATTTTTTTTATATATAACTTTGGTAAACGCTGATTCATGAGGTTATAGGGATGATCAAATGTCGTCTGCTTGGTCCGGCATTAACGGCCATCTTAAAAAACGTCATTCCTAAGCCACACACCTTTCTTAACTACGGAAGGTCATAAGGATATAAATTGTATTCAAAAACAGTTTCTGAAAAATTTTGCTAAATTTTTCAAATTATTTTTTTTTTAATATTTCAACGTACCATTTCATCAATCCTAAAAGGAAGACAAATAAATGTTACCAATGGAAAGATAAATTATTTTTTTACCTACCTGTATAAGTTTATTTGTTTATTTTATTATTTAAATGAATAAATGCGAAATTTATTTTCCTTTATAAACATGTTCTGTCCAAATAACAGCACCAAATATTCAGATTCTGGTATTATAGATCAACGCCCTCCGCTAAATGACCCCTCCACAACACAAACATAGTGAGATTCTACTTTTTTAGGCGACTACATGTGAACATCGTGAAAAACTTAACGTAAAGACGAAAACAACACCAACAACATACGTAACTGTTTCAGAATTTAGAGTGGGGTATCAGTTTCGCATATAAATTTGATATAAAATGACTCTACATTTCCGGGCCATTCTAGCGTAAATTAGGACAGTTAACCAGGGGAGCGGGATTTTACTTTTTTATGCGATTCCATGTGGTTTTACAACTTTGCCACTCGGACTTAGGGTAAGTGGTGAAAATATTTGGTTAATTGTCCTAAAAAGATAGAATGGTCCGGAAAGTTTTTCAGAGTGTTCAGAGTGTTGATAAATTCTTGCCCGGAGGGCGAGTAGGTTTTGCTAGTTATTTTTATGAATGATCTTTTTATTTATTTATTACACTTAAAATGAAGAATTTGTCATTTTTAAATATTTTTTTAATCGTTTTATGGTGTTTAAATTCAAGGATCCCTTTTTTATTTTTATTTTGTAGCTTTTTCTTTTAGGTAAAATAATTCCCTTTTAAAAAATTATATTTTAGAATTTTTTAGATCAGGATTGATAATTTGTATAATTTGGAATATAAAATGATAATTCGGTGTTAATTTTTAATAATGAAGGTGAAATATCTATTTTAAAATGATTGCGATTGGTTCATTTGAGTCACTTTTTTTAATTATTCCGGCTTAAAATGGAAATCTGCTTCGACCTAAAGATAATTTCTGAGTTTGATGGGACTGGAGCAGTCGTTGGATTGATTGAGAAGGGGGAATTAGTGTGTCACTTATCTGGAGTGAAGCGGCTTAGAAAATATCATCCCACTTCGGCTAACTGGGGGAACATTTGCAGTTTACCAGTAACAAACTGAATAAGAAAAGTCCGATGCAGCGCGACTTAAGCGAGCTTTATTCACTGTCTTATCCGATGACAGATTTACAGCGTATGTGAAGTTCGATGCACGTGTGTTGCGTTTGAGTGAGACGTGGATTTGGCAGATTTGTGAAAGCTGTCATGGTATTTGGAGGAATACCAAATCATGTGCTGATGTGTGTCTTTGTACGGGGGCTTCCCGACCCTGTGAAAAGGCTGTTGCGGTCCTCCTCTAGAGTGGACGATATGTCTGTAGAAGAACTGTTTTCTCGAGCTCGAGCATTGATGAAATGACATTGAAAGACAATGCTGAAGTGGGGGAACCAGTCGTTGCTGCGACACAGCCTGCCTGAATCACTTAACCACCTGTGGGCATTGGGCGATCTGATTATACATGTTACAAATTCAACGGCACTAATCATTTCGCGAGAGACTGCATTCAAAGGAGGTAGACCACCCATCAGCAATGTTATCGGTGCAACAAGACTGGTCATCTGGTAAGAGATTGTCCGAGAAACGAAGTTGGAGACGAGACATCAGCGCCAGTCTATTCCTCAGTCAGAATGTGAACTCGACGCTACCTGTCATTACCATCTATGTTGATGATGCACCATGCTTGGCCCGCCTCGACACTGGGTGCTCACGTTCTATCTTGAGCGCAAAGTATGTCAGTCTTAGTCAAAGCAGAAGATTGTAGTAACTGGTGTTACACAGGCCTTCTGCGAAAATGGTACTATTGGGATTCATACAGAGACTGGTAACGTTGCCACAATCAACGTGCTGATAATGCAAGGGAAACCTCTTAATTTCGCTATGTTACTTGGCATTGGCGCTATTAAGGCACTCGGTGGCGTTCGCATCACACAGTCATGAAGTGTGCAGTTTGGTGAGGCACGACCAATCTGTGCAGCTTTCGTATTAACGAAGCTGATTTTGTTGCAATTTTTTTCAAGCGGAAGGCAGTGTGGGTTGCAGCATAGAAATGGTCAGCGGGTCGTGCACCAGAGAAACTGGAAACTCAGATTTCTGAATATCCAATGTCTAATGAATTATGGTAATATTATAAACGCGAGTTGCAGACCTGAATAAAAGACGAATAATCAGAAGGAGTTTGGCCCACTCAAGGGACTAATACCACTGATGGCTGTGCTGCAGGCCAATAAAAATAAGGTGCGTCCTATGATGAACTATCGTGAATTATAAACACCTATGTTGATGCATTCACTGGTGATGCAGATGTTTGTGCAGAGAAAATGCGAGACAGCAAGGAACGAATGTATCTATTCTGGACCTCAGGAAGGCGTACCTACAGATCCATGTCGATAGATCTCTCTGGCCGTACAAGACAGTAATATTTGAAGGACAAATATATTGTCTAACCAGGTTAGTGTTATGTTTAAATGTGGCGTTTCTTGTAATGCGGGCTATGCTCTAGGCTGTGTTAACTCAGGATGAGAAGACAAGGAGACCAACGTTGGCGTATTTTGATGAGATATATATTAATGTAGGCGTGGCGTCGGCAGAATCTGTAAGGAAGCATCTGCACCGGTAAGGACTCACTAGTAAGGACCCAGAAAAAATGAAAAATCGTGCACATGTGCTAGAATTTGAAGTTTGAACAGTGCATGGTCGACGTCGATGGTGGCGAGGAACCAGTACTGTGGATGCGCCGAGAACTATGGCACGAAGATGTATCTTCTCCATGTGTGTAAAACTGGTGGGGCACTTTCCAGTGTGTGGATGGCTTCGAGTGGCAACAGGCTTTATTAAATTTCGCGCTACAACTGTCACATAGGACTGGGATGACAAGGTTAGTGACGCTCCGCTGGAGTCTATGATAGCAGATACATTTGCCCGGGTACTGCAATCAGATCACGTCCGAGGAAAATGATGCGTGGGCACAAAGGAACTGGATGGGTTGGTTGACACAAGCTCGGTTGCTGTAGGCGTGACTCTTGACACCGATGGATCCATCATCGAGGATGCATGTTGGTTGCGACCAACAACGGATAGCCAACATATAAACGTAGCAGAGCTGGATGCCGCACGAAAAGGACTAAACCTCGCGCTCAAATAGAAGGCTAATGTGTTGCATATAAAAACATACTCTCCGTGTGTGTGCCACTGGGTGACCAATGCCCTCACGGGAAAGTCTCGGTTGAGCACAAAGGCCGCAAGTGAAATGCTCATAAGGCGGAGACTGGGCACGATAATTTCACTTGTGATAGAGTATGACATTTCGGTTGACATATCACTAGTATGATCTGACCAGAACCGATCAGACTCCCTGACAAAAGTTCCACAGTGCTAGTTCAATGATGTGAAGAGAGAGATTGAACCAACACAGCCAGTGTGTGCTCTTATCATAGGGAACCTGCACCCAACACAGCTGGATGAAATTTATCGACATAGTGGTCATCCTGGAATCAGGCGAACATTATATTTGTGTGTAGAATCGACGTGTTCATGTCTATAGCGGCAGTAAAGGCAGTTGTTCGGAATTGTGAGGAATGTCAGACAATAGACCCAGCTCCAGTGCAATGGAAAAAGGGAGGGGTAATGTGCAGGATGTATGGAACCGGCTAAGCATCGACATCACGCACTACAACGGTTGCCATTTCTTTAAACTGATCGATTGTGAACCCACGCGTTTTTCAATCTGGCAGTCACTACAACAAGACACTGCACATGTGATCCGGCAATTAGAATCGGTGTTTTCTAACGTGCCCTTCAGCTGAGACTTTTACTTTTAATGGCAATGCCCTCGGCGGTCAACAATTTCGGCAGTTTATGAACGATGAGTGTGAACTTCTGACCACGCTGTGCATACAGGAAATGGTATTATAGAAAGGTGTCATAGGACAGTGAAGAGGATTGCTACACGAAAGAGCTACCCTGTTATGGAGGATGTGTATTGGTACCCCCAAGAATGATCTGTCCGCCTCAGTAGCACCTGCAAATTTGTTGAATTCATACCAAATCAGAGTGAAAGGGGTCAATGTTGTGCCCAATCCGAATTATCATAGCATCTCTACACTTTATAAAGAGGGGGACTCAGTTTGGGTGAAAAATCCCCAATCGCGTTGCACGTCGAAATTCAGACCAATTCGTATCACTGGAATGATAAGTCCACAGTCGGTGGTCGTCAATAGCACGCCTTGACATGTAGGAGACGTGCGCTCACGTCTTAGTTTAGCCCTGGTAGTGGACGACAGTGATGACACATTATCAGAGAGTACTGAATGGAGATAACCAGATTCCGATGCAATTAGTAGTGGTTCTGCGTCTGGGAAAGGGAGAGCTGCCTTATTCCATGGGTAATTCAGGTCCTGGTACATCTGATGAAAGAGAGGAAAAAATAACTGTCCCACTACGGAAGAGCACTAGAATAAAGCGACCAGCCACCAACTGTCACTTGTATTATCATACGATCAGGTAGAATAAAGAGGAACACTTACCAGCAGGAAAAAGAATGAGGTGCTTCGCATGTCGTGTCTGCAGGGTAAAGAAGAGCTTCTCTTCATAAGTGCAAACTTTTTTAGTATAGTCTGATTTGCATATGTTGAGATCAGCTAATATAAACGAAGAGGAAAGCTGGGAAGCAGGGAGCGATTTTTATTTGTGCAGAGAGAAAGGCAGAGAGAAAGTGAAAATCGGTTGGAAGTTGCATTACCGTAAAAACTTTTTTAAATTATTTTCTCGTACAGTTAGGTAACAGTTGTGGATATTAAGTTTGGAAGGAGGCAGGAATCAAGTTGTCTTTCATCTCTCAATTAAGAAATAGATCGCAACTTGCTTAAAATCATGTCAGTCTATTTAAAGAAAAACATTTGAATACAAATGCTAAATGTTTGTCTAGAAAATGAATCAATAATTGAATGATAATTAAAAAATAATAACAAATAGCAAATTAATGAAATGTTTCTTTTCAAAATCAATATTCAAATTAATTAACCTTGTGACTATGCGATAGCATATACATAAGCAATATAAACAAAATTTAAAATATAGTGCATCTATTATAGTGTTGAATTTGCTTGAGATAGTGTTTTTTACTAAACAGTTAATCTTGTAGTGAATATTATTGTGAAATACTTTTTCTACTTCGATAGAGGGGCGAGGTTGATTTCCTTTCTCTGGTATGGGAGGCATGTACTAGTTGGCAGGAGCTTGTTGTTCTTGTTTTTGGTTGTCTGTCATGTATCTGCCGTTTATTAACTCATGTAATATGAATGTATGCTTTTGTTTCTTAATTTATGTAATAAATGAAAGTTTTGCATGGAAGGTGTGTGATACTATGGACTACGGGGGCCAAAGCCCCAAAGGGTGATTGAAAATGATTCACGGGAGAGGTGTTCCATTAAAACTAGGATAGGTGGAAAGACAATAGGGTAAATGATTCACCAACTCACAGGATGTGTAATCAACAAAGAGTGGTGCGAGAATGGTACGTTTCAGAGGCGACGGCTGATCGGCGACCAAAACAGTACGTTAGTTTACAGAACAGTTGACGAGTTGGCGACTCGGAGTGAAGACATTCAATTTAGAGTCAACAGATCGGGGAGACTCGTGATGAGCTGACGATTTCGGGTACCGACAATTGGGGCCTCGACAGTCCTCGGTGGTGTCACACACACTCAGTTTCTTAGACTTATACACAATGTATTTAAGTTTCTGTTTTTCTTGTTGTTTTGCTTGATGAACTTGTAAACAAGCGCGTGTGTCCTCGACGATTCGTCAGTGGAATAGACGACATGGCCAGAACGAGAACGACTATGAAGAAGAAGAAAACCATGAACCCATAACGTCGGGGCTGGCGGTGATTGTCAAAGGACGCACGTGGTTCTACACCGTACATATGCAGGTAGGAGTATTAAGTTAGTTCTAAGTTCATATTATTATTATGAGTTAGTAAGTTTATGCATGATGTGCTGAAGTGTCATCTTTTGAAGTTAAGTCCAGGTGTCATTGCCAATAGCCAGAGCAAAAAGGCGGCGTTCGTTTGCGCGCCAAGAAAGTATCTTTTGTGGTATTCAGAGTGAGACAGTTCGTTAGACAACTGGATCTTTTTGCCGGCTAACTGCTTGAAAAGCGCAGATGCGCTTCTTTAAATAAGTTTCATAAACAGGTGCTCGGCTTCACGAGAGATTGTTCGTGATTAGTTTAATCCTGATAGGGATATGATCGAAATTTCGTATTTGATCAAATCAGGACAAAGCATTGAAGTCAAGCAAATATCGAATGATTTCAGACATCGTTATTCTGCGGTTTTTGTTGTTGTTGTTGTTGTTGTTGTTGTTGTAGCAACTACAAATGCTACAGAGTCTTGTCATGTGTTGATTCTTGAGCATAATCCTACACGAGAAAGGTTACAATTTAGTTGAACAATCGGCTTCTTTGTATCGTTATCCCCAAGTTTATACAAAACGAATGCATTGTTGCATTCATCATTTTGATTAGTAAATATCTAACATTAACCTGCTAATTCAAACCTCTCGACTAAATAAATGGCGTCGTCACTCTGAGCTATCTAAACACTGGTAAGTGCCAAACTAGGTTTCCGCCTAGCGAAAATACCTTCCGTCCGGTGACGAAACAAGTCATACTTCACATTTCATTTCCCCTTCTTCATCTCATCGTAGTATACTTCTCCAAGACTTAGGAGCCAAGTACTTATGTGATTCCCTGCAGTTGCTCCGATTCCTATCATATCAACCCACAATTGACAAGGTGTTGCCTCAATTTCGTTTCGGATACTGTGTCGGTCTGTTTATTTATTCTTGTTTGCTCTGTCGAGGCCGAGGGTGGTTTTGTCATGCACACAGATGTGTTGAATCTGGAAGTAAAGCAGAAAGGAAAGAAAAACAATGTGCTTTGGTTTTTATATTACGCGAAATCTCCGTAGTTAACATTTTCATTTATAGTATTGGTTGAGAGAAAGTACTGATTGGAGATTTTTTTCGATCGAAAGTCGATACACATTCGCTGCGTCTGCTTCCGATAACATTTATTCGTCTGGGTAGATTTTCGCATGAAAATCGAAAAGATTTTATGGATGAAAAAGAAAGTATATCATTTCTTTCTTTTTATTACTCTTCTTCTGATTTGGTGTAATGAATGAATAAGAAAATTACTTCGATGATTTCTTTCTTTTTTAGTTTAATTCGTGTTGTAAATGATACCAGCCCTACTCTATTAGATAATATACTGCAATTAAAATCAACAACAGCAGCAGCAACGTAAAGTTTTGATTCAAATTTCGCTAGTTTTTAGAGACATGTAAGCAAATATGTTCTTGTTCATGGCAGCCGAAACGCGTTATCATTGTGATGGTTAAAAATATATAAATAAAAAGAAAATGAAAAAAAAGAGGAAAAAAAGGAACAAAATAAATAAATAAAATAAAAACAATAAATGGATTAATTGATTTAAATCTCCAAGAGTTGAAGGCGACCCACATAGTAATCCGTGGGGATCGGTGTAGAACACTCCCAGAAACTTCCTCCACTTATAGTCTCCTTTCAAATTGTTAGTGGCTTAGCTTCAGGTTGAAAACCTGTCCTTGAAAAAAATCCCAGTCAAAGTATGCCACATTAAAATTCAAGGCAGCCAGAACTATACTTGTCTCCACCCAATGATCGTATGACAAATGCTGATATAAGTTTTACTGAGGTTTACTGAGGAAGTCTGCACCCTGAGAGTCATAATTCTTTCTGCAAAATAAATTACACGCATTGGATATTAGAACGTGGAGACCATGGACGGCGGCACCGGGGGGGGGGGGGCAGGCGTGGGGGGGGGGCTGAAGCCTTCCCCCACACACACTTTTTGACTTGGGCCCCCCCCCATTTTACGGTTATCAATAATGAAGTTATATATGCATGTGTTTTACCGCCCCCCCCCCACACTTTTTAGGAGAGACCCACACTTTTATAACTGTCCCGCCGGTCCTGGAGACTATGTACCAATCATCAAAACTTGCACAAATCATTAGATAAATGGAGAGTTAATACTTGGTTACATCTTGGGTCTAAGCGAAGTCCGCTGAACTGATTGCAGAAAATTTATGCCCGAGAACAAGACAATCCTATTCTCAGGTCGAGAGGATGGGATCCATCGAAGTGGAGTGCCAATCATCATAGACAAAACTACCAACAGTGTCCTTGAGCAATGGACACCTATTAATGAACGTTTAATAACAACAAGATTCACCACGTCCCATGCGAGAGTTACCGTCATTGAATGTTATTATCCCACTAATGATCAAGACAACAATGAAAATGATAGTTTCTACCAACACCTTCCTTACACTAAATTTAAATTTAAACAAACATACACAACGCTCTAAGCAAATAACGCGTCCAAACGAGAGGGACATGTGACTTCACATTTCCGAAACAGATGACGACAGAAGATGAAGAGAGCCGGATGGCTAAGTCCTTCCGTGTTTGAAACCGACGGTACGAATGTTGTACTAATTTTTCTGTACCAAAATAAATAAATATTACGCTTATAATTTTTTATTTTTTAACTTTAATTCTTAATTAATCGAGCACTCTGCTGGGATTTTTCATGCTATATTACAAAGAAGTTATATATATATATATATTAGCGGATTGACATCCAAATAACCAAGGGGAGACAAGTACGACCTCCCTTTCAAAACATAAATACACCGGTTGGCCGTTAGGTGTCGCCTTTTCACCAACAGGTGGCGCTGGAAAGCGACACCAGAGTTATCTGCCCTTCGGACTATAAAAACCTTTGCAAACGGAAATCGCCCTTTTTCTTCTACTCGACCAGCCTTGACAGAACGACACTGGCGTTTCGTCTCTCCCTCTTGCCTCCAGAATTTCTTCAGACAGGACGATGCGACGACTACCTGTCGCGTCAAATCATTTCTTCTCTCCCTTTTCTGACTGCTGGACACTCATAGTAAGCTTGGCATTTTCTTTCTCTCTTTTCAATCACACACGCACACACACACACACACACACACACACACACACACACGTGCGTTTTTCTCCATACAAAACTTATTTAAAGAGACATTTCTTTAAATAACAAAAAGACACTATTTCTTTCAAGCCGTCAAAGAGACATTTATCCAAAAGACGCTAAAAGACTTTCGTCAAATATGGAACATAATTTTTATGTGTAAAAATGCAAAATAAATTGTTGTTGTTCATATAAATGTTTGAATATTGGATATTTTATTTGCCCTTCATTTGTGTTGAATGTTGACGTTTTCTTGCTCGTTTTTCTTAAATATTTAAGAGGAATAGAATGCGTTAGCATCCCCCACAATATATATATATATATATATATATATATATATATATATATATATATATATATATATATATATATATATATATATAGAGAGAGAGAGAGAGAGAGAGAGAGAGAGAGAGAGAGTATTATCGGAAATAGTGAGTATTTAGTATGAAAGATCAAAAACGTAAGCGACACAAAAGACATGTTAACAATACGAAATATTTTATTAGACTCCTGACTATACAAAGGTGCCTCCTCGGGCACGAGATTTCTTTATTGTCTCCGTATCAAGGGAGATAATGTGCGACGTGATGAATTTTATTTGTGTAATCCAAACTTTAAAAAAAATAAAATTGGATTTTCTTTCCATTCACCGACAATTGCAATCTTCAATATTAAAAGTTCTCTCTCCAATCTTCACTCTCTTCTCTTCCAAACTCAACTCACCTTTTCAGTCAAAAAAGTACAGTTTTTGTATTCTTTAACCCACCACATATGCAAATTATTGCAGTATCTTGAATCACACGCCCCATGATCATCAAAGATCATTTCCCATCACATGATCCTGTGCCCAAATCGGCGCATTACGTTCTCTCCGTGATCTTTGCATCGCGACCGCCTCACCTTCATGTCCGGTGCTTACATCTCCATCGTTTACTTGGACCACACGCCTCAAATCTAAAATATGCCGCGGCATCCCATCGACACTCAAGTTGTTAGGGGATTGCACTCCAGTAATCACTCCTCTTCCCCATTGTGTTATACATCGAGCATTTGGTGGCTTCACCCAAACCTTTTCTCCTATTTGGATTCTGGATGGTCCTCGCTCTTCGACTTCTGAGGATATATCTCTTGGATGTCGCCATTCATATTTAAAAATGGATCTATGTTGCACTTTCTTGTCTCTCTGTCTGACCTTTGGTGCCATGTTGTACCAGAATGTGGCCTCTTCGGGTGATATCCCTCCTCTCTCAGCTATCCCTTTCACTGTCCGATGATGTCGTTCCACTATTCCATTTCATCCGGGCTTATAGGATGCCCTGTAATATCTTTTTATTTTGCATTTTTCTAGCATTGTCTGGAGACGTTCTGAGCGAAAAACAGTGCCATTGTCCATTATCACCTCCATTACCGGACCCCGTTCAAGCATCACCTTCTCCAATTCCCCTGTAACCGCAGTTGCCGTCTCCGCATGTAACTCTCTCCATATTGCTAGTTTCCCAGGCCCACGGTCAATCATTGACAAGTATGCACCCCCACGATAGTGTGTTATGTCAATAGCTAATCTTGTCCAATTATTTGAAGTTCCAATTTCACCAGGATCATGTATATTCGGGGCATGATCGATTGATTGACATCGAACACTGACCACTCTCTGAACTTCCTCCCGTCTTATAAGTGGATCAACTTTCCGCACCAAATATAATGTTCTATCCACTCCCATGTGGTGCATGCAATGCAACTCTTCTAGTTCTCCGGTTCCTAAACATCATACCGTGACTTCTTCTTTTTCAACTTACCACCGTTTCTTTATTCGGGTTAGCGCATCTGCTTTGTTTCTCTGTGAAGGCACAAACACTGCCTTTATTCGAAGTCCAAATTCGGATATTAACTCTTCAAGTATTCCCAATCTTCGCTTTACGATTATTTCTCCAGCACCCTTGGTTCTTATTTTTCCACTCTCCTCCACTGTAGAGTTCACAGGGAATTCTTATAATATTTTACTTTGTTCTGCAACACTGGATGCTCTCCCATCCATTTCCATTTCATTGTCCATCTCTCTCCATCAAAATCCACCTCGAAATTTGTATCCTCAATTTTGCAAACGTTCGACTGATGGGCAGCTACGGCACAAACTTGACCTCAGTTTTCTTGATACTCACACCTCCTATCTCATTGATCACGTCCATTCCAATTATGACATCGATTCCGTCAATCATGTGATCCTTCAGAATCACTTCCACCTTCACTCGTACCTCACATACTTTCATTTCCACTTGCCGGGCTCCCTTACATTTTACGTCCCGACGGTCAACTGTTTTTATCGTGCCACTTCTACCACACCCACTCACAAGTATGGAGTTAAGTAGAGTGGTGGTGCATCCAGTGTCAAAAAGTGCCGTCATTACAGCATCATTTACTGCCACTTCTATCATGGGTAGAGTTCCGTACTGCGTCTTCATTCTGTTTCTGGGGTAGCTACTGGCGAAGAAGCTCCTCTTTGCTCGTTTCCCTGAGCCAGAGAACAATATCTCGCAATGTGCCCAATTCTTCCACACTCATAGCACCTTACTCTGACTCTAGCTGGCTCCGTGCAAGCTTTAATAAGATGTGGTCCTTGACACCTAAAGCACCGAATGTTTGAAGATTCTCTTTGAATCTCATTTTTCAGTCTAGTGCTTTGTTGCACTCACTGCCACCGTCTCAGTATCTCGCATTCTCTTGCTAACCAATAGCCGTGCAGTCGGTATCAGTCAACTAACATCCAGTCTCTCCAAGTGATGCAATTGTTGCAGTGCCACAGATACGTCATCTGGAAATCCTGTGATGAACGCGAGTTTTGCTGTCTGATCCAGACCTATCCCTAGGTATCCAGCTAATCCAGCCAATCTTTTGATATTGTTGGCATAAACATCCGCCGATTCTCCAGTCCACCTGAATCGTTTCAGTTTTTCATAGGCTTTGAAAGAACCTTCAGTGAATGCTGTCACCAATCTCATCTCTATCATTTCCGCATCTAATTGGTCTGTATCACTCATCTCGAGATAGAGAGCAAGCGCATCCTCATGCAGAAAAAGTGGAATGAAACTAGCCAGGTATTGTACTCTCTATAGTTTCGCCACCAGTTTTACTTTTTTCATCCACTCGACTACATCACCTTCTCCACTAAAAGGCGATATCACATCCTTGCTCAAACTTATTTTTTCCGGACTCCATATCCTCCTCTTCACGCCGAAATAGCTTGTAATCCAAACGTGAAAAAAAAAAATTGATTTTCTTCACCATCACCGACAATTGCAATCTCCAATATTAAAAGTTCTCTCTCCAATCTTCACTTTCTTCTCTTCCAAACTCAACTCACCTCTTCAGTCAGAAAAGTACAGTTTTTGTATTCACCACATATGCAAATTATTGCAGTATCTTGAATCACAATTTGTTTTGATAGTTTTTGTATTTACCGACTGCTGTGCATTTTCCTATAACTTTTATAGCTGTGTTATTGTAGGCTGATAATCGAGTTGAGGTTTTTTTTTGCAGTTGTGGGTTTGGAATAATATTTTTATATTCTCTGACGTCTGCTCGAGTATCAATTTTGAATGTTACATTCGAGTTATTCACTTTTAGTTCGAACGTCCAAATGTCTTTTGGAGTCTTGAATTTTTCGATTTTGTGCACGCGGGATTTATTTAAAGTAATCATTTTGAGTGCATGTATATCGTCATCTGATTCATCGTCGGAATGAGACACTTTCTGTGAGTTCTTTTTTTTCATTTTTCACATATCTTGTGAAATGCTGGGCACTTATTTCTTTGGTGATCGTAACCACAATGGTGACTGTTTGTGACGTAGTGTTAACTTGACGCTTGAAATTTCGGGGGCTTTCTATCACTTCCGTTTTGCTCGTTTTGCCGTCTCGATTGCATATGGGGAGTTATCTGAGTTTTGGCGCCTTTTTTGTCGTGTTGACTACGTACCGCCGAGATTTTGTTTTCGTTGTGGCATTCAGCATCCTTGATTGGCGTCGTGCTTGCTCTGCACTCTGACCTGCATGAATTCATTTTTGTAAGTCTAATTTTTTTCTGAAAGCCTACCACTAATTCTGTGTCCGAGTGGCAAACTTTGGGCATTTTTAACGACAGCTAACAGAACGAAAAAGGGGTATACAAAATAAATAAATAGGCAACAAATAAATGTTACCAAAGGCACGATAAGTTACTTTTCTACCTATCTGAATAAGTATTTTTGTGTTTTAACTTATTTTAAAGCGTTTTTAGTGTAATACTCAACTAGGTATCAACTCTTAAGTTAAAAAATGTACAGTTTGGTTGAACATTACATTATTGTATGCGTTTCTAGCAGTATTTTGTTTAATTATCGATTTTGAGGAATTATCGCCCCCCCCCCCCAACCGATGGCCGTCTACTGTCAGCCATTTTGTTTTTCGTTCTAACTAAAGAGGTGACACTAGTTGTGTATTAAACTAAAAAAAAAGTTTTAAAATAAGTTAAAACACAAAAAAACTTATTCAGGTAGGTAGAAGAGTAACTTATCATGCCTTTGGTAACATTTATTTGTTGCCTATTTGTTTGCTTTTTTTTTTTTTACCCCTTTTTGTTCTGTTAAGCTGTCGTTAAAAATGCCCCAAACTTTTTTTAATAAACACTGTTTCATCACAAGATTCAACACAACAAACGATTAGGAGACCTCTATTAATCACCTGAAACTAACTGTTTATTTCAGCTGTTTCGAAGTCACACTAGGCGACGGCTATCACCAACCACTGTAACGTCGGTAGAAAGATAGACAGTCTTTTTTTTTGCGAAGGGCACATCTAAGCTAAAGATATGCATTATTTCTGGATAAACCACTGATATCCAAAACAACCCGATAACAAACGAAAACCGCGAGTGAAAAAGAAAGAAAAAGAAAAACAACTGCGATAAAAAAAAAACAAAAAAAACTATTTATCAGTTATACAATGGTGACGGTTTTACACAGAATACAAAAAAAGATTAGTTTTTTTTAATTACTTATAAGAATTATATTTAAGAACAATAACTAAATACATTTCCTCTTTTTATTTTGAGATAATTACGTCTTAAAACATAATAGATATCAGAAACTGCTGGACTTCTTTGCATAGGGAACTATGTCACGTGTTACACCGGTCGGTGATGAGTGACAAGGATTTTTTGGTCTTGCGTTTAATTTTTTATTTAATCATATAGGAGAATTGAGAAATTGTGAAGATTTGTTAAACAAGAGGGGACGAATTTAGAAAAGAAAATCATTTTCTGTTCTCTTTGAAACTCCTTATATTTTAAGGTAAGTCTAGAAATAAGTTTTTAGCGACCGTTGAAATATATCACCGATTTTGTTTGGTTTTCACACACATTTTGGATTAATTGATTTTTTGGGGGTCTTAAATTGTGTTTTTAATTGTTAAATAAAGTTGTATTTTAACTTTTTAATTGTTGTAAAGTACATTTAAGCCAAAGTGTTAATTGCTGGCGTCGTATTATTATTATTATTATTATTATTATTATTGTTATTGTTATTGTTATTGTTATTATTACGACGACGTAGTAGTAGTAATAATAAAAATTAAAATAAAAAAAATAAAAAACTGATTAGTTATGACTTATGAAATTTTGGGTATTTTTAACAATAGCCCTACAACGAAAACGCTGAAAAAAAAAACAAATATACAACAAATAAAAGTTACCGTAGCATGTAAAAGTTGATTTCAAAGTTACCTGTGACATTTATTAATGATTATAATCTGTTAAAAGTGCTGTTTTTTTTATAAATCGATATTTTTATCACACGCAGACTAGAAAATAAAATGGCGTCGGCTTCTTCACATTTTCGAAGCCTCCTGTTTTTTTTACTGGGACTCATATTCAAAGCGCAATTTCATTTTTCAGCCAAGCAAAAGAACAAAACAAAACTACATTTTAAGCAAAATAAACAAAATCATTTTCTTTTGATTTACATGTCATTGTGCTTTGATTTACATATTATTTTCATTCGTCACACCGTAATGTTTTTTTTTCTGTTGTTTCTGTAAAAAATTCCTTACCATAACCCTAACTCCAAATGTTTATTTTCCCTGTTTCTGTAAAAAATTCCTTACCCTAACTCCAGCCCTAACCCTAACTCCAGCCCTAACTCCAGCCCTAACCCTAACCCTAACCCTAGCCCTAACTCCAGCCCTAACCCTAACTCCAGCCCTAACCTTAACTCCAGCCCCAGCCCTAACCCTAACTCCAGCGCTAACCCTAACTCCAACCCTAACCCCAGCCCTAACCCTAACTCCAGGCCTAACCCTAACTTCCACATGGGCAGCTTACGCTTGGCAAAGAACGACCCTGCCGGGCTATAATGCCCACATTTCTGGCAAATTTTATTGTCTCGTCGATGTCAGTACTAAAGCGTACTCCTATCGACATAATGGTCAATTCGCTCATGGCACGATATATGAGTTGCGCTTGGGTTATTTCCGCACGTCTTTGCAGCAACAAGAAATACATAGAAATGTCCCCCGTTAAAATGTTCGTTTCATAAAATTAAATTTCAAAAATGCAAACCAAAAAAACGCCGCTTTGATTATGGACCCGGTAAAAAAAAAACCCACCACGTGACAACTGTTGACGCCATTGTTATTAAGTAAACTTTTCGTTGCCGAAATTTTTTTTTTTTCATGTCTAATAAAAACCCATTTACCATACGTAAACATACAAACAAATGGAATAGCTAACTAGGAAAATCTCCAGTGTCTACGTACGTCGCATTTATTTGTTGCATATTCATTTTTTTGACTACGTTCTACAACTTTTTTTCAACCCGACTCGCGAGTTGTAGGGCTATTGTTAAACATTCCCGAAATTTGTTTTGGGGGGGAGGGGGTCCTTTTGCGAACTTTAACTTTTCTTGTTTATGAATTCATTAACATAAGAAAAAAAAATTACTGAAAAAATGTAGTAGTGTTTTTTAATTATTTTAGAAATTCAATTTTAAATGGTAGCGTTTACATTCAGTGAAAAAACGCTATTTTTTTCTATTTCAAGGGAGATCAATGGCGAAGTTTTTTTAATTCATTAAACTCGTGTATTTTTTTTTGTTTATTTACAATTTTTTAAACGCAAACTTAGTGGGTAAGGGTGTGGGGCAACTGGCGTTAAATTTAGTCCCTTCTGTGCTCACAGTAAATTTGAAGCAAATGTTTTTTTTAACCCGAACTTCAACTAACCTTAAACCATTGTTGGTTGTTTGAAGGCTAGTAGAACGTTTATGTAAAGATAACCATTATTTTTGTTTTTTCATTTTTACATCATAAAAAATATTTCGCATCGAAAAAAGCAAACTTGCTAAATCTTTTTTTGAACGATTTTAATTTAATGTTCTTTTCATCTCTAGCAGTACACACTGTTCCATTCCAAATTCCATTAGATTGTCTTGGCTGAATATTCTGATCGTATTTAGCAATTGTTCCAGTTCATCTTATTCTTCTTCTTCTTCTTCTTATTATTATTATTATTGGTCCCCCGATTTATAAAATCACCGCACTTATGTTTTGAGGCATGTTCGTCCGTCCGTCTGGATTTTTCTCCGCAACCATTCATTGAATTTCTCTGAAATTTGCATGAAGTTGTAACTTTTGTCAGGTTAGAAAGTAACATTCTCCGATTTTTGAAAAAAAATCTGGTTAGCCCCCCCCCCCCCCCCCCCCGGGGTCAAAACGCCCTGAAATGACAAAAAAATGACAATTTTTGCCCCATAACTTTTCATCCATCTATTCAATTTCTCTGAAACTTGTCCAAAATGTGGAGGCAATTGTTCTTAATAGAAAATAAGTATCGCTGACCTTGGAAAAAATCTGGTTCGCGCCCCCAGGGGGTCAACAGCCCCCAAAATGACAAAAAATGACCCTTTTCTTCAATAACGTTTGATCCATCCATTCAATTTTTCTGAAACTTGGCCAAAATTGTGCTGGATATAAAATGAGCATCCTTGACTCAGAAAAATTCTGGTTCGCGCCCCCAGGGAGTCAAAGGGGAGTCAAAAATGCCCCAAATTGCCCAAATTTATTGCATGTTACACTCGCCACATTAAGTCACATACAGAGGGGGATCACGCACGGCTTATTATTATTATCATTATCATTATTATTATTATTATTATTATTATTAGGAGTTTTCACACAAGTCAGATCAACGATTGTTCACTGAAAAATAACGAGTGGCGTTCCAGAGTACCAGCACTTTTGACCTCTTTTCAAAAGTCAATGCAAATCACTTTGAATCACCACAACAGACGTCTACCATTGATTTTTCACTAGTAACGACTGTTAGTCTTCTCTGGAACGGGAGTAGCACTAAGCATACACAAGCTTCTAGTAGTTTCCACACCCTTCCACTGGAGGTCTGGTCGGTGCTCTTCTTGCTCGGTCTTTTTATTCTCCCTGACTTTTTGTGGCAGTTTTGTTGTATCAGATGAGACTGATGTCATCGTATGCATGTGTGTATAGCTGCATTCTTCTTTTCTTTGGGGGGGGGGGGGGTAGTTGAATGAATTTTCAGCAGTTTTCACTTGCCTCGTGCATTGTTCTTTCTATATGTTCTTTGAATGTGTCTGTAGTAGATTGGTGTTAATTGGTTGGTTTCCGCATTCAAGGATTTTCCTAAGGGGTTCTACTGTTTTCATCATTGCCGTTCATTGTATGGTCTCAATCTTCCTTTTGATTCATATTTCTCCTAGTTTTTTGTCCAGTGTTTTCGAGATAATTATTGGTATGATAGTGAATTTCTTTATGTTCCATATTTATTTCACTCTTCTGGCATGTTCCGTGCATTTGCTTCATCCTCTTGCTTCCTTGATCTTCACTTTCTGAACTGGGACGATGAAATTCACGATTTATCCAGTATTTTTTTCCTTTCTGTCAACTATTATCACGTCCAGTCTCCTTGATTGCATAAGTTTGTCCATCCGTTTATATTTGCATGTCCCGAAGGAATTTGTGATTTAAATTTTCCATATTGTCTTTGGTTTATGTCTGGTCTATTTGCATGTATGTTCAAAGTGAAGATGTTTGCATAATTCTCAGTCATGTCTGTTTTTGTATTATATGGGGGCGTGTTTGCTGCATTCACTTATTATCTGATTCACCGTTTCATATTTGTCCACAGAGTCTAAATTTAGTGTGTTTTGTCTATCTTTACTTTGATATAGTTTGTTTTGATACCATTGTTCTGTGCGGTGCTCAGTAGCGATTGTGTTTCTCTATTCTTGTGACCTTTTTGTAGTCATATCAAGGTTTTTTCGTGTGTCACTTCTCTGGTCAGTCTAATAAATCTTCCATGTAACTGCTTTCCTTCAAGTTTTTATGTTCTCATCTTTTTGTTTTCGGTTTCAATGCTTCCTGTATTGCTAATTTTTTCAGTGATCAACTTTTCTGATTTCTGGGTTATATATTTTTCCAGAGATTTGTTTTCATTCACGCAGTCTTCCATACTTACTAGTTTTCTTTTCTTCGCTTTTTTATGTAGAGTCGGTCATTATTACCTTTTGAGTTTAGTGCATTGTCATTAGGTTCTCAGTTTTTTGGTGCAGGTACCTGACTTATTTTTGTCTAGCCTATAAAAGGTCCAGAATATGTTATTAAAGAAACTGCCTAGAATGTTTTTCTTTTATCAGGTTTCTACTAAATAAGTAAGTTATTAAGAGCTTTCTTGTTCTCTTCATGTATTCTTTTCCAATCTTCTCTTACATTTCTCTTGATTTGATGGCAGCTGCTTTCAGAATTCCCAGATATTTGTAAGTATCATGTTCACCAAGTGCCCTCATCCTCTGCTTAGTTAGTTCCATGTCCCCCACTGTCTCAAGTTTTCTCCATTTCATCCCTAATAATGTACACTTTTCCATTCTGAATGCCATTTCCATATCCTGGCTGTAGATTGTGGTTGTGTTTATCAGCTTTTTAAATTCCTTTTGTTTTATTTTGTAAATAACTTCAGGTCATCCATATACATGAGGTAGTTTATTCGTTATTCTGTATCAGTCAATTTGTATCCAGCATTACATTTCTTGAGTATGCTGAGTGTCATTATGACTATGATAAACAGTAGTGTCATAGAGAGTCTTCTTGAAAATTCACCCCTGTATACTTATCTGAATGTGTTGTTCTGTAGCTGTCACTGTCATTTCCAGTCTTCATGTTTCCATCGCTTCATTTATAAGGCTGATAAAAATGTATTCTTTAAATGTATTTAAAAATTTTCTTCTATATTTGCAGATTATCCAGCAAAAAAAAGAAGCAAATCCATGATTGGATATGAATGGATTATAACTTGAAATATACAAACGTCTCTGAAAAATATTGCTTCAAGTTTAACTGTCTGAAAATAGAAAAATCCTATTCATGTGAAAGTGTGTCGACTTTCTTTTTTGATAAAGTCAAGCTTGCTTCAAACATACTGGATCAATATTTTCTTGTTCAGTTAAGTGTCGGATGATTCTTTTGCTTTCAAGTAATATTTTAAAGTAAATTTTTGGGAATCTGTGTACCATAAGTGTTACTGAACAGCAGGTAATTATTATTAAAAAAATGAAGAAGCTAAAATATGTCAAAATTAAAAACATTCAGCTTATAAAGAAAACTGAAAATGGAAATAACTATGGGAAGATATATTTTATTAAAATAATCTTTTGAAGCAGATTTATAGATTTTTAGATTTCTCAAATTGTAAGCATTAGATTAATTACTCATCTACATACACAAGTAAATATTTGATGCTAACTATGTTTACATATGTTTATATTCAACTATAATATGGCTCATCTGAAACTAATAATTATATGCTCTACCAAGTCACCATCTTCCTATGCATCTAGTATTGCTGTCACATCTAGAGCTGGGATGCACCAACAATTAGTTTCTCCCTCTTTGAAAAGGTGCCCAAATAAGTATCTAATCTAATAGTTCCTACACTGTCCACCAATCTCCAGCCCCTGTCCGATCGCCACAATGTTGGATACATGTGCTTGATTTACAAGAACTTTAATGGAATGTAGTCCGACGAACTTGTTGCTCTGGTGCCCCATCGACGTAAATACACCTGACGAACCGGATAATCAGTTTAAGTCCATCCCTTCACTGTAAAAGTCGTCAGATGCTTAAAAGGCTTTCTATTCATTCCTCGAACTGCTATCCTTTCGGATTCCCTCCCAGCTCCCTGTTTCCCTGACTGTACCAACATGCAAAAATGCAAATTTTATTTGAACAAACATCTTTATCCCATTAAAACAGATAAATAATTGACATATCTGAAATGGAGCAACTTTGCATGGATTAAAGTGCTGGCCATCAACGAAAGAATCCTAAACTTTAAACATGTATGCATCATTTTTTGTAAAAGTTTCTATTTGTGTATATTTATACTAGTAAGTCACCACTTACAAAGCCACTCCACAATGAGGGTTAATGGGATTTTAAAATTGCATAACTCTTAAATTAATAACCCACTTTTGTTTAACTGAACAGTAACATATACAATACTCCATAGTATAGATTCTCAGTTACATACAAATATATGAAATATTAAACCATATTTCGTTATATTGTTTGTTTTTTTGGACAAACGAGAATATGGAAATATGCACAGAACTGAATTGAGATAAATGAGTCTTATAATTCGTGTTTTTGAGAAGTCGTATATTTCTGAAGTTTCTGAGTGTTTTACTTTCAATGGCCAGCTATATAAAGCTACATATAAGAATAGAATCTGGAGATAAAACATATTTGTTAAGAATGTATAAATCAGGTTCGCAGAAGAATATACATATACACATTAGACAGAAACCCAATTTAAATACAGTTCATTTTTGAGATGTCAGCTTTACCTCTATATATCTGCAGAAAAAACAGATTCTTGTGACTTAAGTCTCTATTTTTATGCATTAACTGCATTTGCCGAGCCATATGAGTACCGACAGTGGAAAGAAACACCATACTTGTGAAGTATGTGGCTCTTCTTTTATACAGAATTCAGATTTGGAAAGGCATATACGTACACACACTGGAGAGAAACCCTATACTTGTGAGGTATGTGGAGTTTCATTTTCAGCAAACTCGGCTTTAGCCTTGCATATCCGAACACATACTGGAGAGAAGCCACATCCTTGTGAAATATGCGGCGGCTCTTTTATACAGAAATCAGATTTACAGAGGCATATGCGTATACACACTGGAGAAAAACCACATTCTTGTGAAGTATGTGGTTCTTCTTTTATACAGAAATCATGTTTGCAGATGCATATTCGAACACACACTGGAGAGAAACCATATGATTGTGTAGTATGTGGTTCTTCTTTCTCAAGGAAATCATATTTACAGAGACATACGCGTATACACACTGGAGAGAAACCCTATTCTTGCAAGGTATGTGGAGTTTCATTTTCAGCCAAGTCAGCATTGTCTGTCCATATGCGAACACACACTGGAGAGAAACCTTATTCTTGTGAAGTATGTGGAGTTTCATTTTCAGTCAAATGTACTTTGTCGGCACACATACGTACACACACTGGAGAGAAAGCACATTCCTGTGAAAAATGTGGCTTCGCTTTTTCAAAGAAATTATATTTGAAAAAACATATGCGTACACACTCTGAAGACAAAAAAAAGTTTGAATTATCTACTATACACGATACCTGAAGTGTTTATGGTCTCTCTGTGCAAGGGTTTGTCGAGACAACCTGATATGCGGATACTTCACCCTACAAGTAAACCCTGACCAAATATTAAAATAACAGAGTATTCGAAGTCAAAATCGGATCTCCTCGACGCGATTATACACTGGTTCATACCACGGAAGCAACATAGCGGCGATAGGACAGGGGCTGGAGCTTGGTGGATAGTGAAGGAACTATCCACTTGGCGACTCTTTTTTGGACCTTGTCTAAAAGGAAGAGACTAGCATATTATGCAGCAGCCAAGATGTGGCAACAACCTTACCTTTTATTGTAGGGAAACGTGTGCCAACAAGTACCCTAATCTTTTTTTTCATGTTTTATGGGGCAACATATTGTGGATATAACATCAACAAGGTCAAAACTGAAGCAAGGAGCATTGGGGTCTATATCAGTGCTGAGAAAACTCAAAACATGCTACCTGGAGCACACCAGCCACCTACAAACGTCTTTATCGATCAGAAAAATACCTATAGTTGACAACTTTACTTACTTAGAAAGCTGCTTAAACAAGGAAGTCAATACGGACTACGAGTTTCAGTGCAGGATAGGAAAAGCCTCAGCAGTATTTAATCAGCTCTACAAAATTTGAAAAAATAAAATAAAAACCTCGCCCTCATATCTAAATTAAGATTTTATATCAGCAACGTTGTATTCCAAATGTTAGAGTAAGATTCTAGGGATCAAATATAGCAATTAAATTACCAACAAAGAAATCAGAGACCGCCCTAACAAACAGGTGGCATCGTCAATAATCTGCAAACGACGTTTAGGCGTGCTCGGACATGCCCTAATATTGGGCCCAGAGAGATTTGCAAACCAAGTGCTTCAGTGAACCACTGATGGACAAAGAAGAGGAGGAAGACACAACAATGAACTGGGAGAAACAAATTGAGAGATTTTTGATCGCAACCGGAAAAAAGCTATAGGGACGCTATGAATCTGGCTTCAGACAGAAAGCAACAGTTTACGTTGACTGCCTCATGCGTCGCAGGTGGCAGTGGTCCTGACTGAATTAAAAAAGCTAGCCTAGTTATCTATCCTGCTCGCCAGGTGGAGTGTTAGAGAGGTCGCCATATTTAATTTTATTTCATGTATGTAATTCTCTGTTATCAAAATTGTTAATAGATAAAGACTGAGGACGATGGGTCGTAATAAAGTTTTTTATAACAATCAATCTAATATAAATTGAGATTTTGTTCTTCAGTAACAGGGGGGGGGGGGCAAGCCCCCCCCCTGCAATTACATTTGCACCCCCTGAAATTTGTGATCCAAAAATATTATAAATATAAATCAAGCAAGGTGCGAGAGCGCTCTATCACTTAACATACTTCACAAATGGCCTATGCTGGAAATCTCATTTCTTTGATCAATCATAACTCAAAAACCAATAAACCAAAGCAAGGGAGGTGCGAGAGCGCTCTATCCCTTAATAGAGGTCAAAAACGGCCGATGCTGGAAATCTCATTTCTTTGATCAATCATAACTCAAAAACCAAAAAACCAAATTAGGTAAAACTTTGCCCAAAATTTTTGTTTGATAGGTTTATAGAACCTAGAATTTCAGCATCATTAGTCAAGGCAACCCAGAGATCCAGAAAGTTCAATCATGAAATCATGTTATCCGTGTGTACGTACATACATACGTATGTGCCACCACGTATCTCATCAACTATTTGATGGATTTAGCTGATTTTTGGAAGAGATAGAGGTTCTAGGGTCTAGTTGATGGCATTTTTATTTCAGTTTACTATATACCTTAGTTTTCCAGAAAATTCCAAAAAACCATAAAAATGACCATTGTATTGAGGCATAGCCTGTACAAAATAGTGATATTCCATGATAAATGCCAGTATACTGAAATCATATGCCCTTAATAGGGTTAAGATGAAAATTCATATACACTAAATGTACAAAAGCAAGGAAAATCCCAAATTTTTACACTTCATCTTTTTACAACAGGGCTATGTATTTTACTGGTAGGAATTTTTCTTCAGTGCACCTCACACACTTCATCCACTCACACATAGAGATTTATATTGTAGTGATGTGGTAATGAAATGGTTTGGTTGATATGTTGTCATACCCTTAATTAATGACAATAAAAGTGTAAAAATTTGGGAATTTCCTTGCTTTTGTACATTTAGTGTATATGAATTTTCATCTTAACCCTATTAAGGGCATATGATTTCAGTATACTGGCATTTATCATGGAATGCTCTTATATTTTGTAGTCAACTATACTTCTTCATTATGAACCAGTATTTACGTTTGTGTAATATATTTTACAGCAGGGCCGGATTAAGGGGCCAAGGGGATGGGGCTCTGGGCCACCCACCAAGAGGGGTCCTCCCACCAATTTTTAACATAATTTCTGATTTCAAAAACGCTTCTTTGGATTTTATTTTTTTTAAAACTTAATTTTCCATTCCTGGTACTAATGATACCATAATAAATATTTACCGATTTTAAACTACCAGTTAAAATAAATCTCTTGACCATAATAACATCTAAATATGATTTAAATTTATGTTACTTTGTAAAAAGAAAAAAAAAGAAAATGTACGTGTTCTCAAACTCAAACATAACTTCGATAATTTCAGATCAAGTGGTGAGAGAAACAAAGCCTCGATGCTTTTCACCTGTTTCCTGCTTGGTGAAAGAGATTGTCAGTGTATCTGTCTTTTTTGTCAACTTACCAAATATATTTTTTTAAATATTGTTAATTCATACTATTTAATATTATAAATTATCAATTAAATAATTATAATCCAAATGATGTAATATAAACACAAAATGAATTCACGTTGTTGTTCTGCCAGCTTCTTTTAAATATATTTTTTTAATTTATAAAAGAAAGTGTTGTCTTCATTCAAAAGATAGAAATGAATACTAGCAACCTAAATTATTTTCAAATGAAACTGGAAATTAGTTTTTAAAAATATTTTTGTATTTTATCATGAATCTCAAATACGTTTTTTCTTTTTGTTGTCAGTCGCAACTGTTAATTTTAAAAATTGTGAATAGTACATTCAACATCTTTTAAATTAACATAGAAAAAAATCCCAGATTTCACCCGAGATGAAGTTGAAAGAAAGACGAGCAAAAAAAGGCTTGTGGTGTAGGGTGGGATTAAGTGAATTAGTGAATCCAATGTTTTTCACACATATTTGAGAAGTGGCAGTCAAGGACGTTGGCATCAGTTATTTCTTTGATTTTGATTTTTCATGTCTGTGTGAACTAATAGTGAAAAGAAATGTTAAAATAAATAAAGAGTGGATAGGGAGATAGCATAAAAGTATAATGATAAAATAGATTCTTGGTTATTGAAACACTTTAGTTACATTTTCATTTTCTTAGAGACAACTACTCTTAGAAAGACTAGAGGAAATTTTGACCAACATAAATGTAAGTGCATATATTTCTTTTCTGCTACCTCCATTTTAAAGAAATTTAAAATGTGGTTTTAGAAAGAAAAAAATTTACTAATAGCATTTTTTTAATTATTAATCTTTGGCCACTTAGTGATTAAGCCCCCTCCAATATGTGTAAATAACTGAAAATCGTGGGATACAAGAGGCTATGCCATCCTCCAAGATTTGTAAATTAATATTTTTCAAATAAGTATTTATTAATACGCTGTTGTTTTGAAGCAAATGAAATCGATTTATCTACATTAAGTTTCTTTTTAAAGAAGCAAACACTAGTCTCGTTTGTTTGGAATTTTTCTTGAAGAACTCTATTCATTTATTGTTGTAACTTTTAAAACAAAACAATAAATAACAACACAACTAACATTTTTTGTTTAAGAAAATAAAACTTAACGAAAAGTAGTCCGTCTTTACAAAAAAAAAGCAAAATGTTCAAAATTAGTTCAAAAGAGAACGTCAAACAAAGTTAATCTAATCATAATGTTAATTATTAATTATAAACTTAATTATAGAGTTCTGGATTAAAATTTCTTGTGAAACTTGTCTTTTCTTGTGAGATTCTTTTTAAATAAATATTATTTGAGAAAAGAGAAGTTAATATAAGTCTCGATGTCTTGCTTCTAAATACCCCCTATTTAGAAGCAATACATCGAGACTTATATTTTTACACCAATATTTAAAAACAATGTAAGAAATAGATATTTTGTAAATTGAAAGAAAAAAGGGGTGCCCTGAATATTCGGCAAATGAAAATTCGGCAACGGAACATTCGACAAAGGAAAATTTAGCAATTTTGGCAAAGAAGGAAAAATCGGTAATTAATCAGGCAAGTTATATCGATTGGAAAAAGATTTTAGAACCGTACTTGCGGGGGATATAGTTGTAAATACTGGCTACGCCCTACCAATAAAGAACACCTATTGTGTTATCTTTTGGTACTTGTGCAGTTTACGGACCGGGCTATTTTTTAGATAAGATTTTCAAGTTAAATTCAATTTTTACGATATCTTTTGTTTATTACATTGTTAGTTAAAAGTACAGAATAGTTTACAAAGCACCCCCACCCTTCCCCTATATTAAGAATGGCTTTCTAAATAATGTTATTATTTCAACCTGGTTCGTAATTAAATTACGAGATTAAATCCATCATAATGCATTTAAGTTTCTTTGTAAACAAGTAAGCCATTTTAATATTTTGTTAATAATTGAAAATGTATCAATTACTTCGTGTCTGTTCGAAATTTCAAAGGAAATTTGTTTTCCTTGTCATGAAATACATTTCTAATTTATTTTTTGTAACTGTAATTCAGTGTTTACATTTCGGCGGGAAAGAGGATGTGTTGAAAATCGGCCGCTCGTCGAGTCGTTTTTTTTTACTTCAAAATTGGTAAATCACTGTGAGATGAAGTGGTTAATGCGTTGTTTCATAGCCAAAATGGCGGACAATAAATCGGCTGTATTTTTCTGATTCTTTTCCGACCTTTCAACGATTAATTTGAAAGAAGTAAACAAATTTAAAACGTAGTAAATAAACTTACTTTTAGGCAAGATGGCCACCAGAGATTAAAAAACTGAATTACATTTACAAAAACATAACAAATAAATTAATTTCAGGACAAGAAAAACAATTTTTCTTTTCTAAATACATGATTTTCTAAGCATTTCAAAGCCAGTTCAAATGACTTTCTATTCGATAGTTTAAACTATCGAATAGAAAGTCATGCCTTTCAAATTTCGAACAAAGACGAAGTAATTTATATATTTTTCAATTATAAACAAAATATTAAAATGACTAACTTGTTTACAAAGAAACCTAAATGCATTATGATGGATTTAATCTCGTAATTTAATTACGAACCGGGTTGAAATAATAACATTATTTAGAAAGCCATTCTTAACATGGAGAGAAGGGGTGCTTTGTTAACTATTCTGTACTTTCACCTAAAAATTTAATAAACAAAAGATATAGTAAAAATTGGGGAATGTTTTACTATAATCAACAGAACGGAAGAACGAAAAAAGGGTGAAAAAACAAATGTGAAACAAATAAATGTTAGCAAGGGCAAGACAAGTTACTATTCTACCAGTGTTGCCAATTTAGCGGGTTACCCGCTAGATCTGTCGATTTTGATTTGAATCTGGCTAGTAAAATTTGGATCTAGCGGCTAGCGATTTTTTTCTTTAAAATCTGGCGATTTTGTTTGCCACATACACACACGCAATTTCAGATTTCAGTAAAACTATTTTCTGTATTCATTTTGTCTTTAGTCATCATGAGATTATTTCTCAAGCTACCTTCCATACATGATATATGCCAATCTGCATTAGTTTTACATGTCAATAAAAATGTTAATGTTCTAAAAATAAAATGATGATCGCGACCGGACAAAAGCTCACCGGACAAAAGCTCACCAAAATAATTCAAACACGGACAAAAGCCCACGAACGTAAAAAATTAAAAAAAACAAAAACAACAGTTCTTCAATTATATCATCAGAACCTACTTCATCACATCAACAGTCGGTCCCTCTTTCATCAGATCTATATCTATAAACAGTTTCTGATTTATCTGCAAAGGGAGAGCCACCGGTTTAGCCAAGAATCGAGTTCCCAAAGAATCAGGCTACTGGTGGAAGTCTCAGTGAGGGACGTTGTTTTTCAAGTCAGTGGTACGCCAAATTTGAATGGATCGAGTACAGCATCCAGAAGAATGGTATTTTTGTCATACATGCAGGAAGCCGGATATTATGCGATTTTAGCTAATGAGGTTAAGGACATCTTTAACAAAGAATTACTTAGTGTTTCATTAAGGTTTCTGCAGTGAGAAAACGTCCATAAACGGGCCATTGGTTTCATGGAGCTGTATGACTTATCTGCTGCCAGTATTTCAGAACAGCTGCAAGGTATGCTGCGGTCTATGGATTTGGAGAATGAGATGTGTGTTGGTCAAAGATACGATGGTGCAAGTGTGATGTCAGGTGAGCGTGGTGGTGTCCAAGCTCTGATGAAAAGGGCTGGCTATACAAATGCCCAGTATGTGCACTGTGCATCTCACAGGCTGAATTTAGTTCTCGCATCTGTCACGGAGATTGATCCTGCCACTAAGACATTCTTCGAGACATTTTCATGACAGGTACAAAACGTCATTCCCGATACCTGGAAATCCAGAAGATGTATCCGAAAGACCCACAAGTGGAACTGACCCATTCATTTACAACCAGGTTGTCTTCCAGATCCCTAGAGGTTGAAAAGTTCTTGCGACATTTTGATGTAATTTTTGACACCCTGACATCCTTTCAAAATGATCCTGCTGCTGAAACAAAACTTTCTGCTATTGCTCTACTGAAGACAATTCAGACAAAGAAGTTCCTAGTTCTCCTAATCTTTTTTGGAAGATTATATGACTATACAGATGTTGTGACCAAAGGTCTGCAAAAGAAAGAAACAAATGCGGAGACAGCTATTAGCTTGGTGGAAACACTACTTGAACACGTAAAATTATTCGATACAGAGAAGGTGGTGAAGTATGCATTGAAGCTTGCCACAAAGTACGATATCACGGATATTGATACTCGGCGATCTGGAAGGGCACGAAAGTTATCCGGAAAATTAGATGGCGCATTAGTGACTGGTTCCGTTTGCCATAACTGTGTGGGTACAGTGGAAGATTTTGATTTGATACTCCGACAGTTGCTTGTGCACATTAGAGGAGAACTCCGTGCTCGATTTGGAAATGCTCAATGTGCAGTGATGAAAGCTGCTGCAGTGTGTAACACGTCATTAGAATCATTCATGGACAGTGAGGCGCTGAAACAGCTAGGTCAACTGTTTGGGGTTTTGATAAAGAAGAGTGAGATGAAAATATTCAAGAAATACATTCAGCGACGTCTCCCTACCGAAGATCTTGGACTTTCAGAATTATTCGAACAATGTGACAGGGATATTTCTCCATCGATGCATAGAGTATTGCAATTGCTCCTTACCATCCCACAGACCACAGTAACCGTTGAAAGACTATTCTCTTCAGTGAAGCGAAACAAAACAAGAATGCGATCTTTGACGTCAACAGAGAGACTGACCTCACTCTTCCTCATATTCTGTTGCATGAGGGACTGAATAAGAGTTTCACCGTCTGGAGTTACGCCCCTTTACCGGGGCACTCATGTTCTGCCTGATGTAAATAAAGGACGCCATTTTATAGAACCTGATGTCTGTCGTTATGTTTCTATTCAATCCATTGACATCCTCTAAAATGACACATGGTGGCAGCAGGTGGGATGAAGATATGTCTAAGTAAGATGTACAAAAGGATAAGAAACAGATAAGTAACTTTATTATTCTTGTTTCAAATTGTAAATTCGTACGTACGTCACGTGGAGAAAAAAAAATGTCGGAAGACACAAACAGACCAGTGGCTAGTATAAGACCACCAGCGCCCTTATGTATGGAAGATAATTTATCGGCGAACTGGAAGTTGTTTAAACTGAAATGGCATAACTACGCCATTATTACGTGTTTGACGAAACATTCATTACAATATCAGACGGCACTTTTGCTTCACACGTTGGGAGATGACGCATTGAAAGTTTACTACGGATTTCAATTTCTAACACCTGAAGATGAAAGAACACCCACCGAAATTATTCAGGCATTTGATAAATACGCTATAGGGGAAACGAATGAAACCTACGAGCGTTACGTATTTTATTCTAGAAAGCAAGGAGGATCAGAGACTGTGGAATCCTTTATTACGCCACTTCGGACGTTAGTAAAAACGTGCAATTTTTGTGACAATTGCATTTCATCAGTACTCAGAGATCAGGTAGTGCTGGGAATACACAACCCCCAGACACAAGCTGAATTATTGAAAATAAGACAGTTAGACTTACAAAAATGTATTGACATTTGTAAGCTATCTGAAAATGCCACGGTCCAGTCCAGAATCCTAAGGCCTGAAGGAGTGAATAAGGTTGATTTTAAACCCAGGAGAAAGACATCGGCACAAACTGACAGAGATTGCCGGGCGTGTGCACTGCGGCATGGACCAAGAAAAGAGTTATGTCCTGCATTTGGCAAGACCTGTTATCAATGTAATGGAAAAAACCACTTGAAATGCAAAGTACCAAGGAAAAAGAAGGTGCAGGCTGTCAAAACCCAATATGAGGACCAGGAAAACGACAGTAGTAGTTGTTCAGACTATGGACAGGTAGACAACATAACGATTAAGGAAAAAGTGAATGCTGTGAGTCAAGAGGTGATGAAGGCAGAAATGAGGGTCAAGGGAAAACCAATTGCTTTTCAGCTCGATAGTGGAGCGTCCGTGAATATATTGAATGTGAAACACGTGATTGGAAAAACACTGGAACATTCAAATAAGACCCTTGTCATGTGGAATGGAGCAGAAGTGAAGCCGTTGGGAGAATGTCGAGTTAAAATGATAAACTCCAAAACTGGACAAAAATATGCGGTTAAGTTTGTCATTGTGAAAGAGGATTTCCATCCCTTACTGGGAGCAAATGCAATCCAGACAATGGAACTCGTCACAATCAATAACAACAAATTCAAAATGGTCGCCAAAGTTTCCCAGATGAATGAATCCAGCAGCCAGTACTCGGACAGAATTATCAATGACTTCAGAGGTGTGTTCAGGGAAGAATTGGGTCAATTACCAGGAGAGGTACATTTGCAGGTGGATCCAGGAGTAACACCAAATGTTGCAGCAACACGGAGAATACCAGTGGCACTTAAAGACAGGCTAAAAGTCGAGTTGGAAAAACTGGTTAAGAAGAATGTTATTGAACCAGTGAGCGACCCAACACCATGGGTAAGTGCGTTAGCACTGGTAACTAAGAAAAATGGAAACCTGCGGATATGTATAGACCCAAGACCACTGAATAAAGCTCTAAAAAGGGAACATTTTCAGTTACCTACACTGGACGATTTACTGCCAGAACTGGCTGACAGCAAGGTATTTTCTACCCTGGATCTACGAGATGGATTCTGGCATGTAAAATTAGACGAAGCCAGCAGTCGCTTAACAACATTTGCTACACCATATGGTAGGTTCCGGTGGAAGGTTTTACCGTTCGGTATTTCTCCAGCTCCAGAGATATTTCAAAAGACCCTTTTTAACAATGTGTCCGATTTGGAGGGGGTGGTTAACAAAGCGGATGATCTTCTGGTGATTGGGAAGGGTAAAACGATGGAAGAAGCAACAATTGATCATGACCGAAAACTCAGGAAACTGTTGCAGACATGTCGTGATCGCGGGATGCGATTGAATGCTGAAAAATTGAACCTACGACAAACGTCTATATCTTTCCTGGGACACGTAATAACCAGTGATGGTTTACTTCCTGATCCTGGGAAAGTAAGAGCCATAAAAGAGATGCCGTGTCCAACAGATGTGAAAGGAGTGCAACGATTGGTTGGATTCGTGAATTACCTGGCAAAATTTCTACCACACATATCTGATGTGATGGCGCCAATTCGAAATTTGGTGAAGGCAGATGTGCCATGGACATGGGCTCCAAATTCATGAAGAGGCTTTTGGGAAAATTAAAGAGGTAGTTAGTGAGGCACCAGTGTTGAGGTACTATGACCCCAACAAATCTTTGGTCATCCAATGCGATGCAAGTGAGAAGGGCATGGGGGCTGCACTACTACAAGAAGGTCAACCCCTAGCCTATATCAGCCGTGCACTGACCGACACAGAAACTCGGTATGCACAGATTGAAAAGGAACTACTAGCAGTAGTCTACGCATGTGAACGGTTTCATCAATATACGTTTGGTCGACAGATAACAGTACTAACCGATCATAAGCCACTGGAAGCGATTATTAAAAAAGAATTGGTGAAATGCCCGAAACGACTTCAAAACATGCTGATGCGACTACAGGCTTACGATGCTACAGTTCTGTACCATCCAGGTAAGAAAATGTTCCTTGCAGACACGCTATCAAGAGCATACATCTATGGATTGGGCAGTGAAGATATGGACGATGAAGATGATGTCAAGGAAGCAGAATATATTCCTATAATAGAGAGAAGGCTGCTTGAACTGCGCTCAGCCACGAAGGAAGACAGAAGCTTGCAGCAGTTGCAGCAAGTAATTCTGGAAGGATGGCCAGAAGAAAAAATACATCTTGACCCAGAGGTGAAACCATATTTTAATATGCGGAATGAAATGACGGTGCAAGATGGCTTAATTTTCAGAGGAAACCGGGTAGTGATTCCACTGACACAGCGAGCGGTGTTGAAAGAAAAACTGCATTCCACACACCTGGGAGTAGAAGGATGTTGCAGAAGAGCAAGAGAATGTTTGTATTGGCCAAATATGAACAGTGACATCAAAGACTATGTTTCAAAGTGCCCCATATGTAGAAAATATGAAGTGGCCAACCCGGCAGAACCATTAATGGTCCATGAAGTTCCTGACAGACCCTGGGCGAAAGTGGGAGTAGATCTCTTTAAGTTTGCAGATAGAGACTACCTGTGCCCAGTAGATTACATGAGCAACTTCTGGGAAATCGATCATCTTCTCAATACACAAGCAAAGACAGTGATAACCAAACTTAAACACCATTTTGCACGTCATGGAATACCAGATCAGGTCGTAACTGATAATGGGCCTCAGTTTAGTAGCCAGGAATTTTCTGCCTTCGCAAAAAAGTGGTGTTTTACACATACACCTGTCAGTCCATACAATAGCAAGGCAAATGGCAAAGTGGAATTTGCGATAAAGATGGCAAAGAACCTTTTCCGGAAAGTGATGGACGATAAGGCTGATCCATACCTAGCAATGTTGGATCACAGGAATACGCCAGCCAAAGGTCTCTTATAAACTCAAGCCAGCATTGCCCAAAAATCTGAGAAAATCAGTGAAGCAAGACTGCAGGAGGCAAGAACGTTCTTTCAACCACAAAGTAAAACCACTTAAACCATTGTATCCTGGAGATGTAGTACGGATGAAACCACACATAAATGATCAAAAAGAGTGGAGGAAAGCTGTTGTATGGGGGAGACTGGATGAGCGATCATACCATGTAAAAGTGGGTGGGGACTTATATCGACGGAATCGAGTAGATTTGAAGAAAACTGCAGAGACACCCCCACTCACATCAGTAATACAACAGCCATATGAAGTGCAGAGCGAGTTACCCAATAATACAGGGCAGAGTACAGAAGAGATATGTAACTCAGAAGGTGAAATAAGAGAAAACCTCAACCCAACCCCATTCCCAACAAAACCAAGTCCGGAAAGGTTGCGGACAACACGGTCGGGAAGGATAATAAGAGATCCTATGAGATTCAAGGATTTCACAACATAAGTGAAAGGGAAGAATAATCCCTGTTAGGTAGGAGGGTAGTCAGCCCAATGAATGCCTAGATCACTGTGTTTTGTAGACTCTGTTTTTAATTCTTATCAGACTTTCTTTTTTTTTTTTGTCTTTATCTTCTGTTTTTTCTTTATTGAGAAAAGGGAAGATGTTGCATGAGGGACTGAATAAGAGTTTCACCGTCTGGAGTTACGCCCCTTTACCGGGGCACTCATGTTCTGCCTGATGTAAATAAAGGACGCCATTTTATAGAACCTGAGTCTGTCGTTATGTTTCTATTCAATCCATTGACATCCTCTAAAATGACACATATTCCTTGAAAAAGATTTGCTGAGAAACATTGACAGAGAGCGCATCCTTGCGCATTTCAATAACTGTAAAAATAGGAGATTATAATAGAATTCTGTAGAGCTAGCAAGTAGCTACCTTATTTTACGAACTTTATGTTATTATTACTGTGTTTACTATGCTTTATGTGCTTTATTATGCTTATGTTGTTATTTACATGTACCTACCGAAATACACAACAGATTTAGATTATGTAAAGAAATTGAAATTTTTTGTACTACTTATTTATATCTATATATCAGTACAAACACACACTGAACCAAAACGGCACTAATCTTAGAATATCAATATTAGTTTTTCCCCTCCTAAAAATTCCTGGCCCCTCCTAAGTTAGAAGCCTGGCTACATGCCTTTTGTCCGTCAATCACAATTATTTTAAACGTAATAAATACATTGCAGAATTTCTCTCATTTCGAAATATCCGAGACCATAACTACTTTTCGAAATAAAGAATATTGCATTAATAGTAAATAATAAATTCCCAATAAATAAAGCGGTTGCCATGACCTGAAATATAAACGGACACCTTGAAATCTACAGTGCGAGATTCTACCAACTGACCTATTTAGACTTTCTTATGAATAAAGCTTAAAACATTACCTTTACACAATAATTATAGTTCAGCGTGACGTCATTGATTAATTATTTACTTCTTGTTTCAAAACATGAATTCAAAATCATTTGTACACTGTCTAATGGATAAGGGATAAGGGATTAGGACTAAGGATAATTGACATACAAAGAGAACGTTTGCTTCCATACAGCAATAGTTAGTTAAATGAGCCAATTCGCGTTTAGACTGGTTGTCAGCATAGTGGTCCTTTGCTTGCGTATGATAGCAGGTCGTCAGTGTTGTTATATATATATATATATATATATATATATATATATATATATATATATAATTATTAATGACAATATATGTATTAGCATATACTATCTGTTCCTTTTACTTTGTAGTCTCCTTAAAACATTCAGCTCGATGATTGTCAATTATTGATAACAGAGCAAATATAAGTCAGTTCATATTATATTCCAATAACCATGGTTTTATTTTTTTATTTTTTTGCATTTCCAAAAACATAACATTTCTGTGAGATATATTTTTTACGGTCCGTTTCATTTGTCTTGTGCCAAACAACATTTTTATGTCAATATCGTTTCTGCAACACTACAAAATCATCAAAAAAAATTCACAAAGAGTTAAAACTTATTGGATTAAAGTGTCTTGAAAAACCTACACTATACAATAGTTCATTTTTGGATGAAAGCAAACAAAAAGCAAATAAAAGACAGCAGAAACTCACACTAATACGCCATTTTGAATTTTTCGTTCAAAGCTAGTACATCCTAAAAATTGTGCGAACAATTATAAATTTTAATTCAGTAATATTTCTTAAAATAGTTAATAAGTTCTATAATTTATTTATAAAAATTCTAATTCACTTGAGGATAATTTTTTACTTACTAAAGGAACATCAATGTCTATTTAGGTCATTTGGATACGAAACTCTTTTAAGTTCAACAATTTAGAGCTAGTTTCATAATCTCAGCCGTCCATTTAAGCAACTATTAAAATTGTTATACTTCGGTGTTTTTGTGGAAGATATTTAGTATTTATTAATAAATCGTTTCCATCAATACTATATATATATATATATATATATATATATATATATATATATATATATATATATATATATATATATATATATATATATATATATATTGAGTATAACGGAAAAGAGTGAGTATTTAGTATGAAAGATCAAAAACGTAAGAGACACACAAGACGTGTTAACAATACGAACTATTTTATTAGACTCCTGACTATACAAAGGTGCCTCCTCGGGCACGAGATTTCTTTATTGTCTCTGTATCAAGGGAGATAATATGCGACGTGATGAATTTTATTTGTTTTGATACTTGTTCTTATTTAACGACTGCTGTGCATTTTTCTAGTACTTTTATAGCTGTGTTATTGTAGGATAATACGAGTTAGGGTTTTTTTGCAGTTGTGGATTTGGAATAGTATTTTTTATATTCTCTGACGTCTGCTCGAGTATCAATTTTGAAGGCTACATTCGAGTTATTCACTTTTAGTTCGACCGTCCAAATGTCTTTTGGAGTCTTGAACTTTTCGATTTTGTGCACGCCGAATTTATTTAAAGTAATCATTTTGAGTGCATGTATATCGTCATCTGATTCATCGTTTGAATGTGTCTCTACTTTATGTACACATTTTCTGTGTGTCCCTTTTTTCTTGCATTTTTCACATATCTTGTGAAATGCTGGGCACTTATTTCTTTGGTGATCGTAACCACAATAGTGACTGTTTGTGATGTAGTGTTAACTTGACGTTTGAAATTTCGCGGGCTTTCTATCACTTCCGTTTTGCCCGTTTTGCCGTCTCGATTGCATATGTGGAGTTTTCTGAGTTTTGGCGCCTTTTTTGTCGTGTTGACTACGTACTGACGAGATTTCGTTTTCGTTGTGGCATTAAGAATTCTTGATTGGCGTCGCGCTTGCTCTGCATTCTGACCTGCATGAATTAATTTTTGTAAGTCTAATGTTTTTTTCTTTAAGCCTACCACTAATTCTGTGTCCGAGTGGCAAACTTTAAGCATTTTTAACAACAGTGTTACGAAGAAGGGGAAAGAAAAAATAGGCAACAAATTAAATGTTACCAAAGGCACGATTACTTACTTTTCTACCTACTTGAATATGTTTTGTGTTTTAACTTATTTTAAAACGTTATTTTAGTGTAATATTGAACTAGTGACAACCTTTAAGTTAAAAAATATATATAGTTTGGTTGAACATTACATTATTGTACGCGTTTCTAGCAGTATTTTGTTTAACTTTCGATTTTGAGGGATTATCGACCCCCTTCCTTAGATGGCCGTCTACTGTCAGCCATTTTGTTTTTCGTTCTAACTTAAGAAATGACACTAGGTGTTTATTAAACTAACAAAAAAAAGGTTTTAAAATAAGTTAAAACACAAAAAAAACTTATCATGCCATTGGTAACATTTATTTGTTGCCTATTTGTTTTTGTTTTTTTACCCCTATTTGTTCTGTTAGCTGTCGTTAAAAATGCCCCAAACTCTTTTTAATAAACACTGTTTCATCACAAGATTCAGCACACAAAAGATTAGGGAACCGCTATTAATCCCCTGAAACTAGCTGTTTATTTCAGCTGTTTCGAAGTCACGCTAGGCGACGGCTATCACCAACCACTGTAACGTCGACAGAAAGATAGAAAGTCTTTTTCTTTACGAAGGGCACATCTAATCTAAAGATATGCATTATTTATGGATAAACCACTGATCACCAAAAGAACCCGATAAAAGCATTACAAACCAAAAACGCGAGTGAAAAAGAAAGAAAAATTAAAACAACTGCGATAAAAAAAACAACAAAAAAACTACTTATCAGTTATACAATGGTGACGGTTTTAAACTGAATACGAAAAAAAGATTAGTTTTTAATTACTAATAAGAATTATATTTAAGAAAAATAACAAAATACATTTCTTTTTTTTTATTTTGAGATATATTACGTCTTAAAACATGATAGATGTCAGAAACTGCTGGACCTCTTTGCATAGGGAACCATGTCACGTGTTACACCGGTCGGTGATGAGTAACGAGGATTTTTTGGTCTTGCGTTTATTTTTTGATTTAATCATTAGGAGAATTGAGAAATTGTGAAGATTTGTTAAACAATATTACAAGAGGGGGCGAATTTAGAACAAAAAAATCATTTTCTGTTCTCTTTGAAACTCCTCATATTTTAAGGTAAGTCTAAAATATAGAAATAAGATTTAGCGATCGTTGAAATATATCGCCGATTTCGTTTGGTTTTCACACACATTTTGGATTAATTGATTTTTTGGGGGTCTTAAATTGTGTTTTTAATTGTTAAATAAAGTTGTATTTTAACTTTTGAATTGTTGTAAAGTACATTCAAGCCAAAGTTTTAATTGCTGGTAGATTATTATTATTATTGTTATTGTTGTCGTCGTCGTCGTCAAAAAATCGATTAGTTATGACTTCTGAACCTTTTTTGGGGGGTGTAATTTTGTAAGAAAAAAAAAGAAAGTGCTACATACCGTTGCTGTTGCCGACCTTCAAGTGGGGTGGGGAAAAGCCAATAAGAGCACAGATAAAGACCTGATACTTATGTGTGTTAAGATGGGGCTGGCAGGTTGTTAGAAACCTATAAATAGAGGTTCTACCTCTCAGCTTGTGTTGTGCTCAGTTGTGGTGTTCAGTTCAGTTCAGTTGAGTTGATGAGAACTGTTAGAAGTGTTATTGTGTTCCAGAGCTTGGAGGAGACCAGAATTAGTACAGAATTCGACTCACTATAGACCAGACACTGGATCGTTACTCCTGCAGAGAAATCCGTTCTCTGACCCATTACATATTGTTACTAGGACCTATTGGTTGGGTCGTTAAGGGAGCAATTCCTTTTGCAACCCACCCCCAACTGCTGCCTCGGCCCCTTTCAGGGTATTGACTTTGAAGTGGATCTTTTCTTACATAGGGATTTATAATACCGACACATTGCAAAAGGAATTGATTTGACTAAGAAAGTTTTGAATTTGCAACCAACGGAAAAGAACGTTGCTGTGATACGAACTTGCCTTTCCCTTTAACAACCAAATGGCGGACCCAGTCAGCATGAGGGAGATAGAGAAACGAAGGACTCATCTTCAACGGAAGATAAGATCGACCATAAGGTGTCTAGAAAATGAACAAATGTCGATGAAAGTGTTTTTGTCCTTTGAAAAGGATATCGAAGGATGGCTAGAAGATCTAGAGGCAGTGTCCTGGACAATGGAAGAACAACTGGCTGCCGAGGAGGAGTCTAAAGAGTTAGCCGAATTGTTTCAGACATCTTTCAAATTTAAGATAGATGTGCGTCAGCAAATTAATAATTTGAGGGAGACAAGAGAAGGAAAAACTCCAGTGGTCCCTTCTAAAAATCAACAATCCCCCAATGTAGACCAGCCATTAAACCCTCAAAGTCAGGAGGCAGCTGGTACCCCTGAACCAGGTAGATCCTTCCACTTCAGCCAGACGGCCCATTCGTCTTTTGTGGTAGAACCTTTTAAAATAAGGTTGAATGAGCCACGTTTCAGTGGAAAGGAAATTGAAACAAATAAGAGAAGTTTCAAAGACTTTCTAACAAAGTTTGAAAACTGTGCAGCATCGATACCATCTGCCACTAGTAAGTTATATTTTTTAAGGTGTTCCCTAGAAGGTAGAGCCCTTCAACTTATCGACCATCTTTCGGTTTCTGGAAGCAGCTACCCAGTGGCTCTAAAATTATTGAAGGACCAGTACCTGGATGAAGAAGAAATAAGGGGAGAAATTATCCAAGAAATGCTGGATTTTCGCCTTAAGAGTCCAAAAGATGTGGAGCAAGTGAAGGACTTTATAATAAAAACCCAGGCAGATGTGTGGGAACTCAGGGCTTCATACAACTGTGATCTGTATGATGATACATCTGCGGGAGCAATCATAATATCACAGGTATTGTTCGCCAAACTACCATCCGAGATAAAGGGTGAGCTAATCAGAATTTCTGGAAGAACCTACCCGACATTATCAGCCATCTTGTCAGAAACTCCAGAAATAGTGAAGAGGTTTTTGATAATTAGAAAACCTGAAAGGACCCAAATGGAAAAGCTATGGCGCCCTCCAAGGCTTAGGGTAGAAGAGGAAGATCAACCCTATTCTTCCCTGAAAACCTTTAACACAAAGGTGGACTCAAAACCACAGAGTTGTGGATTTTGTAGGTGGAATGGGCATTCTCCTGAATATTGCCCCTATTACACTTCACATGAAGCCAGATTTACAAGGTGAAAAGAACTCTGGTTGTGTTTTAGATGCCTAAAAAGGACCCACATGGGAAATATGTGTCCACTAAAAACGAAGAATAGCTGTAGTGGCTGCGAAGCTAAAGGCCATATAACAGCAATGTGCCCAACAGTCGGAAGTGGAGTGAGTGTGGACACCTGCCTTCACGTTAATGATTACCAATACAGTTACATGTCTCCCGTAATCAGGGTGGTGGTAGGAACGAGAGAGAAAAGTATTGAAATAAACTGCCTGCTGGATACGGGAAGCCAAAGAACCTACATGGACACCTCGGTTCTAGCAAGATTGAATTGCCTTTCTTCAGCAAAGGAAAAGGTGTTGGAAGTTAAAACTTTTTTGGGCTCGGCAACAAGGTCTTTTAAAGAAACCTCTTTGGATTTGAGGCTGGTTCCTGAAAGGGTTCACACCCTCCCTATTCTTTCCAGCAAATTGAACCTTTCTTATAGATTGCAAGAGCTTCCTCAGATACTCAAAAATCTAAAGAGACACAAACTGGCAACCCAACACAGTCCCCACGACAATTATATCAACATTGAGGGGCTATTGGGAATTGATGCCATTCAATTCCTGGAACCATTTAAAATAGTACCATGCATGTACGGAGCGGCTTTTGCAACGCCGAAAGGACTAGTCCCCTTTGGTAACAGCCGGCAGTTCTTGTATGAAAATCAAATAAAAACAAGAAATGAACAAAGAAGAGGGGTTCAATTCCGGAGAGGGAGCATGCGAAACGGCTACCACATCCAAGGAAGGCAGCAGGCGCGCAAATTACCCACTCCAGGCACGGATAGAAGAGCACAGATAGCTGAAGAAAAGAAAAAACAAGATGCCTACTGTCAATTGTGTAAGAAACAATTTAGTACAGAGAAGGCGTTTCAGAATCATGAACAGTCCAAGAAGCATCAGGAAGCCGCATCGAAAATGACAGCAAACATGGTCGAGAAAAACAACCAAAAGAATTTGGCTATGAATGCCACTGGCGCAGCGGCTAACTCGTCCCAAGATGAACTGACCAAACATTTGGCCAATTTGAAAACCAAGAATTTGGAAAATACCAATAGTCTAAGAGAAAGAAATCTCAGGCCATCAGGCCCTTCTTTTTTCAAGAAGGGTGATATAGTGTTAATTAAGGACCCCCTCAAGACTAGGCCATTTTGGTCTATAGGCGAAGTCCTTGAACTGATCGAAGGTAGTGACGGATTGGTACGTTCCGCCAAAGTGAGAAAGGGGAACGGTTCTGTACTTATTCATTCCATTAAGTACCTGTTTCCACTGGAAATCTATCCGCAATCGAAGGAACCTGCAGAGGAAGTCTTAAATGAAGAACCAGTTGACTCACAAGACCAAACCCTATCTTCCCAACCACATGAAAGCACCAGGATCTGGATATGTCCAACTTGCAACAGACCTGAAGATTCGAGATCAATGATTGCCTGTGATCAATGCAATGATTGGTTCCATTTTAACTGCGTGGGCTTAATAGTTGCACCACCTGAAGAGGAACAGTGGTTCTGTCAATTTTGCAGGCCTCGGCGACTGAGTAGACCCAGTTCATTAGGGGTCTAAAAAGAAACCAAAATTTACTTGTGGAAGTTTTAAGAGAGGACTTTAAACTGACTAAAAAGTTAAAATTGGAGTTTGTATACGATTAGCGTTCCTCTCGACAGCGGGCAGTTCTGTTGTGTGAACATGACCCCAGAGAGCCGTTTTGCATGGCTTACATTTTTATTTTTTCGCAGACCAAGATTAGAGTTTGAAAGTTGAAAAATCGAGGATTTCGATACTTTCTTTTTTTTCTTCTAACTTTTTATTTGTCTTTTGTTGGGAGTGTGTAAGAAAAAAAAAGAAAGTGCTACATACCGTTGCTGTTGCCGACCTTCAAGTGGGGTGGGGAAAAGCCAATAAGAGCACAGATAAAGACCTGATATTTATATGTGTTAAGATGGGGCTGGCAGGTTGTTAGAAACCTATAAATAGAGGTTCTACCTCTCAGCTTGTGTTGTGCTCAGTTGTGGTGTTCAGTTCAGTTGAGTTGATGAGAACTGTTAGAAGTGTTATTGTGTTCCAGAGCTTGGAGGAGACCAGAATTAGTACAGAATTCGACTCACTATAGACCAGACACTGGATCGTTACTCCTGCAGAGAAATCCGTTCTCTGACCCATTACATATTGTTACTAGGACCTATTGGTTGGGTCGCTAAGGGAGCAATTCCTTTTGCAACCCACCCCCAACTGCTGCCTCGGCCCCTTTGAAGTGGATCTTTTCTTACATAGGGATTTATAATCCCGACAATTTTGCGAACTTTAACTTTTCTTGTTTATGAATTTATCAACATAAGAATAAATTAACATTAATTAACAATGCAATTATTAATAAAAATAAATTCATATTATCTGGGTGTTTCTTTACATAACAGCCCATAAGAAATATTTTACTTAAAAATCAAATAACTGGAAAATTTTAGGAAATCCTTACTTGTGATGGTCAAAAATTAGCGTTCATCAAAATTTACTGAAAAAATGTAGTAGTGATTTTAATTATTTTAGAAATTCAATTTTCAATGGTAGCGTTTACATTCAGTAGAAAACACGCTATTTTTTCCTATTTCAAGTAAGATCAATGGAGAAGTTTCATTTTTATTCATTTAACTCGTGTATTTTTTTGTTTTATTTACAATTTTTAAACGCAAACTGAGTGGGTAAGGGTGTGGGGCAACTGGCGTTAAATTTAGCCCCTTCTGAGCTGACAGTAAATTTGAAGGAAACGTTTTTTTTTTAAACCCTAACTTAAATAAACCTTAAACCTTTGTTTTTCGGAGGAAGGCTAGTAGAACGTGTATGTAAATAATCACCATTATTTTGTTTTGCTTTTTAATTTGTACATCATAAAAATATTTCGCATCGAAAAAAATAAACTTTGCTAAATCTTTTTTTAATGATTTTAATTTGATGTTCTTTTCATCTCTAGCAGTACACACTTTTCCATTCCAAATTTCATTAGAATGTCCTGGCTGAATATTCTGATCGTATTTAGCAGTTGTTCACGTTCTTGTTCTTGTTCTTGTTCTTCTTTTTCTTCTTCTTCTTCTTCTTCTTCTTCTTCTTCTTCTTCTTCTTCTTCTTCTTCTTCTTCTTCTTATTATTATTATTATTATTATTATTATCATTATTAGGAGTTTTCACACAAGTCAGATCATCGATTTCTCACTGAAAAATAACGAGTGGCGTTCCAGAGTACCAACACTTTTGACCTCTTTTCAATAGTCAATGCAAATCACTTTGAATCACCACAACAGCCGTCTACCATTGGTTTTTCACTAGTAACGACTGTTAGTCTTCTCTGGAACGGGAGTAGCACTAAGCATACACAAGGTTCTAGTAGTTTCCACACCCTTCCACTGGAGGTCTGGTCGGTGCTCTTCTTGCTCGGTCTTTTTATTCTCCCTGACTTTTCGTGGCAGTTTTGTTGTATCAGATAAGACTGTTGTCATCGTATGCATGTGTGTATAGCTGCATTCTTCTTTTCTTTGGGGGGGGGGGGGTAGTTGAATGAATTTTCAGCAGTTTTCACTTATCTCGTGCATTGTTCTTTCTATATGTTCTTTGAATGTGTGTGTGGTATATTGGTGTTAATTGGTTGGTTTCCGCATTCAGGTATTTTCCTTAAGGTTTCGACTGTTTTCATCATTGCCGTTTGTTTTATGGTCTCAATCTTCTCTTTAATTCCAATTTCTCCTAGTTGTTTGCCCAGTGTTTTCGAGACAATTATTGGTATGATAGTGAATTTCTTTATGTTCCATATTTATTTCATTCCTCTGGCAAGTTCCGTGCATTTGCTTCATCCTCTTGCTTCCTTGATCTTCACTTTGTGAACTGGGATGATGAAATCCACGATTTATCAAGTATTTTTTTCCTTTTCGTCGACCATTATCACGTCCAGTCTCCTTGATTGCATAAGTTTGTCCATCCGTTTGTATTTGCATGTCCCAGGGGATTTTGTGATTTAAATTTTCCATATTGTCTTTGGTTTATGTCTGTACTATTTGTGTGTATGTTCAAAGTGAAGATGTTTGCATAATTCTCAGTCATGTCTGTTTTTGTATTATATGGGGTCTTGTTTGCTGCATTTACTTATTATCTGATTCACCGTTTCATATTTGTCCAAAGAGTTTACATTTAGTGTTTTTTGTTTATATTTACTTTGATATAGTTTGTTTTGATACCATTGTTTTGTGCAGTTGTCAGTAGCGATTGTGTTTCAGTATCCCGGTGACCTTTTTGTAGTCATGTCAAGGTGTTTTTGTTTGTCACTTCTCTGGTCAGTCTTATAAATCTTCCATGTAACTGCTTTCCTTCACATTTTTCTTTTCTCATCTTTTTGTTTTCGGTTTCAATGCTTCCTGTATTGCTAAGTTTTTTCAGTCATCAACTTTTCTGATTTCTCGGTTATGTATTTTTCCAGTTATTTGTTTTCATCCACACAGTCTTCCATACTTACCAGTTTTCTTTTCTACTTCGCTTTTTTATGTAAAGTCGATCATTATTACATTTTGAGTTTAGTGCATTGTCATTAGGTTCTCAGTTTTCTGGTGGAGGTAAACAGAAACTGCCTAGGATTTTTTTTCCTTTCATCAGGTTTCTACTAAATAAGTAAGTTCGCTTCAATCTTCTCTTACATTTCTCTTGATTCGATGGCAGCTGATTTCAGAATTCCCAGATATTTGTCTGTTCATGTTCACCAAGTACCCTCATCATCTCCTGGTTAGTTAGTTCCATGTCCCCCACTGTCTCAAGTTTTCTCCCTTCCATCCCTAATAATGTACACTTTTCAATTCTGAATGCCATTTGAATATCCTGGCTGTAGATTGTGGTTGTGTTTATCAGCTTTTAAAATTCCTTTTGGTTTTGGTTTTTGTAAATAACTTCAGGTCGTCCATATACATGAGGTAGTTTATTCGTTCTTCTGTATCAGTCAATTTGTATCCAGCATTACATTTCTTGAGTATGCTGAGTGTCATCATGACTATGATAAACAGTAGTGTGATAGAGTATTCCTGGAAAATTAACCCTTGCATACTTATCTTAACCATGTGTTGTCCTGTAGCTGTCACTGCCATTTCTAGTCTTCATGTTTCCATCGCTTTATTGATAAGGCTGATAATTTTGTTGGGTATCTTATAAACCCTTAAGAACTCAATTATCCATGCATTGGAGCATTCTGTCATATGCTTTCTTCTAGTCAATACATGCAATCGCTAAGTTCTTTGTTCTGTTTTTTACCTCCTTTAGGATCTTCTGTATTGACGCCGTTCTTCCTTTGGTTATTTAATCTGGTCTGTCTGTCTCGTGTATATATCTTCTCACGTTTTAAGTTAGCATTTCATGTAGCGTCATGCATTTTTTAAAAAACAGTATGCTTGGTGCTTATCAAATTTGCCCTTTTTTTCTGAGGATTATCTTGAGGGTTTCTTCATTTATTTCGGTTACTGTTCCTTCTTCAATTTCTTGAAGGTCTTCTTTCATATTGTCCCCGAGTTTGACAAGATGCACTTAGAGAAGGTTGTTGGCAAGATAACCGAAACGTTGCAAGAATAACATCCCAGATGAGAACAGTAGTCTTAACAATCCAAATAAAACAAATTATAAATCCTAATCTCAAAATTTCCGAGACATAACTTTGTATTTTTCTATATGAAGTTAGATGATAGGTAATGTAAAATTGCTGCAATTAATTTTTAACTGATTTTAGTTTCATATAACTCCTTAAAATCTGAAAAGAAAATTTAAAAATGTATTCTTGAAATGTATTTAAACATTTTCTTCTATATTTGCAGATTCTCAAGCAAAAAAAAGCAAATCCATAATTGGATGTGAATGGATTATTATGTTTTGCTTACTGGAAATATACAAATGTCTCTGAAAAATATTGCCTCAAGTTAAACTGTCTGAAAATAGAAAAATCATATTCATGTGAAAGTGTGTCGACTTTCTTCTTTGATAAAGTCAAGCTTGCTTCAAACATACTGGATCAATATTTTCTTGTTCTGTTAAGTGTCGGATGATTCTTTTGCTTTCAAGTAATATTTTAAAGTAAATTTTTGGGAATCTGTGTACCATAAGTGTTACTGAACAGCAGGTAATTATTATTAAAAAAATGAAGAAGCTAAAATATGTCAAAATTAAAAACATTCAGCTCATAGAGAAAACTGAAAATGGAAATAAACTATGGGAAGGTATTTTTTATTAAAATAATCTTTTGAAGCAGAATTCTAGATTTTTAAATTTCTCAAATTGTAAGCATTAGATTAATTATAAACTCCTCATCTACATACACAAGTAAATATTTGGTGCTAATTATGTTTACATAATTATGTTTATATTCAACTATAATATGGCTCATCTGAAACTAATAATTATATGCTCTACCAAGTCACCATCTTCCCATGCATGTAGTATTGCTGTCACATCTAGAGCTGGGATGCACCGATCATTAGTTCCTCCCTCTTTGAAAAGGTGCCCAAATAAGTATCTAATCCAATAGTTTCTACACTGTCCACCAATCTCCAGCCCCTGTCCGATCGCCACAATGTTGGATCCGTGTGCTTGATTTACAAGAACTTTAATGGAATATAGTCCGACGAACTTGTTGCTTTGGTGCCCCATCGACGTAAATACACCTGACGAACTGGATAATCAGTTTAAGTCCATCCCTTTACTGTAAAAGTCCTCAGATTCTGAAATACTTTCTACTCATTCCTCGAACTGATATCCTTTAGGATTCCCTCCCAGCTCCCTGTTTCCCTGACTGTACCAACATGCAAAAATGTAAATTTTATTTGAACAAACATCTTTATCCCATGTTATATTAAAACGGATAAATAATTGACATATCTGAAACGGAACAACTTAGCATGAATTCAAGTGCTTGCCATCAACGAAAGAATCCTAAACTTTAAACATTTATGCATCATTTTTTGTAAAAGTTTTTATTTGAACAAACATCTTTATCCCATTAAAACAGATAAATAATTGACATATCTGAAATGGAGCAACTTTGCATGGATTAAAGTGCTGGCCATCAACAGAAGAATCCTAAACTTTAAACAAGTATGTTTTTTGTGTAAGGGTTTCTATTTGTGTATATTTATACTAGTAAGTCACCACTTATAAAGCCACTCCACAATGACGGTTAATGGGGAGTTTAAAATTGCATAACTCTTAAATTAATAACCCACTTTTGTTTACCTGAACAGTAACATATACAATAATCCATAGTATAGATTCTCAGTTACATACAAATACATGAAATATTAAACCATCTTTCATTATATTTTTTGTTTTTTGGACAAAAGAGAATATGGAAATAGGCACAGAAATGAATTGAGATAAATGAGTCTTATAATTCGTGTTTTTGAGAAGTCGTATATTTCTGAAGTTTCTGAGTGTTTTACTTCAATGGCCAGCAATATAAAGTTACCTATAAGAATAGAATCTGGAGATAAAACATATTTGTTAAGTATGTATGTATCAGGTTTGCAGAAGAATATGCATATACACATTAGACAGAAACCCAATTTAAATAAAGTTCATTTTTAGAGATGTCAGCTTTACCTCTATATATCTGCAGAAAAAACAGATTCTTGTGACTTAAGTCTCTATTTTTATGCATTAACCGCATTTGCCGAGCCATATGAGTACCGAAAGTGTAAAGAAACACCATACTTGTGAAGTATGTGGCTCTTCTTTTATACAGAATTCAGATTTGGAAAGGCATATACGTACACACACTGGAGAGAAACCCTATACTTGTGAAATATGTGGCAGCTCTTTTATACAGAAATCAGATTTACAGAGGCATATGCGTATACACACTGGAGAAAAAACACATTATTGTGAAGTATGTGGTTCTTCTTTTATACAGAATTCAGATTTGGAAAGGCATATACGTACACACACTGGAGAGAAACCATATGATTGTGTAGTATGTGGTTCTTCTTTTTCAAGGAAATCATATTTAAAGAGACATATGCGTATACACACTGGAGAGAAACCCTATTCTTGCAAGGTATGTGGAGTTTCATTTTCAGCCAATTCAGCATTGTCTGTCCATATGCGAACACACTCTGGCGAAAAACCTTATTCTTGTGAAGTATGTGGAGTTTCATTTTCAGTCAAATATACTTTGTCGACACACATACGTACACACACTGGAGAGAAAGCACATTCCTGTGAAATATGTAGCTCTGCTTTTTCAAAGAAATTATATTTGAAAAAACATATGCGTACACACTCTGAAGACAAAAAAAAAGTTTGAATTATCTACTATACACGATACCTGAAGTGTCTATGGTCTCTCTGTGCAAGGGTTTGTCGAGATAACCTGACATGCGGATACTTCACCCTACAAGTAAACCCTGACCAAATATTAAAATAACAGAGTATTCGAAGTCAAAATCGGATCCCTCTGACGCGATTATACACTGGTTCATAACACGAATGGTTCACCTTCTCCTAGTGATGTGACCTCAACAAACAGCACTGAGCTGGATATTCCATCAGACTAGGTGAATTTTTGTCCTGGAATCCAGTAAGGTCAAGAGACCACAACAAATATATACTATAACATAATTTACTGGGCAATTCGGGAGAGGAAAATTAATGTTCTTAACCCCTTTATTAACTCAACGCTTAAGAGGTAAAGGAGAACTTTAATTGGACATTCAAATAACTATGTATCTCATATAGAGACTAGGTGTAAGCCCAATGAAGAGACCCCCTTGATTTCTGAGAAGTTCGACTGAAGTAAAATAAAACAAAAATAGACAAACCTTATTTCTGTAAGTTATGTGAAATTTCTTTTTCTATCATCTTGTTTTTGTTTATGCATATACAAACACACACTAGATGCTTGATTGGAAAAAATCGCTGACTAATTGTGAAATTTAAAGTTTTACTAAAGATTTACAAATTCGTGTTTGATTAAGGTATATATAGTTTGGAGGATCCATTGAATATTTGTAAATATTTAACTTATAGTTATCTACAACTACTGCTGTTTAGCATATATAATTTATGGGAGGTAGCTTAGTCTCATATGACTAGAGAGGAAATGAATATAGAAAGTGAGTTTACTGAAATTACCGGTGTGGTGGTAAACAAAATACCACATTTGACAGAAAAAGACTAGCTTCTAAATCCAAATTTTACCTGCTAGATTCCAATCAAAATCTCTAGATCTAGTGGGAAAACTTATCGAATGACTGATAGCAGCTAGCCGAAATAATTTCACATAGCAGGTGGCATAGAGATAGCTGTATGGGTTAAGTATCTGTATTTATAAAATTGACAAAACTAAGAGCAAATGAATTTTCTAAGGTAAAAAATGATTGTCAAATGATTTTATTTCAAATAGCAAAGAAATACTAAGTATGCCTCTTTGGGGTTCCGTAATAACAGGAATTTGTAGCTGACATGTAACACTTGGACGGAATAATAACATCCGGCTATTGATGTAGAGACAGCTGAGAGGATTCTTGTTTATACACTGGAGGAAAGACGTCCATACCATTTATAAGAAATACACAGCTGGAAACAACTTGTCAGAGAGGGCGTGGCTATTTGAGTGGGTAAATGAAAACTTAGAATGGATGTGGCAGCTGAGGAAGAAAAAGTGTCAGAAAATCGAATTGGGATTGAGAGAAAGAGAAAGAAACGTTCGGTAACTGCTTTGCACCTCCACCCATATACGACTCTCACTGACTATTTCATCGCAAAAGGACAATGCATTCATCGTATTCATACAACCTAAAAATTACATTCATTTGTCTTACAGCTAAAAATGATTTAGTGGATTCATAGCTAGATACATATATGTATGTATCGATTTGTAATGTGTACATCTTTCTTTCTATTTGACGTCATTCTTATACAATATAGAAAAAATAAATGTACAACATTTCATTTTTCATGAATATATAATAGCTTATGGTTTTGTTTATTGTGTAAACTAATACCAATAACATACAAGGTTTGCTTGTTTGGGTAAATGTAAAGTCTCCTCGTTCACCACAGACACAGTATACAGTTTCACTAAATGACGATAGCAATCAACACTGGCGGCTAACTGTGTTATTCATTTTGTATATTATATCCATTAAACTCTGACCTTACCTCATGCTCACATACGTAGCAACATGGGGCAAGCTCTTTACACTTTGAACTCCTTTGTGGTAACACAACCTCAACTTTCTCCTTGGACAATTAGTTAAATAATGTGTCATCCCGTACGTCTGCATCAGCTTTTAAGTTTCCATGTGATCACCATGTTCATCTCTGACAAGATCTGTATGGATTGAAGATGCTACATTTCCCCAGTTAAATTATCTCGGTTATAAAGTATCTATCAGAAATACACCTAATATATAATAATGTAAACATCTTTGTCATCTTGTTTTCGAGGAATATGCAAGATATATTATTGCAATCTAAAGTTGTACTGTTTTTTTTCTTCAAAATATTGAATGACATGGATTTAGTTGTATTTTACAGTTTGAATATCATGTTTTGCTTAACATTTGCCTAAATATTGGATAAAATTGATACTTGTTCTTAAAAATAATTTTCACTTATTTTAACATGTACTAAATGAAACTTTAAAAAATTCTGCCTATTTTTACAATTTTCAGGCATCTCTTATTCCATTCATCCATCTTTGTCTTATGAGAATGAAGAGCGTTAGGCTTTATGTTTTCACGTGTAAGCTTGATTTCATATAAAGCTCATCCTGTAATTTTTATCATTATACAATATGGATAACGATGCGGACTGAGAACCTGGGTGTGTCGGGTTCGAAATCAGTTCCTTCCACATAAACACTTTCATCAAAATCCACACCTGACCTTGTGTCTTACCTCCTGAAGAGGAGATAAATAAAATACAATATGGTTTGTTTACATAGTTTATTTCTTCCCCTTTTCTTCTCATGTCATACTGTCTCACCTGTTTCAAAACTCTCGGTTCTAAAATATCTATAAGTAATATTACATACCTATTATATAATAATGTAAAATATGACATTTTAGTTTAATATACTAACTGTTTGAGTCTAATTCACATAGATGTCTCATGACTAGTCCATATCGGCTATTCTTACCAGTAGAATGTTATGCATTGTGTAATGCAGTAAACCACATCTGCCATTCCACTAAAAGTGTTAAAATGGTGTTATAACCTGATCGACCTTTAGTTTTCCAGGATTTATTTTCATGTTTTCAGTACTTTTATCAAAAGCTATCAGTAATAGTGATTAGAAATTAGTAGTTTTGTCTGCCTAAACTATGTCAACCGGTTTCTTCTCTATGGTAGACTAAAAGATTAGGTATCACTTAATTTGGGAAACACAAAATAAAGAGAGTTTTCAATCTCTTCCCTGTTCTTACCTCATTATCATGGACATGTCCCACACAAGCGCTGACAGCTAAATTAAAGTTCTGTGCAAGTTACATTGCTTATTAAGATCTCGCTGAGTGGGTATTACAATTGAGGTCTATTTTCCTTTTAACAGATTAAACCTGCACTGACAGTTTTTGGTCCATTTAAATTTAGAATAGATCTGCTTCAACTCAATTTGTAATCAGACATGTCCTTCATATTGCTGATATTCCATTAATAATGATACTCTTTGAGCTGGTTACACTTGTTAGACATCTAATGAGAAATACACCATTTGCTGAGATCTTTTACCCATAAACGATTTGCTACTTAGTAGCTCATCTGGGTAGTGCATCTAAACTAGGTTGGGTTGTGATACCTAATACAATACCGTTTTGCTTTGGTTCAGCGTTGACTTGATCGACACATGCATTGTTACTGCCAGCGCTGAAGTACAGGAATAAAAAAAGACTGGGAGAAAAGTGAAAATTATGAGTAACGTAATTGCTCAGTACAGACGCTCCTTCAGTTTCTATAACTTCAAATCACAATAAAATAGTCCCTAATTACTGAACAGAGTTAGACACAAGGTTGTTTTTAATGTGGTGACAATCTAGCTCCCCCAAAATTAAGAATACAGATTTAGACAAAAATTTAAATCGTTTAAGTCTAGAATGCTTTCTCCTACATCGACTGAAAATAGAACAGATGCCACACTTTCATCCCTGTCCGAAATTGAGAACACAAAACTTTAGTCTCTTTCCAGAGCAGATTTTTTCTCTAAAAAGTATTTTTAGATGCACACTCATCTAAGCAAAATGTCAACGATAGATCAAAACAAAAATAAAATGCGGCACGTAAAACATCAAATATTTAAATATATATTATATCTTGGTAAGCGCGATCAGTTAGACGTTATAGCAAAAACTTATCTTATTAATGAACACAGTATTCTCACCGCAATCTGTTTTACACTCAGCAAACATCTTTCCTCGATGCCGTTACTCGAGGAAATGCAAAAGAGTAGAATTCCTGAGTCATTAAAGAAGTTCATAAACAGTAACTTCCAAGTGTCATATTATTGTCAACAAGAATTTCAGTTACTTAAGGACAATTATAGAATAGAGCTTTCAAGTGGATGGTAGCAGTCACCAATAGGGACTACTTTTGAATGCATAATCACTGTCCCTGTGAGCTGGCTTGTCCAGACTACTTATATTCCCTTAGGGTTCGAGGAAAAAGATCAGACAAACTCCTGGCACCAGCTTGGATACATCGCAGAGAGCACCAGCGAGGAACGAGGAAACACTCTCTCTCCACGCCTTCGCCACTTGACGACTACTACCATCTTCACCTGAAGAAATCCACGGGTGGCTCTAAGAACTCTTATATTCTTCCTCTTCCTCAGACGGACACTGTCCCACTCTATTCTATCTACACCAAACGGTATAGGTAACCTTGAGTTAATAAAACCCCTTTTTGTTATAGTTACAGAAATACTTTTCGTTGTTCCGTTTCTTTACGAGAAGATAAAAGGATAACCCCTTTCATCCATCCCATCATCATCTTACAAATTGTGACCCGACGCTAAAAGAAAAAAATGCATCATCTCATCTTAATCGATATAGAAGGGAGAACTGTACATGCCTAAAGTAAATCAGCATCAGTAGTGTTGAACTTTGGAGTTGGTGACGTTCATTCCAATGCAAACCTTTGTCACTGATCTATAACTTGCTATTCATCCAATATGTGGTGGCGGGCTACTTGACTGGCACACTTTGTGTAGCACAATAAGGTAGTTTTACTGCTGTGGTAATTAATTAATTTATTGAGTTAACTTTATTATGAAAATTAATTAACAGAAAATGGGGTCATTATTCCCCAAATCTTATTAAACACAGATTTAATTTAAAAAGGTAATTTTATTTGTGTTTGAGCGACCGCCGGGATGGCCTCGTTTTGGTTATAACTAATAAAAGTTCATAACGTAATTGTTTAAAGTTAATATTGTATAGTATCTTGGGGACTTGTCATCGCATGAACAGCAGAAAGAGTTCCTTTTCTTTAAGAAAAAAGAAAGAATAGTTGCTCATGTTGGTATGAGACACAGGTTGGAGTAGACGCACATTTCGAATGTTCGGGTGAATCTCCCCAACCCCGAAAACAGAAAATTAGGGCAGGTAACATCTTATGAGAATAAATTGACGATTCACTGCAGATGAAAGAATAAAAAAGGTCTCTAGATGAAAAGAACGTTTTGAACACTGAGCTCAGCTAAATGTACTGGTCACCGGAACTTCCTTACACAGTATACTCTTCTTCAATTTTTGTCATCGATAACTATGATCCTACAATTTTTTTCTGCAACCTTGAAAAGAAAAAAATGTAATTAGATTAAATTTGTTTGAGAAATTATTTTATCTGACCAGAATAATTTTCAAAATGACACCAAGGAAGTAACTCTATATTCGTCAATACAGTTACTTTGCTTTGGTCGACTTTTTACTTTAAATAAAAATTTTAAAAAGACATAAAATCTTAACATTTCTGTCACATAAATTATTTTAATGAAAATAAGAATAATCCCAGACAACATACTAATCTATCGTTCAATGTATGTTAAATGCGACTGATAACTTCTATTAGGCTCGTCTAAATGTACCATAAAAAGAGGAAAACGATAACATCAGAACATCTACAGATCAATAACAGCCTATTGAAGACCTGCGAGAGGATGCCACATACAAATATCTCGGTAGAAAGGAAAATGTAATGGTGGAAGATGAGAAGGTGGAAAAAGAATACACCAAACGGCTTAAAAATATCCTCACGTCGGAACTAAGCCCCCAAACCAAATAACTGCCATTAACAAGCTGGCAATTCCGATCATCTCGTATGGTTTCGGTATTATTGATTGGCCACAACGCAATATCAATAGGATCGATACCAAGACCAGGAAATTATTAACCTTACATAGGGTGATCTACCGAAACTAATGCATGGACAGGATATACCTACCACAAAAAAGGAGGTCTATGCCTCATAGAAATCAACCCTGCATATCGAGCCAATAAGCTATACATCAAATAGTAGGTTTGGTTGATTTGTTTTATGGCACATCAACCATTTTCGGGTTATGTAATGCCGAATCTAGTCATTTTGGTGAAGGTTTTTATGCTTCAAGTTCAAAGGTTTTTATGCTTCAAGTTCAAACGTTTTTATGCTTCAAGTTCAACTGTTTAATCATGGTTTTTGGTTCGGTTGTTTTTGTTTCACGGCATATCGACCCTTTTCAGGTCATTTAATGCTAAATCCGGTCATTTTGGTGAAGGTTTTTATGCTTCAAGTTCTTTATATGTTTAAGTATTTATTCATGTGTTTGGTTGCGTGAAAGGGGGGAGAAAGAGGAAATACGGGAGAAGATGGGAGGGAGGGAAATTGTTTTTTGTTTTGGATTTTGCAGAACATGATTGAGTTTTGCAAAGGAAAAAATAAACAAAAAAACATCAATGTTTAGTGCATTTTGAGTCAGTAAGTCAATAACTTCAGACAGCCTGATTTGGTAGCGCCAGTAGGTTATATTTGATCCATAAATAGAGGCTCTTACAGATACTACCACTCATGGCCAGAGTGGACCTAGGAGCAATGGCAACTAAGGGGCAACTCCACATTCCCCACAGCTCCCAAATGGAGGCCTCACGACTGGATGTCTTTTAAGGTCATACCCATGACCGGCATCAAATAGTAAGCAATACATCCATAGCTGCAAAGATATGGCAATGGCAATTGTGAGGATCATCATGAATACTTATCCTAAAAAACCTCAATCACAAAACTAATATAGAAGGAAATACACAGAGAAGGAGATAAAGACAAGAAAACAGTGATGAAAACAACATGAGATAGTAGAGAAGTTCCTGGATGAGCTTAACCAGGAATATATAGAGGGAGGCTTCACTCCAGTGGTTCAAGAGTGGCAGACTTTCATTTGATGAAGAAAGACTTACTATAGAAGACAAAGTCAAGGCTTACTCACAAATGGATTAAAAAATGGCTGGCCTGCAAACAAATGACCAGTGTAGGTTTTGCTATTCAACGATTGAGAGCCGACCCACCCAATGTCTGGATGCAAGATCCTATTGGCAGATGGCCTTTACACTGTCCGGCACAAAACTATGTAAATACCTCCGTTGAAGATCTGCAGAGAGATGCAGCTAGACATCCACTTTTACATAGAATCTTTTAAACGCATTAGTTCCTCAGTCTGACTGGCGCCATGATTATTCTCCCAGATCGTGTTCTTTTTACTGCAATCTCATCTGGAGGTGTCTCGGGGTCTGCTCTGGTACTAGCCTTATCTTTCCCTATGCTGTCATCTTGAGACAGTTGTGGAGTAGTGGTCATCTCTTTGCCCGATTCCGTGATTGCTGATGTCTCACCATTTTTTTTATATTGCTGGCTACTCCTCGATGCGATTCAGGGGTTCTTCTGCTGTTTTTCTCAGGTCTATTCTATTCCGTCGACGTATTTCCCTTTCAACATCAATGTGATACGATCTAGCATTCATCTTCTCCAGCACAGTCACTTGTTTCCACTCCTTGTGCACTTTCACATGGGCTTTTCAAATCCAACTTTCCCGACCTTGTGTCACATCTTACCTGTGTGGGAGGAAGATAAATCCAAAAAAATACAACACCTTTTTTTTTTGGGGGGGGGGTGCACCTATGTGAAATTGAAAACGTCACATTCAGCCGCTATTTACCCGATCACTTTTTTAACATTACCGAGGTGAGTATTCAAAATCAGTTTTCAACTCCCTACACAAACAAACACGCCAAACACGATGTTTACATTTGTTGTGATAAATTTGAAATTTACAAGTAGTTTCTAGGTAGAGGTAAAGGCGAATTTAGGAAAACTCGTCACAGGAAAATTCGTAAACGGAAAATTCGTAAACGGAAAATTCGTAAACGGAAAATTTAATTTAACTTGAAAATCTTATCTAAAAAATAGCCCGGTTAGTAAACTGCACAAGTACCAAAAAAATAATATGAAAAAATGTTCTCCACTGGGGAGGTGGGTAGCCTCGTATTTACAAGTATATCTCCTGTAAAAACGGTTCTAAAATCTATTTTCAATCGATATTTATTCGATAATTGCCGAATTTTCCTACTTGGCCAAAAGTGACGAATTTTCCGTTTACGAATTTTCCATTTACGAATTTTCCGTTTACGAATTTTCCGTTTACGGATTTTCCTGTGACGAGTTTTCCGGGGACCGGTAAAGGCACTTGCCCATTTAAACATCCCCAACAAATTAATTGTTTTCATTTTAGGATAGTTCAGTCCGCGGCAAGTATAAACCCCTCCAAACTTCCATGATGAGAATGGCTTTCTAAATTTGTCAGGGATGTTAAAAAGCGCAAGTGCCGAAGTAAATTATTGTATAAATGAATTACATAAAAAAAACATTTTTTGAAATTTGAAAGATATCAAATGAAAAAATATCAGAAACACTGGACTTCTTTACACAGGGAACGATGACACCGGTCGGTGATGCCGAAGTTTCTTTTTTTAATATAGTTTTTTATATTTATAAATTAAACGAAGAAATCAGAAATTGTGAAGAATTATTAAAAAGAGGGACAACTTTAGAACAAAAAATATTTTCTATGAAAAACCTCTGATTTTTAAGGTAAGTCTAAAAATGAAGAATAGGTTTTTTGTGATTAGTTCAATTGTAAGATAGGGACCTTTGAAGTATCTCGCCGATTTCTTTTGTTTTTCGTACAAATTTTTACTGAAACAGACTTTTGGTCTTATATTGTATTTTTAGTTGTGGAATGAAATTGTAGTTTAACTTAAATCTAGAACTAACTTTAAGTGAAAGTTTGAATCGTTGTCAGACATGTTTTATTGACGATTCTTATTATTAAATAATCGACTAGTTATGTCTTTTTCATCTTTTCTAAGTAAGGAATTTAAGTGTTGAAAAAGTAACTATTAGACAAAGTTTTAATCGTTGGCAAACATGTTTTTTGGAGATTGTTATTATTAAATAACCGACTAGTTGGGTCTCCTAAACCTTTTTCATCTTTGCCTTTAAATTTCTTAGCAAAGTTTTAAATCTTAGCAAATTGTTTTTATAACGCAATTTTAAATTTTATAACGCAACTTTTAATTCTTAGCAAATTGTTTGGGTTTGTTTAACAATAGCCCTCAAACGAAAACGCTAAAAAAACAAATATACAACAAATAAAAGTTACCGTAGCCGATAAAACTGAATTTCCAAGTTAACTGTGACAGTTATTAATGATTATAATCCGTTAAAAGTGCTATTTTTTATAAATTGATAGTTTTAGCGTACGTGAAGTGAAAAAAAATTAATGGCCGCTTCTCGATAGAAAAAACCGAAACGAGAGCCTCGTTCTCGTTTCGGTTGTTTTTTTACTGGGACTCATAGTCAAAGCGCAATTTTTGCATTTTTCAGCCAAGCAGAAGAACAAAACAAAACAAAACTACATTTTAAGCAAAAGGAATAAAATAATTTTCTTTTGATTTACATGGCAGTGTGCTTTTATTTACATATTATTTTCATTCGTCACACCATAATGTTTTTTTCCTGTTTCTTTCAAAAATTCCTACCCCTAACCCAGTCCTAACCCTAACCCAGCCCTAACACTAAACGCTAACCCAGCCCTAAACCCTAACCCAGCCTTAACCCTAAGCCCTAACCCAGCCCTAACCCTAACCCAGCCCTAACCCTAAGCCCTAACCCAGCCCTAACCCTAACCCAGCCCTAACCCAAGCCCTAACCCCAGCCCCAGCCCTAACCCTCGCGAGTCGGGTTGAAATAAAGTTGTAACTTTATTTCAACCCGACTCGCGAGTTGTAGGGCTATTTTTAAAGATTCCCAATTGTTTTTATACCGTAACTAAATTAAAATATCATTATTTGTTTCTGTGTTTTGAAATTTGTTACATAAGAATTTATAATTGGTATTATATAGATTGTTCCAACGACGATTCTCTAGGTTTTTAGTTAAACAATCGACTAAGGTAATCATTACTATTAATTAATTATTTTAAAAGAAATACAATTATGAAACTATGAAAACAAATCATTTTGGTTTGCCTACCCAATGGTGAAGTATTTGCGTAAAAATAAATCCAATATTTAATATGTGATATAAGCATTTAAAGTTGTTGTACATTACGGTTCTGAGCAAAGTAGCCATTTTTTTTAGTCAATGGAAGTGATGTCTGTAACGTAAACAGGTAAACAGGTGGCTAAAGAAAATGGTTTCTTTGCAAAAAAAACAACATATTTACGACAACTTAAAATGCTTGTATTTCATATTTATAACTTTTTAACGCAAATAGGTAACCTACATAAATTGTTTTGACTAATTTCTTCAATGTATTTACTTTAAAAATTTAAAAAATTGTAATGATTATCTTTACTAGTTATTAT
>OY744525.1:105294611-105442111 GCA_963556195.1 Sepiola atlantica | reverse complement strand
TCTATCATAGTACTATATATTCTCTCTTAATGGATAGATAGCCACACATATGCACATCGTAGTAGTATAAATTCTAAATTGCATACCAATAAACTATGAATTCAGTAGATATTTAAAAAAGATATTTAACTAACCAAAGTCTCATGAATGGTTCTTGCATAAAAAAATTGTAAAAAATAACGAATATTTATATTTAAAGTCTAAAAAGTTGAAGTGAAGTGGTATATTTCTGAAATGTCTGATTATCTCTATTCAATGAGCAGCAATAATAAACAACATACAAAAAGAAATACAGGAGAGAAACCATATTATTGCGATGTATGTAGTTCTTCATTTCGTTTCAAGTCCCTTTTCTTGCGGCATATGCAAATTCACACTGGAGATAAACCATATTCTTGCAAAGTATGTGGCTCTTCTTTTATGCAGAAATCGCATTTGCTTAGACATATGTATAAGCATACTGGCGAAAAACCATATTGTTGTCATGTATGTAGAGTTTCTTTTTCTCGAAAATCTGCGTTGGCTGTTCATGTGCGAATACATACTGGAGAGAAACCATATTCTTGTGAAGTATGTGGTTCTTCCTTTTCAGAGAAATCAACTATGTTGGCACATATGCGAACACATACTGGAGAGAAGCCACATTCATGTGAAGTGTGTGGCTCTTCCTTCACACAGAAAACAACTTTGTTGGCACATATGCGAACACACACTGGAGAAAAACCATACTCTTGTGTAGTGTGTGACTCTTCTTTTTCGGTGAAAGCAAATATGTTGGACCACATGCGAACACACACTGGAGATAAACCATACTCTTGTGATGTCTGTAGGTCTTCTTTTACAAAGAAACTAACTTTGATGACACATATGCGAATACACACAGGAGAAAAACCCTACTTCTGTGAAGTGTGTGGCTCTTCTTTTTCTGTGAAAACAAATTTGTTGGTACACATGCGAACACATACGGGAGAGAAACCATATCCTTGTGAAGTGTGTGGCTTTTGTTTCTCACTCAAGTCAAATTTGCGGAGTCATATGAAAATACATAAAAAAGAACTCATTAAAATCTCAGCAAATATGTAGATTTTTAGAACGCGTGTTTGCGTTCACTGCAAAGCTCATAATTGTCCACTTGTTGTCTTCTTCTGAAGTCAGTGCTCGATTCAGACACTGGTCCCAGCATCAATTTTGTGTTGCAACAGACTAACACTCCAATTTCAAACAAGTAACAAAACTTAGTTTTTTAGATTAGAATGATGCGTCTCCACTGAACGATAGACTTGCAATCAGAACTCTTAACCCGACCAAATCAAAACACAAGTTCAAGCGAACACAAATAAATCATCTTTCCTGGTAACCACTTAAACCCTAATGTACCTTCTATCCTTTTGAAATATATGTAGATATCACTTGGACCAAACCGAGAAACTACTTGAAATTACCAGCTGTTAATCTATGGACATAAATAACTGATATAAAAATGATTTTGAAGAATCTCAAGTGGCTTATAATCATAGCATGGAACCTTACTATTTTTATACCAGACCATTTTTTGGATTGTGTTCTGCTCTTCGCTAAATATTTTCTACTCACATGCCTCTTTACATTCTTCCAACATTAAATCAGAAATAATATGTTATGAACATACATAGTTGGGTAAGGAATTAATAAATCTATAATGTTGATCCAGCTATGTATCTTTTTTCAATTGGGGATGTTTCAATCAAATATTTGAATTAAGCGTTTAAAATAACACATTGAAATTTAAAAAATGCATTGGTCTTTCAAATTTGATTTCTTGTTTAGCGATTAATGTTTTCACTACTTCAAATCTATAACCTGCTTGGATATAGCGTGCTATAAGTTTCACCATCAATATGTGTTAATCAACAACTAATGGTATACATTCGTTGAAGAATGTATACCATTAGTTGTTGATTCATTTATTGTAACATTTTTTGAAGTAAAATAAAATGCGTAATTCAATCAAATGACAGCAAATCAAAAACCGATCAAAAATTATTCAGTAACTGAAGTAAAAGATTACACAATTGAAACAATGGTGCTGAAAAGTTCACACCCGTAGTTGTACACACTCACACACGCAGGCGCATGCAGTACAACCATAGACAATAGTGGAACAGACGCACAGAAACTACGGCTACATACTATAGCAGTTTACTGATTTACTATGCATGCCCGCACACACACAGACACACACAGAATATCAGCAATACGAATGTCATAACAACATGTCCTATCACATTGATTCGAATAAATTTTCATTTTACTCTTATCGAGATATAATGTGTAATGAAAGTATTATTTAAAAAATAATGGTAACAATGCAAAAACCCACCAGACAAAACACAGTATTATATATTCGCCATCATTGTACAACAATATTTTACACATTGTATTTTTTTTTGTATCTTTTCTACCCGCAATAACACGTAAACATCTTGAATTGACTGTATTCAATAAACATTTTTTTATTATAATGTGCCGGTGTTATTCTGTTATATACTTTGTGATGGCGTCTCATATGCGTTTCAGGAATGCTGATAGTATCATAGGTCTCCGAACCACTAGCAGGATGGATTTAATGCAAAATTTAAGACATTCCTAACCCTTTCATGCTGATAATGCAGACTTTATTGCACACATAGTGAAGGAGACGCAAGAAATAATCGACCTTTAAGAGAGCGCACAACCTTTGGCCGCATCATCAATCTAGAGAAAAGTTTAAAAACTAATGAGTTTGACATGACGAAGCAAACATCTACGATTAGATATAGTTCGTATATCTTGACAGGACGTTTCCTCTCAAAAAGAGTTCCTTGATTTCAAAAATAAGTTAAAGGATTCGAAATACATATTAAACATCTTAAAGGCTCGCACAAAGCCATTACCATCAAAACTAAGATCACATTTATTAAATACTCAATAAATATATGTGTAATTTTAAAGATGTATTTCGTCATTCACTCTGCAGTTTTCTATGTAATCTTTTGAGGCAAATTTGAAATTAAGAATTAATAAAATACACGAAGTGTTCACATCAGACTTTGATTTTCACTTCTGAATTGGATGCAGTCTATGATGAAAAGAGGATGACGTTGCGTTTACGATTCCTAAAATGACGCCAGTTAAGTTCCGAAGTTCGGAAATTAAAGAAATGTCGAAAAAAGTTATTAGTGAGGATCGAACACACGAGCTGTGAGAAACAGAACGACTGGTTATTGCACTGCAAATTAGCAAATTTACATGAATAAGAAAAAACGTTGAGCATTTGTATTTCTATTTGTCAACAAATAGCTGAGGTTAGTTAATGTCTGAAATCTGCTGACTTAAAGAAACAGAAATTACAGAAGTGATTTGTGAGCTTGATTATTTCTAAGTCGATTATTATTTTCATTTAATCCAGTGAAATAGCGCTTTAACGGTCGCATTGAAATCAGAATGTAAATGGTTGTCTGATCGAGTTTAAAGCCATTCTCAAGTTCCAATAAAGGGATATATTATGTAGCAGTCATAGATTTACTTTGTAATGCGTATAAGTGTCCCTGTGAGCTGGTTTAGTCAATCAGCTCGCAGGGCGAATTGATAGCATTTGTTCCCTGAGGGACTATTTAAGCTCCCTTAAGATGTTCCAGACGAAGAGCAGACGGTACCCTGGCACCAGCCAGTAAGGATCGCCTCAGCATCTCTCCTTCCTCCTTGTCAACTGGACCCTCACGGCGCCTTCTATCTTCGCCTGAAGATATTTGAACTTCTTCTTGTCCTAAGTTTATTCCACCTATACCCAAAAGGTATAGGTAACCTCAAATATACGAATATTTCGTTTGTTGTTGTAAAAAAGGTTTCGTTCGTTAATTCATTTCGTGTGTTAAATTAAGAGGCTAACTAATCATCTATTCTTACAATTATACTTATTACATTCTTCTAATCTTTACGTATCACGTGACCCTCTTCCTTTTTTGAAGAGATTTCCAAATTTTACGCTGATTCTGAAATGGAGGATCCTCCACGATAAATTTATATGGCGAAATGAATCCTCGTAAAAAAAGTGCATTAAAAAAAACTGTAAACGTTAATCGGTAATAATGGTGTTAAGAAAAAGTTTTGAGGTGGTTGTGTAGAAATATGGTTAGAACAAATGAAAATAAACATACATTGTAACGATAATCGGTGATTTTATTTTGTGGGGTGGTCAAGTTATTTGAACAAATAAATCATTTTAAATACAGTATTTACCTGCTCTTTTTACATATACATTATTCACAGACCCGAATTGTCTCTCCTATCGCAATGTCGTGCTCCAATTGGCATATAAAAAGGGACTCACTAGAAAATTCTAACTCGTTCATCCGGTTTCGCCTCTGATGAACACACTTACTAGCCTATGGGCGCTACAGATTGCAGTGTCGTCTTTTCTTCGTTTCATTATCATTCTATTTCTTCGTCGGGACCCGTGTAGTCGTTTCATTGCTACTTCGAATCTTCTTGTAGCCAACTTTTTCTCGCCGCCGTGTCGTCTCGTGTTAAGACTCGTTCTTCTCCGTTGTGTAACTTCTTCATTGAGTTAGAGTAACAACAATTGCGAGAAGATATTTTGTTCGGTAATGAAGGTTTATTAAAAGAAAAAGGTTAAAAGTCACCCATACAATTTACACTGAATTATGTAGAAGAGAGACAAACACCTTAACCTAATGAAACTATTAGATAGATAGATAGATAGATAGATAGATAGATAGATAGATAGATAGATAGATAGATAGATAGATAGACATCAACGTCCATCGCCGCGTTCGACCCTCAACATTTATGCCCTCTTTAAGACATTTTGTCAGCGACCGTTCGCGTCAATGTCCAACCAAACCCAACAAACAATGCGTATTTATTTAAATGATCTACACCGTTGGCTATAGGTTGGCAAATGTGAAAACAGCGACAATAAATGAATTGAAAAGTAATAGATGCCGTCTGCTGAAAGTCTTTTCTTTGGAGCAGTGTATCATCAAGTGACGATAGTCTGCCGACAGAAGCAGAAGTGATGATGCCTTTCTTTCTGGGTGACTAAAAGTTCTCGGTCTGGTTTGCTGTTCCTTAAAGGTCTGGAAGTAGTCCTTACAAGGTCAGGTCAAAATTACTACGCTCAGGAGTTTAATTGGTTATAGTGTGACAAAACCATCTCGTTAGGTGTGGTCTCCGCAAGAGGAAATAAATGTTTATGATTGCGACAGAACAATTACAACAAAAATAACTGTTGGTACATGAAAATGATACATTCCGGCTTTTGAATCATCATCACAACGACTAGTGGTAGGATGAGGTAATACTTAAAAGCACACCCCCTGAGAAGAAAAATACATGTTGATGCTAGTTGTAGATAGGAACAGAGCTACTGTAGCAGCTGCTGCTGCTGCTGCTGCTGCTGCTGCTGCTGATGATGATGATGATGATGATGATGATGATGATGATTATGTGACAATATTGAAAGGTCACAGTCTATGATGATAATTATTGTAGTGCTACTTACGGTAAAAGCGGATCTAATGATGATGACTTGTTGGCAAATTGGTGCCAGCACTGGGCATATTGGATCACAGTCGGACAAGAACAAGTGTTGATTCTGTGATAGTGCTAGGTGTCATGGATTGTCATGTTGCTCAACGGCGGCAGTGGGACAAAACGTGCTGCTAAAAGCTTCGAAGTCACTGCTTCTAGATAACGACAATAGTAGCGCTAATATAAAATTTGAGTAAAAAATGTATTCTGTTAATACAGCGTACGGGTTACTGCTGATAACGACGCCCCGCTGATACCTGATTGGTTAGAAGCCCACAGAAAGACAAACTACCTATCTTTGCCACATGTGTCCAATGTTCTCAATGTGCCAAAATGTTGACATCTGGTTCTATTCATTGATCGTATCAATTCGAAAAGTTCGTTAGGATCAATTGCTAACAAAACGGGTGTGCTCACACCTTGGAAGTGTATCAGCAAACATAGTCAAAGTGAGGAGTTCAAGAATGTCTGCACTGTGGTCGATATCAAAGGTGGAAACCTGCCTGCACTTTTAGAATTAATGAGCGAAAGTGGATCTACACATTTATCAGTGCAACTTATTTGCAAGCGGGCGATCACTCTTGAAAAGACGACTGTGAGTGTGTCTGCATTGTTGTCTGTTACGTAAACACGAGTTATCTCCCGTTGACTTAGTGACTCCCACCGTCACTCTTGACTGCAACCTCCCACTACTTGTATTAGTGGTAAACTGCTATGTATTCAGTGTAAATAAATTGCTCGTTACGTTCACCCGTGTGTCTCGCCTCTGTTAATGAATGCTTCAATAACAAGTTACTAACATGGCTTTATTTAATACTCACCTGTATCAACGCATAATATAAAATGGTGTCAGAATAAAACATCGAACCGTCAACACTCACAGCCGTATATCAATATTTAAAAAAAAAAAAAAAAAAAAAAATGGAATTTTTACCACATCCAAAAGAATTAAATTTCTCTTCGGATAATCTCGGACAGGAATGGGAAACTTGGAAAAACCAATTTCAATTGTTCCTGCAAGCTACAGAGTCGGATAAAAAAACCGGAGAAGGTGAAAACTTCAATATTTCTGACCTGTATAGGAACCGAGGGAAGGAAAATATATTATACGTTTAACTTTGAAAATGACGAAGAGAAGCTAAACTTGAAAAAAGTTATAGAAAAATTTGACGCGCACCGGCAACCAAGAAAAAACTTGACGTTTCTCACATATCAATTTCTCACGTGCAAACAGAAAGAAACACAGAGATTTGATGAGTACGTCACAGAACTACGGCAAAAGGCAAACAAATGTGAATTCGGTGACCTCACTGAAAGACTAATAAAAGACATTCTAATTTGTGGCGTTAATGACAACATGTTGAGAGAAAGAATGCTCATAGAACCTTCACTGGATTTACAAAAGGCGATACAAGCAGGCCTGAGTGCTGAAGAAACGAAGAGACACTCCAAGATAATGGCTATATGCGAAACAGAAAATATCTCAACAATTCGCAATCCAAAGAAAAACAGGCTGTCGTCCAAAGTCATGTTCAAACGTGAAGACAAAAAGCCCGCGAAAACACAACAATGGATTGAGACATGCACCTACTGCGCTGGGTCACATCAGAAAGGAAACTGTCCAGCATACAATAAAAACTGCACAAATTGCGGCAAAAAAGGACACTTCGCTCGAATATGTCGAACGAAAAAGAAGAAACTATATAATGTCGGACACTCACACAATTCAGACCACGTGGAGCAAAATCAGTTTAACATGGACGCCATATTGAAAAAAGATGTAGACGCACTACAAACTGACAGATGGAAAGTAAAGATTCGAGGCAACGAAACACTCATCAACTTCAAAATCGATACAGGTGCTGAAGTAAATGTATTACTAGCAAAAATATATAGAACTATTGAACCAAAGCCAAAATTAGATAAAACGTCTATAAAATTAACCGCCTACAACTGTACGCAAATTCCCACGATAGGGAGCTGTGTTATACAATTAGAAAATAAAAATATAAAAGTAAGTTCGCATTTCATTGTGGCAAACACAAATGCAAACGCAGTAATCAGCGCAGAAACAGCGGAAGAACTAGGACTGATAAAAAAAACTTATGAAATAAACAAGACGGACATAGAAGCATTAAAAGAAAAATATAAAGATTGCTATGGTGACATCGGAAAATTACCAGTCACACATCATATAACAATAACTCCGGACATAAAACCCGTCATAAATCCTCCAAGGAACATACCGTTTGGGATGAAACCAAAATTAAAAAAGGAGTTAGAAAAAATGACAAAAATGGGAATAATAAAACCCGTTGAAGAACCGACAGATTGGGTAAATTCTCTGGTAATAGTGGAGAAACCGAACGGAAAATTAAGACTATGTTTGGACCCTAGAGACCTAAACAAGGCCATAAAAAGAGAACACTACAAATTACCCACCGCCGAAGAAATATTTGCAGAAATGGAAAATCCAAAATATTTCACGAAATTAGACGCTTCAAATGGATATTGGCAAATACCCGTTGATGAAGAAAGCTCTAAGCTATTAACATTTAATTCGCCATTTGGTCGTTATTCGTTCACGCGCCTGCCATATGGAATACATAGTGCCTCTGAAATTTTTCAAGCACAAGTTGCAAAAATAATAGAAGGCATACCTGGAACGAAGAACTCACAGGATGACATAATAATATGGTCAGAAACATTAGAAGACCATATAAAAACATTAGACAAAGTATTCAGTCAACTACGCAAAGCTGGATTAAAATTAAACAAAAATAAATGTGAATTTGCAACAAAGCAATTAACATATTTAGGTCATTTGATCACTGATGAAGGAATAAAACCAGACCCTTCTAAAATAAAGGCAATAACACACATGCCTCTACCCGAAAATAAAAAAGATATCCAACGATTTTGGGGAATGACCAACTACCTGTGCAAGTTCATACCAAAGTACTCAGAGGTGACTACACCGTTGAGAGTACTGCTACACAACGATACGCTGTGGTCATTTGATAAACCTCAAATAGAGGCTATAGAAAAACTAAAACGGATAATAACTAGCCTACCAGTTTGAAAATTTTATGATCCCAGCAAAGAAATTAAAATCACCACCGATGCCAGCAAACATGGATTGGGTGCAGTGTTACAACAGAAACATGATGAAAAATGGTTACCCGTGTCATACGCGTCACGATCGACAACCTCAGCAGAACAAAATTACTGCCCGATAGAATTGGAAACGCTCAGCATAGTGTTCGCCTGCAACAAATTCCACCACTATGGAAGAAAAATTCTCATAGAAAATGATCACAAACCATTAAGGCAAATTTTTTAAAAATCCATTACAAAAAGCCCTCCGAGAATACAAAGATTCATACTCGCGCTTCAGAAATACGAATTCGAAGTAATATACATTCCAGGGCGAGAATCCGTAATTGCTGATACATTATCAGGTGCATACATATCAGACAGCGAACAAGAAATATCGGATACAGAAATGGACAAATATATCCATACCATTATAAAACAATATCCAATGAGCGACCAAAAACTCAACATATACCGTGAGGAGACTGGGAAAGACTCAACACTAAAAATGCTCATGAAATATGTGACATCAACTTGGCCAGAAAAAATGGACGTGCCACCCACAATAGCACCATATATGCCAGTCCGCGATGAAATATCGGTTGTGAAAGGACTAGTATTGAAAGGTACACGAATAGTGGTCCCAACCTCCCTAAGGAAGGAAGCCCTACAACAAATCCACACTGGACATTTGGGCATAGGAAAGTGCATTACAAGAGCAAAAGAGGTCATATATTGGCCTAACATAAACAATCAAATAAAAGAAATGGTTAGCACATGCACACATTGTCTAGATCACAGAAACCGACAACCGTCAGAATCACTAATACACCATGAAATACCCGTAACACCATGGACCAAAGTTGCGACAGACGTATTTTACTTATATAGTAAAGCATATGTAGTGATAATAGACTACACGACTAGATATTTCGATATCCACAAACTTGATGACTGCAAATCAAGTACGGTGATCAATAAAATAAAAAAACACCTTCGCAAAATTTGGCATTCCACAAATAGTGATTAGTGACAATGGACCCGAGTACCGATCATCAGAATTGAGACAATTTGCTAAAGATTGGGATTTCAGGCATATCACGACAAGTCCGAACTATCCACAGTCGAATGGCTTAGTAGAAAGAAACATTCAAACAATTAAAAGAACATTAAAGAAATCGTTTGAAAGTAGACAAGACCCATACCTAGCAATGTTAGCGTTACGGACTTCACCATTAAAAGATAAAACCCCGTCACCAGCCCAACAGGTGATGAAAAGAACGCTAAGGACAAATCTTCCAAATATCATGCATAACAAAACAATGAAAAAGCATGAAATAAATAAAAAGTCCAGAGAGCTACCAGAACTAAAGAAAGACGATACTGTCCGTATTCTTTCACAAGAAAAATGGAACCGAAAAGGTAAGGTTGTGAAAAAATTAAAAAGGGCCGCGTTCATATCTAATAAAAACAGAACAAGGAAAATATGTACGGCGCAACAGACGTCATATTTTAAAAACAAAAGAAAATCAAAAGTTCAAAATCAAACACGACTATGAAAACATATTAAACCAAGAAAATAGTCGAAAACAAGTCGTATCAAAAACAAGCTCGGAAAACAAAATAATACCAAACTCTACAAAGAAAGGGAGACCAATTAAATGTCCAGCCCGATACAGAGACTAAATGAGAAAACTCTAAAAAATAAAAATACTTTTATTTTTCAGTTAAAACAAAGAAAAAAAACGGAGATGTTACGTAAACACGAGTTATCTCCCGTTGACTTAGTGACTCCCACCGTCACTCTTGACTGCAACCTCCCACTACTTGTATTAGTGGTAAACTGCTATGTATTCAGTGTAAATAAATTGCTCGTTACGTTCACACGTGTCTCTCGCCTCTGTTAATGAATGCTTCAATAACAAGTTACTAACATGGCTTTATTTAATACTCACCTGTATCAACGCATAATATAAAATTGTCGAAGCAAATCGATTTAAGTTATTGACTCTTCTCATTAAGGAATTGATCAACAGATGTTCAATTCTTGAGATCGGTAGTGCAAGCGGATCTACAAGGCTGCTGAAACACGATATTTGCAAGCTGGTCTGTAAATTTGAAGAGGTGAGTGCAAGTGAGTCTGCACTGTTGTCCGAATGTATTGTTCGAAATGGTCCAGTCGCACTATCGCATATGCATTTGTAGTCGTTTTAGGCGGGAGACACTCCTTTAATGGTGATTTCTTTATGATGACATAATTGAGTGGAATTCCGGTACGTTTTCGTACCGGATGAATGTTCGGATGAGTTGGTCATAACGTCATTTCTGGTGTTAATCATTTAAGTTTGATGTGGATTTTTATAGATTCTGAATTTTATCCAACGTTATTACATATATGACTTGATAATGATTCTATCTTTTTTAGATGGGTTATAATTCAAAACTATTGTGGGAAAGGTCTGGTCTAGTCAATTTGTGGAAAGGTGTATCTGCCCAATTCTTGTGTCACATAAAATAAAGGAGTCACCAATTTGTTGTAGGAGCAATGACACAGATCGCAATAGACAATGACCGGCTGTTATGTATACCACATCTGTTATAGAAGCTAATTTTCGCATGCACTATAAAACCAACTCCGATAATATTTTGCAATAAAAGAATATTCAAATGAAAGGAAAACAAAGCCCTTTCATAAACAACAATATTTATTTATTAAAGTGACTTACACGATTGGGTGTAGATCGCTGAAAGTTAAAACAGTGTCACCGTGAAGCAAGTGATAATAAAGTAAGATATGTCGATTGGCTGCCGAAATTTCTTGGAGCAAAATATCTTCAAGTGAAGATAGCTTTGTGAGAAAAGCAGGAGAGATTATGTCTTTCTTCGTAGATATCAGGAAGCTTTCTATCTGACCTGCAAATCCTAAAGGGTCTGGAAGTAGTCCTTCAAAGTTCCGGTTGAAATTTATACACCGTGGACCCTGATTGGTCCTCGTGTAACCAAACCACATCACAGGGGCCATTCTCTGACAGAATAAACAAATGACAATGTTTATGACTGCTACACTGTCACAAGTAATGATTAAATTAAAAGTGTGTGATGAACGTGACAACTACAGAAAAGAAAACTAACTCGGGTGTACAACAAAAATAGTGTGTTTAATAAAGTAGATGAGAATGATGTTGTTGTGAACAGGATAGCAAAATTCTACTACTTGTAGAAAGTCAGCATCGTTGCTACTAAAATAGATGGTATTGATGATGATAGTACTGTTTGCAGGACCGGAAACTGTCGTTAGTCGTAGTAAGCAGATTCGCTGCTGCTAGTTTTTGAGAAAAAGCTACTGGAGTAGAGTATGATGATTGCAGTATTGGAAGGTCGCCAGCCATCTTTTTTCTTTAAGGGTGGGATTATTATAGTGTATGATGATGATGATCTGACAACAGTGTTTGGAATGTTACAAAGATGCTACTGTTGGCTTGAAACAGCGTTTCTGCTGATGACTGTTGTCGCTGTGTCAGTTCTGGTACTAAACGTCATGGATCGCCATGTGGCCTGACACTGAAGTTGAGATGAAATATGCTACTACTATTGCTGCTACGGTTGCTGGATAGGAACATGCCAGCTGCTGTTGATAGCGATGTCCCGGTGGCGCCTGGTGGAGAGACGAAATATGCGTCTATCTCTGCCACACACGTGAAAGCCATAAAAATACAAGAAGTGACGAGGCATAAACTGGACAGAACTTCATTTCAATTTTGAACTTAGATATTCATAGACTCTTATGGACCCTGAAGCGGCGCACCAGTTGAACCCGCTCTCATGGGGCCTTCACGTTAATGCGCTATTCAACCACCCAAAGCCTGTTGTATTATTAGTTCTTTTCGAAATCAGTAGCCTCTCTATAAGTACTGCTTATTTTGGGTTTAGGCGCACAAATGGACGACAATACTCGACTTTATCTTAGTCTTTATTTCAAAACATACATTACTTTTGACCGACAATAATAAATAAGCAATAATCATGTCTAGCTAGAATACAGTTTAGAAGCAGAGTTTAGCATTGAAAATTACTTTTGAATGCTCCATAACCACGAAAGAATTTGCCGTTTGCTATATACAAACGAAAAACGGGAAAATGTCGGGATCGCCATCGGAAACCGTTTCTACGAAAATGAGAATAAAAATTGTGAATAGGCGATGATATATATATATTTTTAAGATTATGGCATGATGAACGTATTGAAGTTAAAAATCAAGTTATTATTACGCAGTAATAGGGATAAAAACACATTTGAACCCTTTTTTGCGCCATGAGCGATACAGAAAACGATCTTGGCTACGTGAGCGATACAAAAAAACTGGAACGTAAACGATGTGTAATGAAACGAAGTAAAGTCTTGTAGTGAATTATAAAAATAATTTATTTAAACAATTAAAGTATTTATAAAAACATTTGTTTCACTGTTTTTTAATATCGTATATAATTTGTTTTATATTATAAATGATTAAAAAATATATTAAAATATTTTTATGATGTAAGTGCTTATTTCGTTTACGGTAACGTACACCTCATGTTGCCTTTTACCTAATAACCTACTAACGTTGAAGTATGACGCCATCTTGGAATAACATCGATCGTTGTCATATTTACTGATTTTAAACCTGTTTTTCTTACGATTTAATTAAATAGATTTGATACATGATGATTTCGCATCACTGACCACTGAACAGAATTCGGTCAAAAATTGTGTATAGGCGATAAAAATGGTATAATATTATTGTGTTTCTTTTTTTTTTGGGGGGGGGGGTGTAACATTTTTACATGAGGAACCATTTCGAGTGGAAATGTATTTAGTATTACGCTTATAATCTGAAGAAAAACACGTTTGAAATGTGTAAATATTCTGGAGTAAGCGAGATTTTTACACCCTTTTTCAAGATGGGCTTATAAAAAATGGGACGAAGTCCATTTCTAATACATAAAACAACGTTATTGAGTCTTCGTCGTTAGTATGTGTACAAAAAGGAAAGAGGTTAGTATGTCCATAAGTATGGACGAAGACAAAAGTAAAGAAAGTTCATGACTATAATTTCCCATTAGTAGGGAAGAGAGAATAGTTTATAATATATAATCTGTGTACATCGGCTACGATGTCAGGACGTGCCCATATGTGTAAGCAAGCATGTGTGTCGGTACACCGTTGTGAAAGTCAGTTCACATGTAAGCAATTATGTGTGCGTGTGTGTGTGTGTGTGTGTGTGTGTTAGATCAAGTCCACATATATGCGGCAGTAGCCATTTTGGCTTCTTGTCTTCTTGTCGAACCCAGGGCCAAATTCCGGGAAAATGTCTGTTGCATCTCCAGAGAGGGGGACGTGTGTTTAGCAGTGCCAAAGAAGGAAAGAGAGAGAAGTGTAGTCTCGTGCCACAGAAGAAAAAGAGAAAGAGCGGATGGCGCTCAAGTGTTTATCTAGTTATGCTATCCATCCAAGATTTGCCTAAGAGAAGGCCACTGATTGGTCAAACCAAGAAGGAAGTAAATTGCTTGAACCAATCAGCGGGCAGCTAAGAAGTTATTGATATTTAAACAATATGGCGGCAGTGTACCGGCCCATAGTAAACTGCTATATATCTTCTTGGATAACGAAAAGTAGAGTATAATATAAAAACGAAATCGATTTAAAGTTAACTGAAACGAAGAAAGCTCTTTCATAATCAAAAAAAGGAAATTTTTATAAAGAAACTATAAAACATAAATGTTTTTAATATTTATTTTATTAAGATAATATTTAAGTTTTTTTTTTTACTGAGAGAAAGTTTCTTAAAGAAATATTTTTATAAATACTTAACTTCTATGAATAAATTAATTTCATGATTCACTACAAGACTTTACTTCGTTTCAGTACTCACGTTTTACGTTCCAAGTTTTGGTTTTGCTCATGGAGCCAGGTTGTCTTTTTTTGTATGGCTCAAGAAGTGTTAAAACGTCTTTTTCTTATATTACTACGTAACGCTAAATTTATTTTAACTCCAAAATATTCATTTCGTTTCACAAATATTTATATATTTAAACCCCTTTTGCCCTCAATTTAATTTCAAACCATCAACACTGCCTGCACAAAACTACATTTCACCTATTTCTCGTCAAAATTAATATAACTTTTCTCCTTTTTCTTTTTCCTTCCCCTCATTGTCATATTCACAGTAAATTTCAACACTTTCCTTCTAACTTACTTATATTCACACATTTCTGACATAGCCAGCTGGTCAATACTCCTACCCTCCAAAAATTTAACTCCTAACCGCAACAAAATCTCTACTCAACCCCCTCACCCATCTCACCCTTTCGACAACATCTTTCACACTCTTACTCACCCACCCCACCTACTTTAAAATCATCTTCATTTCTTCAAATCTTTATCTAAAACTATGATACTACCTACACACCAAAGACACAGAGCCTCCCCCTTCCCTCCTCTTTTCCCCAGCCCCTCAAAATCCATGCTACACCTCACCACGACAAAAACCTCAGCACCCCCTCCCCTCTCTCCCACCCTAAGACAAATTCACTAACACTCCCACCCTCCCCTTTTTCACTCACAGACATCCACATTCATTTCACTCTCTGCCACCGACTTCCCTCAGCCCGAACCTTGGTCCTGCGCTCCCAGTAGTGGCTACTACTTCTTCTCATCAACCCATCATGTCAACCCAATATTTATATGTACTTGCATGACATTTTTCTTAAAATTATCATGCTAAGGAAGTCTTAAAATAAAGACGAAACATTGATGAATACATAAAAGAAAACATCTTCTGGTTTTTCCTTATTAATTTCTCATATATATATATATATATATATATATATATATATATATATGAAACTTTTAAGATATTAAATCGAAAGCAGTTTCTTTCGAGAATAAAAGTTTGGCTTTAAAACATTATTTTCAATAAATTATGTAATTTGTTTACAAAAAAACTAGAAAAACAAAAATATTATCTCTTCGTTTTATTTTGAAACAAAAAATTTCAGAAACTGCTGGACGTCTTTACTTAGGGAACCATGTCACGTCTTGCACCGTGTGATGATGAATCTTTCTACTCTTTTCTTTGTGTTACGTTTAGTTTTATGAATTGAATGAAGAACTGAGAAATTATCAAGAATTATTCAAAAACTGTTTAAAAAGTACAAATTTATAGAAAATCCTATTCTTTTTTCTATGTTTTTCTCTTTGAAAATCCTGATTTTTTTAAGGTAAGTCTAAAAATATACAAATAAGTTTTTGTGGGCGGTTCAATTGTAGAATAGGGACTGTTTAAATATCTCGCTGATTTTTTTTCGCATACATTTTGAATAAAGATTAATTTTTGATATTAAATTGTATTTTAGTTTTTAAATAAAATTTTAATCTAGCTTTTAAAGTGCCGAAAAATTCACTAGAAGCCAAAGTTTAAATCGCAGACAGACCTGTTTTATTGAGATTGTTCATATTATTAAATCGGTAAATCTAAAGATCAGCGGTCTAAATGAATGCGATAAAAAATGTGTATAAGCGATGAAAGTGGTTTTACGTTGTTGGTTTTTTTTGTATAGGAAATGAGGAACCATTTCGAGTTAAAATCTATTTACGCATGTAATGTGAAGAAAAACACGTTGAAAATGTGTAAATATGCTAGAAAAATCAAGATGTTAACAAAATGGAGTCTTACGGGACCGGAATATTAAAAAAAAACATATTTTGGTTTTTCCTTATTCATTTCCCATATATATATATATATATATATATATATATATATATATATATATATATATATATATATATATATATATATATATATATGGGAAATGAATAAGAATGGAGCAATTTTTGGTTTTTTATCGCTTAAAACGAAAAATATTCTAAAACGTTTTTTTCCCTCTAATATTATGTAATACTACATTGATTTAACTCCAAAACGTCCATAATGTACTAATCTTTATATATATATATGTATATATATATATATATGTATATATATGTATATATATGTGTGTATATATATACGTGTGTATATATATATATGTATATATATGTATATATATATGCGTATATATATATGTGTGTATATATATGTATATATATGTATAGGTCGATTTTGAAACTGTAAATAATCGCACTCGAAGAAAGTTGCCAAATAATGTCAAAAGTTACCACAAGAAACATTTTTCTTCAAAACTTTGTATTTATTTGAGCATTGCAACTTTAAGATCAAATAAATCGAGATTTTTTATCACTGCCTAGATTTCACCGACAGATGTGTCGCCTTAAATTAAACCCGGGTTATAACAAAAAAAAGTAATACATTACTTAATAATAAATATTTTAAAGTTTATTATTCCTTTTCTTAAGAAATTAAATGTACATATTCAAATTAAAAAGGAATAAAACACTATAATATTTAATGTTATATATAAATAATTATTTATTTACATAGGCGTTTTATTTATTGGATATTTTTTATGGTATTCACCGGTTGAAAATTCAACGGGCGAATTTGAGTTCCCGTGTTGATTCTGTGTTTTGTAAACACTGTTTACACATTTAATTATCACAAATATATATTGAATTGTCGAGCGCTGGCTTATCTAATCCCACTTTCCCGACCTTTTGTCACACCTTACCTTGTGGGAGTTAGATAAATAAAAACTAGTTCAGCCAGGGGGTTTTACCCCACCAAATAAACCGGTATCGTCCGGGCCTTTGGGTCTGGATTCACGCCCGTCTATTGGGGCTTGTCCGTCCTGTGTAGTTCTAGGAGGTGCACCTCCCAGGTTTTGCCTTCCCTCTTTGGGGAGGAGTAAGTTTATTGCTTACTGTCTGAGGCGGCCCTACCGGGGAATGCCGACGGAGCTGCCCAGGCAATTTTTAAATGGCCAGAGTGCTCACCTCTCGAGCACTGGCTTTCTCATCCCACTTTCCTGACCTTGTGTCAATCTTACCTTGTTGGGGGTAGATAAATAAAATACATATATATACATTGTATATATATGTATATATATATATATGTATATATACAGGGCTTTACACGCTCCACTACTTTTGGAGCTGCTCCCGCTCCTGCTCCAACGCCCAAAATTGGAGCTGGCTCATCTCACGCTCCCCATTTTCAAAAAGGAGCCGCTCCTGCTCCAACTCCTATAAAAAAGGAGCGGCTCTTTTAAAGCGCTCCATAATAAAAACATACCTTCTTTCATAAACGTTCTATTCTGCCAATGAGTGGGCGTCAAAGGATCTCGTCAATATGGGTTGAGATGTCACTTTAAGTGTAAGACCGTAAGATAATATTTGACAAAATCTCGCTCATATTTTGAGAGTTATAAGAGAACATGTCGGACGAAGTATAGGATTATACGTAAATTTTCGTTTCCTGAGAACAAGAAAACAATTTTGCTTTTTTAAATACATGGAAATTTTCTAAGAATTTAAAGCCAGTTTAAATGACTTTCTACTCGATAGTTTATAAATCCCTTTCAAGTTTTGCACACACACAAAGTAATTGATGTTTTGTCAATTAAAATGGCCGACTTGTTTACGAAGAAATCTAAATGAATTATGATGGATTTAATCTCATAACTTGATTACGAACCAACTTGAAATAATAACATTATTTAGACAACGATTTTTTACATGGGGAGAATGGGGAGTGGTGCTTTGTTAACTATTCTGTACTTTCACGTAACAATTTTATGTAAAAAATAACCCGGTCCAAACCTTTAATTTCGTAACGTAATTACGAACCGGATTGAAATAACATTATTTAAAAAGCCATTCTTAACATGGAGTGAGGGGGGCTTTGTTAACTATTCTGTACTTTCACCTAACAATTTAATAAACAAAAGATATCGTAAAAATTCAATTTAACTTGAAAATCTTATCTAAAAAATAGCCCGGTTCGTAAATTGCACAAGTACCAAAAAAATAATATAAAAAATATTCTTCACTGGGGAGGAGGTAGCCCCGTATTTACAAGTATATCTCCTGTAAAAACGGTTCTAAAATCTATTTTCAATCGATATTTATTTGATAATTGCCGAATTTTCTTACTTGGCCAAAATTGCCGAGTTTTCCGTTGCCGAGTTTTCCTTTGACGAGTTTTCCTAAATTGTGTATTATACATACATACTTCTATCCAGTCAAGCAGACTATCTAGTCTAAGAGAAGAAAAACAACATAACTTTCACTAATACACTTAGGAACGGTATGAATCCACATATATCCCCCCCCCCCAAAGTTATATGAATTAAATAGTAGGGTAGACTGTACTTTGAAACCTTGATTGGGCAACTTACCTCCCCTATCTAGAGTGCTAATTTTCGGAGTTTTTATTCAACAGAAAGATAGCAGTGTACTTTTTAAAAGGGCCTTAGTAATTATCTCAGGTCAGGTAGTAAACATTTGGAATTCTCTCTCTCGCCCCCTCCCGACCTGCACTCAGATGGTGTCAAAATCGTTCGTACCCCTAACTCAAATGTTTAATCTTTCCAAAGAAATAGAACGCTCAAGTCAATGACGCCTTTGATCTGTCTCATCGCTTGATAGCAAGTCGACGGGGTTGGGGGGAGGGGGGGGGGTAACGAATAAAACAATAAAAAAAAAGATTGTTAAAAACATTACAATTAAATCGTCTTACGCCTGAGCCCCCTCCCTCTCTCTACCAGAGATATAAGTTTAAAAAATAATTGAGAGTAAACTCTGAGACTTTATTTACTTTTCCTTTATATTGTTGAATAAAAAACTAATGTTTAAAAAAAAATCAAAATATTTTGGAGCGAGGAGCGCGGAGCGATACAACCACCGCTCTTTAGTCCCAAATGGAGTTGCTCCCGCTGAACTCCCGCTGAATATAAAATGAGCCCTCCTCTCCTTCGCTCCAGCAAAAAGGAGCGTGCTCCTAGAGTGCGCTCCTTTTTGGAGGGCTCCGTAAAGCCCTGTATATATATATATGTATATATATATATGTATATATATATGTATATATGTATATATATATATATGTATATATATATATATATATGTATATATATATATATATATATATATATATATATATATATATATATATATATATATATATTATCGCGTATAAACTAATATTATTCGAAGTTTTGAAGGAACTGTTTATCGACCAGTTATGTCTTTACTTTTTTTATCTTTGCTAAGTGAGAAATCGCTGGCAAGCATGTTTTATTGACGATACTTCTTATTAAATAATCGATTAGTTATGTCTTCTCAACCTTTTTCATCTTCACCTTCAAATTCCTGAGTAAAGTTTTATTTTATTTTTTTTTTTTTTGCGAAATTTAATATTTTCTTTTTAATGTTTAAGAATTTACTAATATATAAAAATACATTTTAAACTAAATTTTCTTTACAACAAAAATAATGTTTTAAAGGTTTGTTGACAACTTTCAGTTATGAAGACAAGTATTTAGTTATGACAATAAGAATTTTCGGAACTTAGGCAGAATAGAGACGAGCCGATATTGATTTGTTTTAATTTTAGAAGAGCTGCAATAGTGTAAGAGACCGACAGCTCTCTTTTTAGTGCCTAATTTTACCAAAAATGGACGGGAATGCCCTGAATATGCGTGATTTGTTTCTGAAAAATAAAAAGAGAAAGAGCAAGAGAAAATTATTTTTTAAACTGTAAAAAAAATCACAAATTTATTAATGCAAACACAAAGACTTTTTGTTTTTAAATGGTAAAATATACTGTTGATTTTCCCAAATTTTCTTTTCGTCAATAAATGTTCTATTAATATACTGTTGATTTTCCCAAATTTTCTTTTCTTCAATAAATGTTCTATTAATATACTGTTGATTTTCACAAATTTTCTTTTCTTCAATAAATGTTCTATTAATATACTGTTGATTTTCCCAAATTTTCTTTTCTTCAATAAATGTTCTATTAATATACTGTTGATTTTCACAAATTTTTAGTTTTTCGATAAATGTTCAAGTAATTAATTGAATTTGCATTACTTCTTATTTTAAAAAGTCACATTTTCCATTTTCGGAGAAATTACGTACTTAAAAGTGAAAAAATAAAAAGAGAGTTCTCAGCCCTTTACACTATTGGAGTTCTTCTAAAATGAAAACAAATAAATTTCGTCCCTATTCTGCATAAGTGCCGAATTTTCGGTACATTTATAGAACCACACCCACCGTAGTTTCCCCCTAAAAAAATGAAATTCTACTTTTGGGGGAAAATTACATGTAAACAGACTTTAAAAAATATCCGCAATAGAAACAATTATATTCTTTATTAGTTTAGATTTTAGAGTAGGGGATCACTTTACTATATAATTTTAACGTAAATTGAGCGTATACAACAGAGTGGCAAAGATTAGAAGTTGGTATTGCAGCTGGATGCACAATATCAGTTATTCTATTGGTTCTAGTGATGGAAATGATATTAAAATCTTGTAGATGTGATAATATCACGGTGGCAACACCATTGATATGATTTATGGATGATATTGCATTACTAACGAAAGGGCAAAAGGCAACTTGAAAGAGTTTTGAATGGTTGGATGAGTTGATTGCATGGTCAATAATGAAGTTTAAGGTGCAGAAATCAAGGAGTGTCACGCTTTTAAAAGGAGTTAAAAAGGAAAGAAAGTATTCGATGGAATGTAAAGAAATACCAACTGTTAAAGAAAAGCCAGTGGAAAGTCTTTTGAGATTATATCAAACAACATTTATAAAACTAATATTTGTCATCAAAAAAGGAAAGAAGGAGAAACAAAGGAAGAGATAGATGATAAAGAATTATGTAGATTTTTTAAAGTATTCTGAAGGATGATATAATGTATTCATTTCACCTGAAAGATGAAGACACATGAAATAAGCAAAATGCTGACAAAAGGTTATCTTTCCTGATTCTGTTGATGCTTTTTAACATTTTCATTTGTTTAGGAAGATATCTTTTAATCAAAATATAATGTGTAAACAATCTATTAAACTGAATTGCTGTTAAAAATAGTGTAAACTCCAGCAGATAAAACCATTCTCTTTAAAGTGAGCAACAGTCTCATTTCAACCAGGGGACGCCAGTCTATCGGTTGTCCGTCCTGTGCAGTTCTAGGAGGTGCACCCTCCCAGGATTTGCCTTCTCACCCTTTGACAGGGGGTTAGTTTATTGCTAATCGCCTGAGGCGCCCCTACCGGAGAATACCGACGGGGCTACCCAGGCAATTTTTAAATGGCCAGAGTGCTCAAATTCTCGAGCGCTGGGGTTTTCCCACTTTTCCGACCTTGTGTAACATCTTACCTTGTGGGAGGAAGACAAAATAGAAACAGTCTCATACATTTTTAAGAGATGGTTTTTAATTATTTAATTTTGTAACTTAACATAATCAATTTTTAACATTTTTTCTACATCGAATTATGATTTTGCCTTTATATTTTAATAATAGTATTCTCATTAGATTATAAGTAGAAATACTGGAATTTATTTTTCGTTTGTAACATACATGATTTTGGTTTGACTTTTATATTTGCAATTGTATTTCCGGTACTTATATATTTCCAATCGTATTTCCGGTACTTTTGTATTTGCTTCTAAACAAACCTGAAACATGCTTCTAATATGGCCCCTTCAAAAACAAGTTTTCCAACCTTAGGACTATTATATTATAGTAAAACATTACGTGATTATTTCAATGTTTGCCTATTAACAAAGTGGAAAAAAACAGTTTCATACGTTTTGAAAGGGTAGTTTTTAATTATTTAATTTTGTAACTTTTCTACTGGTAATAAAACGCCAAAATCCGGCTTTGAAATAATAGTATTTTCATTTGATTACACGTAACCAATCAATATAAAAGGACACATAAGTGTATTAAGAAGGCAAGCGACACACAGCATTCGAATGGTTAGATTAAGGTTAGATCAAACATGTTTCTAATATGATCCTTGCAAAAACACGTTTTCCACTGGCTGCACAAGCATCTGAAGAGGACCATCATTTCTCTTCTGTAACAATCACATTTTGACAATAACTTTTCTCCACAGCGAACTATGATTTTGCTTTTATATTTTAATTATAGTCTCGTTTTATTTGATTACATGTAATCAATCGAAATAAAATGTAACGAGTGTATTAATAAGGGGTCATATTAAAATCTGTGCACATTAGCTACACAAGAATCTACAGAAGACAATAATTCTTTGTTGTAACAAATGCAATCTTTGACAATACGTTTTTGTCTACATCGAATTATGATTTACTTTAACTTTTATATTTGCAATCGTATTTGCGGCGCCTACATTGTCACTTCAATATTAGAGTGTAATAAAAAGAATGAAGAAAGAAATATCTATCTATACCTTTATGTGTCCGTTATGTGTCCGTTATGAAAGAGTACTTATGTATATATTTCTGAGTAAGCTATATGCGTATGTATGCATTCATGTACAATCGTGAGAACATGTGGTTTAAGAGTGCATGGCCGAAATAAAGGGAAAACTAAAACGAACATTTATTTATGAAAACCAGAATTTTATAATGGCCTAAAAACATATCATTTATCTCCATCTCTTCTAAACCGTAGCACTGTTTAATAATGCTAAATCACATTGACAATGTGGATATAGGCGTAGAATAAAATATAGACATATAAAAGTATGTTAAAACAGGCATTCGTAAATGTGTTTGATAGAAAAACGGTTGCTTTAACAGAACTCATATGGACACGAACGTTTCAAATTGTTTCCTATTTCAATGTACAGAACAAAACAAATGTCCAAAGTAGTTTACGATTTGAAAGGCGCAAAATATGTAAAAGGTAAACAACACATAACATTCGAATAGTTAGGGTTAAGTTAAACATGTTTCTAATATGACTCTTTTAAAAACACGTTTTCCAAACCCAGCTCATAGTAAAAAAATAACATGATTACTTGAATGTTTGCCTATTGACAAAGCTTGAACATGTTTCTAATATAACTCTTATAAAAGCAATGTTGTCAATCCTGTGTTTACATTTCTTGTTTGCCAACGAAAATGTATAAACAGATTTATCTTCTTGAAATGTTTTTTATTTTATCCTATATTTGCAGATTCTTCAGCCAAAACGTCATTTTATTGGATTTGCATGGATGTCCATTATTTTGGTGACTTGAAATATTGAAATTTCTTGATGTAATAGAAAATATTGAAATTGAGAGAAATCATATTCTTTTCAAAGTGTGTGAATTTCCGTTCTCATACATGATTAACATGTTCTTGACAAGTGTACTTTTTTCCTTTTCTTAACAATCTTATTTTATCGAAAATACCTGATCCCTGAGTTATCTTTGTACATTCTAATAAGTACAAAATATCAGACAAAAACTAATTGAAAACTGATAATGCTAAAAACTGTGAAAATAGAAGAAATAAAGTGAAATCTTAAATTTTGTATTTATACAACGTAAATCTTTTAAACAATTCAACTTTAATTACATCACATTTTTTAGTGGACAGGCAAACCCACTAATATTTTATGATTGTTTTCTTTAAGTAATAAGAATATGGAAACCTACACAGAAAAAAAATTTGGTAAAAAATATATAATATTTCTACTTCAGAAATAAGTCTGAAAATTGCTGTTCGAGAGAACCCATATCTTTCTAAAATGTCTGATTCTTCTTTTTCTTTGAACTGCAGTACGAAAAACCATGCAGTAAAACATATTGAGGACAAACCATATTATTGTGAAGTTTGTAGTTCTTTGTTCCGTTTCAAGTCACTTTTGTTGCAGCATATGCGAACACATACTGGAGAGAAGCCATATTCTTGCGAGGTATGTGGCACTTCTTTTATCCAAAAATCCCATTTGCTAAAGCATATGCACACACACACTGGAGAGAAACCTTACTCTTGTAAGGTATGTAGAGTTTCTTTTTCTCGCAAATCAGCTGTGTCTGTGCACATGCGAAAACATACGGGAGAGAAACCATATTCCTGTGAAGTATGTGGTTCTTCATTCTCTGTGAAATCAACTTTGTTGGCACACATGCGAACACACACTGGAGACGAACCACATTCCTGTGAAATATGTGACGCTTCTTTCACTCAGAAAGGAAATTTATTGAGACATATGCGAATACACACCAGAGAGAAGCCACATTCTTGTGAAATGTGTGGCTGTACGTTTTCGGTGAAATCAACTTTGTTGACACACATACGAACGCACACTGGAGAGAAACCATATTCTTGTAAAATATGTGACTATTCTTTTACTCAGACGGCACATTTATTGTCACATATGCAAACACACACTGGAGAGAAACCACATTCTTGTGAAGTATGTGGATCTGCTTTTACAAAGAAACTAACTTTGTTGACACATATGCGAACACACACTGGAGAGAAACCATATTCTTGTGAAGTATGTGGCTCTTCTTTTTCACTCAAATCAAATATGAAGTGTCATATGAAAAGACATGCTAAAGAAAAAATTGAAAAATATTTTTCTGTGTAGTTTTATACATTAAACCAGGTATGCTACAAACATACAAAATACAAATCTTTGTGAAATAGGTTTAATTATTTTTACAAAATTGACACAACATTATTCCACTGTTAAAAATATCAATCATTGTTACTTTTAAAATATAAAGAAAACAATTCACAATTTGTGCAAATCTTTTTTGTTCGAGATTAGTTTACCAAAATATGCCTTTTCTATTTCTTAAAAGGAATTACTTTATTTTCATTAAAAGAAAAGATTGTGTATTTAAATCCTTTTTTATAAACTTTTTAAATGATTTTCTTCGATATATATTCATCCATGGTGTAATAGAAACATTAAAACAAAATAAAATTATCTGTAAATTCGGCTACCCCGTTCTTCCTACAACTAACAGGAAAGGGTGTAGCATGACACCGTTTATCATGTCATGTAAAAATTACACCTTACAAGATTCCACCTAAGCATGCAAGATATCATAGGTGCATAATGTTTTTAAAATAATACAAATGACAGAAGATAGGTAACAAAGGCTATGTATATTGATGTTTAAGTTTATATTAAACTATATATTTAAAATTAAAATATGCATTAGTTTTGAGTGACAAAATTTGCATAATATTTTTATATATATGACATCAGTTTATAATTATAACATATTTAAAATTATGAATTTGCTTTATTAAAAATAAAAATAAAGAAGAATCTATGCATTAAAAAAATCGAATTAATTATGAAGAATAGAAAAAGTTTTGAGATCGGTAATATTTATCAATACTTATTTTAAATTAAATATGCTCAGTATTGTAAGAATAAACGTATATATGTGTATTTATTAAAGACAGATTATTTTTACTGTAATGGAATGACCTGCAACCCCTTTTTCCATATGGATTTACTGTATATAAGTATAAACCTTTTGACAATATTGATTTTTTTTCGCCCACACTCCCCTATTCTGAATTCGTGGCCGTGGGTCGCCATCAATAGACTGCCCCTCTTGCAGCAACGGTCATAATTCTTTTAAAAACTCATTAAATCTTTCAGTGAAAATTTTAAAATTAAAATTTATTACAAATTGCTTGAATATCTTTTAAAATAAAAATAAATATCAAGTAAAAATTGAATTTTTACTTGATTACTGAAAACCATCAAATAATTTAAATAAAAAAATGAGTTTTTAAATTTAATTATTTTTAGTGTGCAATCATTTAGATAGGTTTGCAATCGTTAGAATTACACTTAAAACGTGGTTTATGACCGTTTGGTACAGGAGAAACAGTCCACTGATGGTTCTCAACTGTCATGAATTTGGAATAGGGGCATGTGAGTGAAAAAATTAAATATTAAGAACTTTGTCATACTAAGGTGCTGGTTATTTTTTCCACTGAGTAATAACCGTGTCTATTTTACCCTTAAATCAAGGATACAGCATTGATAGGAAAAGAGAAAGTTACTCTATTACTTCATTATCTTATTCTTAAATTGCTGTTTATGTAGGTTTTTTCCAGCATATCCACTGTATCTCTAATCTGTTAACAGGGACCATGGTTCTTTACATAAAAATTATTGCAAAGTGTACGCAATAATGATGTATTCCATCATTTATGACTAACAGTTAAATTTCAACAGTTTATTTAGAAGGAAATTATTACCTACTAAAGCCTCAGATGTGCACTTATTTGTTGATTTTTCTGTGTTCCTCTTTGTCTATTACATTGTATTCCATATCGGTTTGTTAAAATACACGATTTTCATAATTATAGTTTTTTTCTCGGTCTCACAAAAGTTTTACTTTCTTTCGAAAATGTTATTACGCAAATCATTTTTGACAAGACAATAAACCGTGAATATAGATTTAGCGTGGAAATTAGATTTTAACAGAATTTAAGAAAATTAAGAAAGGCAATCATACATTCGACAAGTTATAATATTGTCAATAAAAAATGTTTGAGACGATTAAAAACTTGATAAAAATTCAAATTTATGGACGTTAAAACGTAAATTAGAATTATATTTTAAGGCACAAAATTAAATGTAAATCGATTCATACAAAATTTAAAGTATATGCCAATCTCTTTTATACCGACACCCCTTCCGTTACGTTCGAGATTTTATAGTACTAGAAAATGTACGCCCCAAGTGAATGGAAATATTTGACACTGAAATTACATTAAAATTAAAAAATATATAAAAAGTGTTTAAAAAATAATAAATATGTGATACAATTTGTTCCCAGGTATTTATATTAGAAGTTAGTGCTCCCTGGCCGCGTTAGGTGTCCTTGCTTGTGCTATGATAATTCTAAATACTCTAGATTCTAGAGTATTAAGAATTATTTAGAGTCTAGATAAATAGATATTTATAAATATGCCACAGTATATTAAAGAAATTTGAGACATACAAACTTTTTATCATAATAGTAGGAACACAACGTGGACCAAACGAAATTGGTAAGATATTTAAACCAAATTGTTCACATGTTACAATTTAAGAAAAGAATAACCTAACTTGTTTTGTTGGTGCTAATTAGAAACATACACATGTAGAATTGCAGTCATGAAATAAACAATTCCAATATGAACGGAGAATTTCAAAGCAGGTCCGAATTTTAGTGTGTGAAGACAAACGATACTAATAAAAAATGTATTTAAATTTTGGCAGACGACATTTATTCAGACAAATAGAAAGAGTTAAAGCGAAATACAATGGTTATCTCTCTCTTTTCTTCATGCACGATCGGCCATGCTTCACTCAAATAATTTTTTTTTCTTTGTAATAATTTCTCCTTCGAATCATTTCCTATAACCTCCTAACTTCTTTTTATCGGAATCGGTCCAGACAAGGCAGGAAGCCACTGTCGAGTAAGGAGCTAAACAATACTACTTCAAGTCCAAAACAAGCCAACAGTAAGTGTTAAATGGATATATACTACGAAACCACCATCCACCCAGGCTGGTTCATATTCTACTAGTCTCTCCCTCTTAGACAAGGTCCAAAAAAGAGTCGCTAACTTAATAGGTCCATCACTATTTACCAAGCTCCAGCTCCTGTCCCATCGACACAATGTTGCATCATTGTGCTCATTCTCTAAGCACTTTAATGGAATGTGTTCCGATGAACTTGCTGCTCTGGTGCCCCCTCGACATGAATATACTCAACCAACCCAACAATCAGCTAAATGCCATCCATTCACTGTGGAGGTCCCCAGATGTTGAAGAGCCTTCTTCTCCCATAGCTTCTTTTCTCGAGCTGTTGGCCTTTGCAACTCCCTCTCTGCTCTGTTTCCCCGACTATACCTACATGCATACATTTAAAACTAATGTGAACAAGTATCTCATTGTACAACTCCCAATTTAGGATGATTCCCCTAAACTTTCACTATAATTCTCAGTAGCCCCTTACGTCTAGAATGGTAACTTGCCTTGTTTGGGGTGAACTACGTTAAAAAAATATAACGGTTTAAGTGGTTATTGCTACTATCAATATAACAGATATGTAATAGATTGATTTGTTTTACTGTAAAAAGAAAAACAAATACATATAATAATAATAGTAATACGACTAATAATGGCAAATTTGTGGAATAACATCCTATAATCGGATAATGAATTTAAAGAAAATTCTCTGCTGCTCCTGTTGTTCCTTCAACAACTACAAGAAACCTCTTCAACCACTAATTGTCATGGTAAATAAGACACTACCTGAGAGTCCAACGTTAAACTCTTCGGCCTAACATTCACAGGTAACATAAATTGGAACAAATACATAGAAGACATTGACAAGGCTGTTGCAAAGAAAGGTGCGCTCCCTCTATTTTACTAGAAAACTTCATACACCTGACATTATCATATATCTCTACGAAACCACCATCCACCCAGAAAGAAATCAGCTTTGTTGTAGCAGTATTAAATGTTACCATCAATTAGTAAAAAAAACTTCTTTTTTTTAACGGAAAATTTAGAATTATATTTTTAGTATAATAAAATAAGTTGCTAGCAAAACAAATTATCAAATATGTTTGTTTGTTTTTTTAATGGAAATATAACAAATCTATAATAAAAAACATTTTTTATGAATCAAATATTTTTAAATATCTATTTATTGATATAAATAAAGTTTTAAAATGTCTTGTATTTTGATAATGATAAAAATGATAAAAAAATGATGAAATTCATTGACGGCACCGAATAAAACAAAATTATTTCGGCAATATTCTTTATTGTATTCGCTTTTATTATTCTTTTTAAATATTTTAAATTATGTTGCTGTTTCACAAAATATAAAAGATATTTTAAAACTTTGTTTAAAACAATGTTTATTATTGTCACTTAATTGTTATAAAATATTTGCTTTAAAAATTACTATTAAAATAAAATACTAAGCTATTTTATTATATTTTTATAAAAAATCAAAACACATATTATGTTGCTGTTTCACAAAATACAAGACATTTAAAAACTTTATTTATATCAATAAAAAGAAGGCATTTGAACATTTTTGATTCATAAAAAAAGATTTTTTATTAAAGATTTGTTATATTTTCATAAAATAAACAAACAGAAGACATTTCAACATATTTGATTCATAAAAAAGATTTTTTTATTACAGATTTGTTATATTTTCATTAAAAAAATATTTTATTATAATAAAAATACAATTCTAAATTCTCCATTTTAAGGCGATTACATGTAAACAGTCTAAAAAAATTAGTGGTAAGAATAAATAAAACGATAAAAAATCAATTTCGCTTATAAATTTTACGTAATCACCATTTTAGGACCAGACAGCGTTTTAAGGACATGTAACCAATTTTAGCCATTTTAATGTTCCTGATCAAACTTTAGTATAAAATATGTCATTGTTAAAGTATTAAAAAAAAACCCGCCTCCTTCCTACTACTAACCCTAAGCCCGGGTGGTAATACTTTAGAGATATGATGGTTTACCGGTCGAACTTAGGGTAGTAGTAAACAATTTAGTTAACTGACCTATAATGTTACAACAGCCCGGAAATGGGGGATCATTATACGTTAAATTTATATGCACATGTACCCTAGGATAGGTCGATTTTTCACTTTTTGCAAAAAATCAACTTGCGTTTAGTAAGGAAAGTTGTGTATTGGTATAATAAATACTCATACCAAAAATTAGATCTCTTACTTGAACGGTTTTTTGAGGAAATAGACTCAAAGATCGTCCCCATAAATGTACTGAACAATCCTCATTTGTAAAACATTTAGCCGATGAAATGATTAGAAAATTTATAAATTCAATGTTCAAACCAGAAAAGGTTGTCGTTTTGTTTCATGAAAATGAAATGAATAAAGTCAAATAAATAAAAGGTAACTAGAATTAAAAATTGAATATTACCCCCCCATACCCAGCACTGACATTCTCATTTTTACCTTATTAATTAAGTAGGAACAGTGATAACATTTTGAAAGAACAGATAATTACTTTTGTTATAAATAAAACAAAAAACAAAATTGTATACTTCTGGGTTCAAAGTTGAGGATCATTTGATTTCGAAAACACAATTTTAATTTTAACATTTCTCAAAAAACCCATGGAAGAGATTTGAAAATGAAAACTAAGTAAGAAAAAAATGTCTCAATAAGCTTGTTGTTAACTTTACTGCTCTTTCAACACTTTGAGAATGTGAGGGCAAATCTGGCAACTTCAGCTTTGTTCCATTCATGAGTGAGTCCAAAAGTTCATTTTCAGAAAATGATTCTGTAAATGCTGGTTCGCAAACTCCACTTTGCGAAAGGTTAATCAATTCATACCAATGATTGGCGTTAAAGTTGATGTGTGCTTTTTAATCTTTTATTGGCTGGCTTCCCACTCCTGTAAAAATATAAAAGTTAATTTTTTGAGTTAACTTAAAAATGTAATCCTACCTACTTTAATTTTTATGATGAAATTCGAATAGAAATTTTAAAGTATTCGATAAATCGACATAACCAAATTAATCAATTGTATATGAAGAAATATTTACTTACTTAATGGACAAAATCTTTGTTATTGCTTCTTCCCTCACTGCCAGTTCGTTTGATTTTATCATCGCAAAAGCATTATGCTGTAAATTTTTTAATGTAATATGTTGTATTTCAGGTGGCTGTTTCTTGATCATATTGAAAATATACAATTGCTGGCTATGAAACTTATTATCCCTTTTTATTTCAAACCAGCTAACTGCATATACTTCGATTATGAATCTAATAAGGCTGTGAAGTTTGCCAGACATTTCTTGTGGATAAGAACCTCGTGTCCATAAGCACATTAATCTGATGGCTAAAGTTAACCATCTTGCATGATTTATAGGCCTAATTTTTATGCAGCAAATTTAATTCAACTTTTCCTCTAGAAATACCTATTGTATATTGTAATAGAAGTCTCTGGTCACAGCTTAGTTCGCTTATTTCCTCAGTAGTAAAACGAACATCCAGAGGACAACCAACTGGTGTAAATGCTACTTGGGGTAAATTGTTATAGTCATGAACAGATAATTTATCTAGAGGACCAGTGAAAGTTGTAGGAATTCTTGTGGTTTCATCGATATATCTAAAAAGAGCTCTAAATGGAAGTTTGGTTTGATGTAAAGAGCAGCCAATGGTGTGTAATTTTCTCTGTATTTTTTTCTCAAGAAGTGTTACAAGTCCAGCCTCACAACCTGTATTTGTATTGGTGTTGTCTACTAGAATAGCCTTAATTGTAGATACACTATTGTATTCTTTCAAAACACCAGCAACTTCCTCTGCAAGAACATCACCAGTAGCACCATTAAGGATGGGTGAGATATTCACTTTTGTGTTCCATCTCCTTTGTGAAGGTCAAGTGGCGTTCTGGTCCCTTTGCTTTTTTAAATATTTTCTCTCCATTTGGCCCCAAAATCTCTTTATACAACAGTGTATTTTCATCATTTCTTCCATCAACTCCAATGCAAACAAGGTTTTCCACTGTTTCATCATGTCTTTGATGGGCATTTTCTTTCATTCTTCCCTTTGCTCTATCTATTTTACATTTATCAATTATGATATCTTTTATATTGATATTAGATTTGAGAAGACCCACAGCATCTAAGTCTAAAAGAAAGGCGTTAGCAAGGCTGACTCCAAGGTTGGAAGAACCATCACCCCTGATTAATTCCATAGCATATCGAGGAATTTTAATAAGACTGTAAGGTCCCGGAAGAGGTGTCTCAGGCTCAAAATAATCGATTTCTGTTAAATCACTATCTGGAGTGGGAAAGAACAGCATCTTGGTCATGAGATGTTGATGCATCATTAGGTGATGAACCTACTTTCTCTTGTCGTTCCAATCTTTCTGTTCTCTTTTTACATTTTTTATGGCAGCTTTGTCTATTGGGCTAAGCTGGAAAGTGCCCTTCAGTCCTTTTTTGGCTCTATCGTCTTTCAAATATTCCCTGTCCTCCACTGGAACCTGAAATATCAAATTTTTTTTTTTTTTACAAACACATCAATATCACAATATTATTTCAAAAGAAAATAATAAGAGTTGTTTTTTTTACATTTGTTTAAATATTAAATACAAGTATGGAAATCCATTTAATTTAAGATGTAAATGACTTTGTTATTCGAACATATTTAAAACATAAAAACAAAAAATTATCTCATCTTTTTTTCCAAAGGACAAGTACAAAGTATGTGCTTAGTCCGGCAATGTTCTTTGTTGCACTTCACATTTTTGTCATCACAGATTAAAATAGGCAGTTTACACGTACAAGAAGCAATGTCAAACAGTGTGTCTAGCTTTTCCTGTAAATGTTGTTTTGGGGCTGAAGGGAGAGATTTTCTATTTATTTGTTTTGCATTCCGGAAACATATGATGTTCACCTTACTTGCAATAGATCTTTCACTTAATAGAGGAAGATGAGGGTTTACTGCCTTCCAAATGCTAATTATGTCCTTTGTTATTAATATAGCAAAATCTGTCAAGTGTGAACATGTATTTATAAGGAAATAGCTGTATTGGATAACTTGTCGAAAAATTGGGGGTTCCGTTTTATTTAATGGGGCAGGTGGACCTGAAAACTTTCTGGTATCATTACTGCGAGTAGAAATTGTGCGTTTTTTCCATATATATATTTTTAAATATCTTAAAAGAAAATATATTGTAGAATATCAGAAGTTACACATATTGAATGAATATTTCCAAATTAAAATTGAAAATAAAAAAGGAAAAAATAAAATCCACCAATCTTTATACTGGAGTCGCTTTTGGCCTTGGTAAATGGTGACACATTAGTAGAAACAAAAAACAAATGGTAAGAGTATACGGAAGGGGCCCCCGATAAACAGCCCGATAAACCACCGGTGCGCATGCACCAACAAACGGAAGAGAAGACAGGAAGCGCACAATTTAAAATTGATTGAAAATGAAGATTGCTGAATTGCATGAACGCATGTCAAGTACTACAAATTTATTTAATTTTCTTAAAGAATTAAAATTAATAAAAGAGTCTATAGTATGTGTTTGTGGGTCTACCATGAAATGGATTAGTAATACACAATTAACGGATGACTGTAAACTGCGATGCGGAATTAAAGTATGTAAGAAGAAAATCTCCGTAAGAAAAGACTCTTTCCTTGAAAAATCAAGAATGAGCTTGAAGAAAATAGTAATTCTTATGCATCTTTGGGCCAAAATATATCCCGAAAAACTAATTTTGGATGATTACGACTATTCAAGCAAAACAGTTGTGGTTCCGTTTTTTCCGCGATGTCTGCGTGTCTTACATTGAAGAGAAAGCGTGTGAGCAAATCGGAGGAGTTGGAAAAATCGTCGAAATCGACGAAACCATCATTGTTAAAAGGAAGAACAATACGGGAAGAATGCTAAGTCAACAGTGGTCGTTCGGTGGAATTGAACGGAATTCAGTTGGCGAATTCAACTATTTCGTAGAATTTGTTACAAACCGAAATAAGGAAACTTTAGAAGAAGTAATACAGAGGAAAATAAAGCCATAAAAGGGCACTAACAGAAATCCCCATCAATGGGAATATATTTGTGAATATTTACTTAGAAAAGAACACGAAGACGTTTTCAACGCTTTAGTAAATAAAATTAACCATTTGTATCCTGTTTGAATTTACGTGTTTGTTTTTTTATTTTTCATTTTCATTCAATAGCGTTTTCATTTTTGTGAAATTTAGGTTTTTGGTTTTTCAGGGTGACGGAATTAATTACAAACCGGAAGTAATTTTATGTCGCTTAGGAATTAGAAATCTCGTAATTCTTGATAATAAAATGAAATAAAACTTTTTTTTTTAATTCGTACAATATAATTTTGCAAATGAAAGAAATAAAATGAGATTTATTAGTTGAATAACAAATAAAATTGATAAATTAAGTCCGAGTTGTAATTAAGTTCGAGTTGTAATTAATTTTTTTTTCATTTTTATTTTTTATTTTGGGTGACGGAATTAATTACAAACCGGAAGTAATTTTATGTCGCTTATGAATTAGAAATCTCGTAATTCTTGATGATAAAATGAAATAAAACTTCTTTTTTTTAATTCGTACAATATAATTTTGCAAATGAAAGAACTAAAATGAGATTTATTAGTTGAATAACAAATAAAATTGATAAATTAAGTCCAAGTTGTAATTAAGTTCGAGTTGTAATTAATTCCGTACCCCTTTATTTTCACCCAATAGCGCTTTCATTAATGCGCTTCCGTTTGTTGGCGCATGCGCACAGCCTGGTGGTTTATCGGGGGCCCCTTCCGTATACTCTTATTTTTCAGGTGGGGAAAAAGCGAGGACATTGAATTGCCTTAGTCTTGGAGGATCTCTTTTTTTTATTGACCGAGGACAGAACTTTAAAATTTAAGAATGAAAAACAATGAATGTGAAAATATTAAATAATTAAAACACTGATTATTACATCATTTAAAAAAATATATATAAGTAAGTCTATTTTTATTAAAAAAATATAGATTTAATTAAAATGTTGTACCACAAAGGTAGAGTTCGATGAACAATCTTTTTTTTCTCTCATGTGGGGAAACTGTTCATTGGAACAAAAATTTTTAAAAAATGCCCAGTCTAGCAGGATCTGCTGACCGACGATAGAACAGATATACAATTTGACTTTTAAGAATGATAAACAGTAACTTTGAAAATTGAAACAAATTACAACAGTGCTTATTAAAACATTTTTTTAAAAAATAATTAAGTCTTTTTTAATTAAAAAAAAACATTTTATTAAAAGATACGACTTATCTAGTTAACGACCGAACGGTCTAATTTCATGTATGAAAAAAAAACGATAACTTCTTACATGAAAGAAAATTACAAGTTATTATTAAAATGAATTTAGGAAAACTCGTCACAGGAAAATTCGTAAACGGTTAATTCGTAAATGGAAAATTCGTCACTTTTGGCCAAGTAGGAAAATTCGGCAATTATCGAATAAATATCGATTGAAAATAGATTTTAGAACCGTTTTTACAGGAGATCTACTTGTACATACGAGGCTACCCACCTCACCAGTGGAGAACATTTTTTCATATTATTTTTTTGGTACTTGTGCAGTTTACGAACCGGGCTATTTTTTAGATAAGATTTTCAAGTTAAATTAAATTTTTACTTCAAAATCACTGTGAGAAAAAGTGGTTAATCCATCGTTTCACAACTAAAATGGCAGACAATGAATTGGCTGTATTTTTCTGATTTTTTTGTTCCGACCATACAACGATTTATTTGAAAGAAGAATTTCTTTTTTTAAGTATTAAATAAAGTTGTTAATTAAAACAAGTTTTAGGCAAGATGAAATAAAAACACTGAATTAGTTAGAAAACAATTTTGCTTTTTTAAATACATGGAAATTTTCTAAGAATTTAAAGCCAGTTACTCGATAGTTTATAAATTCCTTTCAAGTTTTGCACACACACGAAGTAATTGATGTTTTGTCAATTAAAATGGCTGACTTGTTTACGAATAAATCTAAATGAATTATGATGGATTTCATCTCGTAACTTAATTACGAACCAGGCTTGAAATAATAACATTATTTAGACAACGATTTTTTACATGAGGAGAATGGGAGGGGGGGTGCTTTGTTAACTATTCTGTACTTTCACGTAACGATTTAATAAACGGAAGATATCGTAAAAATTGAATTTAACTTGAAAATTTTATGTAAAAAATAACCCGATTCAAACCTTTAATTCCGTAACGTAATTACGAACTGGGTTGAAATAACATTATTTAGAAAGCCATTCTTAACATGGAGTGAGGGGGGGGGGTTAACTATTCTGTACTTTTACCTAACAATTTAATAAACAAAAGATATCGTAAAAATTTAATTTAACTTGAAAATCTTATCTAAAAAATAGCCCGGTTAGTAAACTGCACAGGTACCAAAAAAATAATATGAAAAAATGTTCTCCACTGGGGAGATGGGTAGCCTCGTATTTACAAGTATATCTCCTGTAAAAACGGTTCTAAAATCTATTTTCAATCGATATTTATTCGATAATTGCCGAATTTTCCTACTTGGCCAAAAGTGACGAATTTTCCGTTTACGAATTTTCCTATGACGAGTTTTCCGGCACCTATTAAAATATATGGCACATGTTCGTCTTTTCTCACAGTCCGTTTTTAACAACTTTTTACTGACCAGTTTTTTTTTCTTTTTTCGGTGTACACTTACCTATCAGGCTGCTAGAGAATTCCGGGGTTTTTGGAAATTTTTTTCAAATATTTTACATTTTAGGAGGAGGGATCAGTTTCCAATGTAAATTCAACGTAGACTGATCCCCCTCTTTTTGACCATCTCAATTTTTTTAAAAATCTTTTTCGGTGTATAATTACCTATCATGTCAATAGAGAATTCCGGTGTTTTCGGAAAGAAATTTTTTAAAATTGAGATTTTAGGAGTTTTCAATGTAAATTCAACGTAGACTAATCCCCCTCTTTTTGACCATCTCAATTTAAAAAAAAATCTATTTTGGTGTACAATTACTTATCATGTCGCGAGAGAATTCCGGGTTTTTTGGAAAGAAATTTCAAAAAATTGAGATTTTAAGACGTAAACAGTTGCGAAAAGCGGACTATGGTAAAAGGCGAACAAGACTGATCCCCCGTCTTAAAATCTTATTTTTTTAAATTTATTTCCAAAAACCCCAGAATTCTATCGCGACATGATAGGTAATTGTAAGCAGAAGAATAATTTTAAAAATTTGAGATGGTCAAAAAGAGGGGGATCAGTCTACGTTGAATTTACATTGAAAACTGATCCCCCGTCCTAAAATCTCAATTTAAAAAAAATTCTTTCCGAAAACACCGGAATTCTCTATTGACATGATAGGTAATTATACACCGAAAAAGATTTAAAAAAAAATTGAGATGGTCAAAAAGAGGGGGATCAGTCTACGTTGAATTTACATTGGAAACTGATCCCTCCTCCTAAAATGTAAAATATTTTTTTTAAAAATTTCCAAAAACCCCGGAATTCTCTAGCAGCCTGATAGGTAAGTGTACACCGAAAAAAGAAAAAAAAAACTGGTCAGTAAAAAGTTGTGAAAAACGGACTGTGAGAAAAGACGAACATGTGCCAAATATATTATATAGTTTTAAATAAGTCTATTTTAATTAAAAAATATATATTACCTTTGTTGTGTATTATTAAACGATGTTTGACAACACAGAAATATAAACAAAAGGGAGATAACTTATTACGGTCGATCGAAATAATTACCTTGATACAAATTTAACCAGATTCTCAAATCGTAATTTGTATTTTAGATAAAATATTTTACAGTATTTCAATTTTTTGTAACTATTATTCGATTTAGTATGAATATTGCACAAATATATTCTTATATATATTTACTGCAGTTATTTGCTATAATGTCTGGTTTGAATTTTACCGGCTAAAATTGTTAAGTAACACCGTAACCTTAAAAGACTCTTAGATTATGTCACACTTAAAGAGCAATTCCTCAAAAAACGACACAATTTTGGAGAAAAATATCTTGTGTGGTGATTATTTATGGAAATTTGCAACTTTCCCATCTCTTCTCTTGTTATGATTCCAAAATCGACCTACTCTAATGTACCCCCAGCTCTAAATTTAAAAAAATATTTTTGCATTTTTTTTACATCATAAAAACACGTACCCTCATAAAAATACATTTTAGACAAAATTATGTATTACTCATCTTTTGCGGAATGAAAAAACAATTATTTTAGATTGAAATTGGAGGATCAGTTTTGCATATAATTTTAACATAAAATGATCCCCCATTTCCGGGCCATTCTAACTTTTTTTTACCACTAACACTAAGTCCGATCGGCAAAGTCGTAAAACCACACGTAATCGCTTTAAAAAGTAGAAACCACCCACCCCGCCCGAAAAACAATGCATAGAATTTATATCCCATTGCAAAAGAAAAATAATTAAATGCCCTAAAAAGTTATAATGGTCCGGAAATGGTGGATCATTTTATGTTAAAATTATATGAAAAACTGATCCCCCAATTTCAATCTTACATAATTGTTGTTTTTTCTTCCTGCGAAAGGTGTGTAATACTATACATAATTTTTTAAAAATTGTATTTTTTGTTTTACCACACGGACTTGGGGTTAGTAGTAAAAAGGGTGCGTCATTTTTTTATGATGCAATCTTTAAAAGAATGCAGTATTTACAAAGTACGCGAAAATGTTTAAAAATGAATTGTAAAAAATTTTGTCCAGAGAAGAAAATTACAGACAAAGACTTACTGATAATTGTAAAAATAATAAATATAAAAATATTTAAAATAATTTTTAATAATTAATTTTGTCCAGGTGTGACTTATTTTGGTGGGCTTTTGTCCAGTGGGCTTTTGTCCTACCACCCTCTGTTTCATGCCCTTTCCTCGTCTCTCGTTTCCTTTTTGCCTCTCTCTGTCTCTTTTTCTATTTTTATCTCAGGCCAAGGATTTGAAATTAATAGTTAAAGGAAAATGAAATATACATGCATCGCTGATATTTATACATTTTCATCACACTGTAAATCTTAATCGAAACCTACTTTTACGTTTATGTCAAAAAATGATATGAGTTTTACTGGGAGGTCCGCGGGCTGGATTGCAATAATAAAGCATAGCAGTGTGACGGGCCGGATGTGGCCCGCGGGCCGGAGGTTGTCCGCCACTGTTCTTAATAAACCATTTTCGGAGCAAAAGTACAATAAGGACCCAAGTTCATTAACACAACACGCGGAACATGTTCCGGAAGTCACCGGCGTCTTCCGGTTGACCTCGCAATACATGTGGTGCTATTTATAAAACGAATCGTAAATAAACCTTTTATTTAATTTAAGGCAAATGCGTATAAAAGGTAGGAACGCTGGCTTCCGGTGGAAAAGGGTTGAAAAAAGTGTCTACGGATGCCTGAAAGTGATATAACAATTTTTGTTATTCATATTAATTTCAGACTTTTCTTTTTTTCATGTTAATTTCAGACTTTTCTTTCATCATATTCTAATGATTAACATAATACAGACTATTTGAAAAATAATTTATTTCATTGTTTTCAAAATTAAAAAAAAATAACTTGCGTAATCTTCCGTTTTGCCTCCTCAGGCTAGGAGCAAAGTGTAGTATGGAAAAATCCTTCTAAACCGAGGTAAGATCCAGAGTGCCCCTTTTTGGGAAGCTTGATTTTTCCCTACAAAACGGAAGATTACTTAAGTCCGGCGATAAATATTTCACCCACCTCCATTTCTGCCCTCGTGGGGAGGCAAGTAAATAGTGACACAAAAACATGTTTTAAAAGAAAACATGTTAATATTTTATTTGTTTTATTTATGGACCCTCTGCCTTAAAATAAATATTAACATGTTAAAAGAAAAAAAAATTCCGAAATATAGAATGTACGACATTTATTAAAGTAAACAAAAGGTTTATTTACAAGTTTTGTAAATAGCGACCACGTGTATTGCGAGGTAAACCGGAAGATGCCGGTGACTTCCGGAATATGTTCCGCGTGTTGTGTTAATGAACTGGGGTCCTTATTGTACTCTTGCTCCCAATTTTCTAATACATAAATACATTGTGTTTGTTTCATTTTTATTTGCAAAGAAAAAAATTAAAAGAATCGTTTTGGCGAATCGGGAATAAGGCTCAAATTTGTCTGATTCTGATACCCTGTAAAGTTCCGATTTTACTGATTCCCGATTAATCGTTGATACACGACAAGAAAATATTAAGAAAGATCCTCGAGTACAGAAGCTAACCCACATAACAAGATGACACCAACAAACCACAGATTTTTTAAAACAAAAAACTCAGTCTTTTAGTTCATTCTACCACTCCAGAGAGTACCTGACTTCGCATGCAATCATCAACCTATAAAAGAGTCAAACTCAGCCAAACATGGAGTGCTGTTGCCACGTCTTGGAGGATGCCTCTTAAAACACTCTTTCTCGCTTTAACAGAGTACAAAATTGACTAAGACATCTAGTGGGAGATGATATTTTCTCTTTTCTGACAGAAGGGACGTTGCTACTTTTCCCCAACTTTACCGTTATTTCCATGGTAGATGCTTCACTGAGCTTGGCTCTGTTTCCACCTCCCCAAAAAAACTTTCTTAGCAAGAAGTAATCTTGCTACCAACACTGTAATCTACTCTCGTTTCTTATTCTGTGTACCTAAAATCGAACAGAACATTCAAGAAAAAAGTCTCTTTCCTAGGACTTCCCACTTGTGGAACATATTATCGTGGGAATGTTTCTCTACAGTGTCACCAAATATCTATCATGTCGTCTTGTGAATTAATCATAGTTTTGAATTCTTCCAGCCAATTGCAAATTTCACTAACCCTTATCTTCGAGTGGGATTTGACTTTGTTAACCATTAGTATATAAAAATAATAATATAAAGACATTACACAAAACCAAAGAAGTTGAAACTGCCAAGGAAGACATGTAAGAAAATTCTATAACCTAATAATAAGTTATCTTCCTTGCAATAGTAAATTCTCGCTTTTTGCAGTAGTTCACTGTATTACAATTATTTTTTTTTCGATACAGCACTGTATTACAATTCTCGCTCTTTTCGATAGAGCACTGAATTATAATTCTCGCTCTCTTCGATAAAACACTGTATTACAATTCTTGTTATTTTTGATAGAGAACTGCATTACAATTCTTCTCTATACTTTTAATTAAATTAATAAATTATAGGGGAATTTTTCAACAATTCCATTCACTTCTCGGCCATATGAACATCTAAACTATGAATGATCAGTCAATTTCTTTACAAAGGCTTTGAAGTTTTTAAGCGCATTACAGAGATTTTAGTGACCAATGGCAAAAACAAAATCTGAATTTAATATCAATTTCCTAACCTATGAGATTTTGCTTTCCCTCAGACGTATGAAATTTAACGTAAAATGATCCCCTGTTTTCTGGCATTTTATTTTCATATTAAAAGTATCGAATAATATATTTTAGAGAAGACAGGAAGACATTCATAGATTAAACAACATTTTCTACGTCCTTTACCATGAATCCCTGTAACTACGGTGAATTAAGATTTTTAAAAAAAGAGGAAATGGAGGCGATGCCAGCAAGACAAGCTAAGAGGGAGAGAGTAAGAGGAAGAGAGAGAAACAGTAAAAAATAAAGAAAGATAAAGTGAGAAAGAAGAAAGGATACACACATAAAATCAAGCCAAATAGATAAAATATAACGATGCAAGACTTTCCTTAGTAAAAGAAAAAAGTAGAAAAAAAAGGAATTCCGCTTTTTCCGAATTACAAAAAAAAAACATAAATCCGGCTACAAAGCAGAGAACGTACAACCCTGGCATGATCAACTCGAATCTCAACTGGTGACCACTCGTGAAACACGGATTGTATTAGCCGAAACACTTGAATAATCTTCCTGGATCAACCTGGGGTGCTCATTTTATGTTAAATTTATATAAGAAAGTGATCCCGCACTCTGATCATGTTATGAGACACATTAATCCTGTCCGATTTACCCTTTCATAAATGTACTAACGATGGATCTATTGACTGGCATTTCTTTGTGATTTTATAACTGACCCCATAGATGCCCTGAAAATTGATAGATTTGTCATGGGTGATTTACAACGGTCACTCCTTTACAACAAACTGGGATATTTCCATGTTTATTTGGCTAGGAGCAAAGTGTAGTATCTGTTATGATGCTACACAGTCTATGCTGTTTCAGTCAGTGAAGGAATAGTCTTTCTAGACTTGAAAAACATTTATTTTTGTTGTAATCCTGTGTCCCCTTTTGGGGAGCTGAATTTTCTCCACATTAAAAACGGACTTAGTGTCTGATTTTTCCCTCGTAGGGAGGCAAGTAAATTGGAACAAACTGGATACTGTTATTTTCTTTCAGCTTTACTTTTCTTATCAAATGTAGTCAGCATGGTAAAACATAATTTCAGTAGTGAGAAAACAGAAAGTCACCGAAGGCCAGCTACTCAGCACCAATCATCATGATCAAAGTGTATTATTTGCCGCATGTTTCAGTTCTCAGAAAAAAACATCAAGCGCATTTCATATAGTTTCTATCTGATCCTCTACCCCGTGGCCATATTAAATTACTGGCCTGATTTATTGCTCGGTCTGGCAACAGGACGCTTCTTGTAGTTTGACTAACTACACTAGTTCACATGATAAGATGTGATTAGACTACGGTTTTAAGTACCAACTTACATTTATTGATTCCTTGATGGCCATACTGTATTAGGCAGCAGCTCTTGCTGCATGGATTCTGTGATTATGACATAAAAACCATGTAGAATCAAATTAATACTTACTGGCAAATATTGCTTAATTCAAGCAAGACGTTTCCTCGTATATTATGCACTCATGGACTAGCGACCAATCATAACTCAGAGAATGAACTTGCCCATCTGAGAATAATGGAACATTCACGTATTTATACAAACCGGCTTTTTAGTCTTCTTCAGTTACTACTCATATGTTGGTTCTCTAAGGTGAATAAATTTTTTAAATAACACGATATCTTGCAAGTGGTTAGTCACCTACAAAACTGACAGTTTTGATGTCAGTGGTTCAGAATATTTCCTGTTGTGAGAATATCTGAGATTCATTTTGTTATGCAACAAATTTTAGTCAGCAAAAATAGAGAACGTTCATTTGTAATAATAAACGGCACACATTTAGTTTGGTTTCTGGTGACATCCCACACTGATGAAATAGAAGATTTTATCCTACGATGTAAAAGGTGCATAAAAGAATTGTGCTTGTAAATCAAATGGGGTCGCAACTGTGAAAGGAACCTATTTGTATTCAATCACTAATGTGAATCGTACAGAGACTGACAACAATACAATGCTGAAACTGCTTTTCCAGTGTTTACTATGTGCTATGTTTTAGATCTGTGTGTAATGTAACTTCACAATTTTAGATTGCATTATTTCGAATGTTTACTATGTATTATTAAATTCCATTGCTAGAAGGTTAGAAACAAGATAAGATGTGATTTTGAGAAGCCAGACAAAAATGCATGAGCAGATCTGTAAGCATTCTCCGACAGAGGCGCCTCAGGCGATTAGCACTAAACTAATCCCTTCTCAGAGAGAAGGTTAAGCATGGAGGGTGAATGTTGTGAGAAATCTGAAAGAATTTAAGAATATATTTGATTGCAGAGTTCTCAAATACTGTCTTTCTGCAGATAACCGGAAACCATTTTAGTGAAAACATTTTTTCCTAAAATTGTAATATGTTTAATAAATTTGTCTGTCACCACTTGCATAAGTTTGCTTCAGAAATGAAATGTTCGAATGCAAAACGCGATAAATCCAATTTAATTAAATTGAGAAATTAAACAATAAAAGGATGAACAAATCAATTCTTAACTTTGCCTAAAAGCTTATTTCAATTGAAAGCAACAAAAAACAAATATCCTGGTAACACATTATGCAAAACATGATAGAGTGTTGAATTGCTACACATTTTGTAGTGATAGCTCTGAAATGTTGAACTTAACATAAAAAGCAGTCTTAAGCCGCACACTGTTATTGTTTCTCTCCAGGGAATTGAAGTAATCTAAATCCCTGTCACTTTCAACTCAGGAAATGTGTTTCTATTAGTGGGTTCCTCTAGACTTAATGCATGTCACTTCCATAAAGTTAATGTTATCTTCTTCTGGTTTGCTGAATCTTTTCCTCATTTAGTAATGGCTATCTGTGCATAGATATTGAGTCTCCTGCTTCATTGTATTTCGAAGCATGCATGGTGTAAATGTAGCTGTCTTTGGAGAGCAACTGCCTGAATATCTTTTAGGCCAACCACTAAAGATTAACACAAAGAACAAATATGAAAGCATTAATATGCAGGTTGTGCTCCAGGTTTCATTAACATGTGGCCTTAGGCTTACATACATTATCAGCGACATATGGATCAGCTTAGTTCTTGAACTAAAAATTGCAACAGAAATGGACGTCAGAGTTTATGAAATTTGCAGAACATTGTTTACAAAATTCTTAGCAGATGAGAATAAACTGTTTTTACAACTCGAGAATATAAATTTCAAATAAACCAAAACAATTTCTATAAAACACAAAAGTGAACTGTTTAAAAAAAATAAAAGTATTACTTTTTGTAAGAAAAAATACCATTATACTTAAGAGAAAGGTCAGGGTTAGGCTCTATACAAATGTTTAATAGAAGGGTGTAAACCATGAAAATATTTAATAGAAAGATGTTAGCTACATAAATATATTTTATATATATATATATATATATATTTATACATATTAATGTATATATTTCATAATATATATTAAAACATATATTCAATAGAAGGATGTTAGCTATGTACATATATTTAATAGAAGGATGTTAGCTATGTAAACATATTTGGTGGAAATAGTGTTAGCTATGTAAACATATTTAATGGAAATGGTGTTAGCTATGTAAACATATTTAATGGAAATGGTGTTAGCTATGTAAACATATTTAATGGAAATGGTGTTAGCTATGTAAACATATTTAATGGAAATGGTGTTAGCTATGTAAACATATTTAATGGAAATGGTGTTAGCTATGTAAACATATTTAATGGAAATGGTGTTAGCTATGTAAACATATTTAATAGAACAATGTTAGCTATATAAACTCATTAAATAGAAGGATGTTAGCTAGATAAACATATTGAATAGAAGGCTGCAAGTAATACCAATACATTGCAATAGGAAATGAATACAAATAGTTTCGTTAAAATAATAATAAATAAAACAATAAAAAGAACTTGGTAATAAATATGAAAATGTATTTTTCAAACAGAAATTGAGCCAACAGTGACTTTTGAAAATGTTTAGAATTACATTTCTCGATGCGACTTGTAACACAGCATATGAGCAGATTATTTTTAAAAAAAGAAGAAAAAAATGTAACTTTTTAAAACATATTTCACCCCAAACAAGGCAGGTCGCCACTGTAGACGTAAGGGACTACTGAGAATTAGGGTGTAGGTTCCGGGTGTCATCCTAAGTTGGGAGCTGTGAAGCGAGATGTCTGTTCACATTAGTTTAAACCTCTGTATGTCAGTACAGTCGGGGAAACAGGGAGCAGGGAGTGAGTTTCCGAGGCCAGCAAGACGAGGAAAGAAGCTATTGGAGTAAAAGGCTCTTCGACATCTGGGGACCTCCACAGTGAATGGAGGAGATTTGGCTGATTATTGGGTTGGTCTAGTGAATTTACGCGGAGGTGACACTAGTGCAGCAAGTTTATCAGAGCACAATCCATTGAAGTATTTGTAAAACAAGCACCAGGATGCTACGATGGGACAAAAGCTGGAGCTTGGTGGATAGTGAGGGACATATTTAGTTGGCGACTCTTTTTTGGACCTTGTCTAAGAGTGAGAGACTAGTGAATTATGCACAAGCCCAGATGTGACAACGATACTCTAAGCATGGGCAGATGGTGGCTTTGTAGATATACAAGATAATGTCAGGTGTGAGTTTACTAGCACGGTAGAGAGAGAGCTCATCTTTTTTATGCAGCCTTGGCAATGTCTTCAATGTATTTGTTCCAATTCAATGTTAGCTGTGAATGTTAGGCCGAGGAGTTTTAATGTTGAACTCTCAGGTAGGATGTTATTTGCTATGCCAATCAGTGGTTGAAAATGTTTCTTGTAGTTATTGAAGGAAGCTTTGTCTTCACTGTATTAAAAGTTACCAACCATTTATGACCCCGATCTACTACAGCCTGGAGGTCATTTTCTAAGGATTCAACCATTGCCTCATATATGTCCGCATCCGTTTTGCCCACATGACAGTAGAGCGTGGTGTCATCAGCAAATATACCTATCTCAGACTCGATGTTCAGGGACGTCGTTTATGAACATCAGGAACAATAAAGGTCTAAGGAACTCCATATTATTGTTTGTCATGGCTATTATGCATATTTTTGTCTAATACAATAGACTGCCAAACCTTCACAATCAGGATCACCAGGAGAGTTTAGCTGGGAAATAATAACAATATAGAAGCAATGGATCCATTGTTCCGCACAAATAAAGTAATGCGATAAACAGTTAGCCGGGGAGGATGAAGAGAATTTGGAAGGGAATATCTAGTTTCCGATGAAGTAAACTGAGACAGTTTGTCTCATTTTACTTCACAAAAAAAAAACCCAGACACCTGTTACTTCTGGTCAAGAGTAAATATATTTAAGAGACACTGGCTGTTAAGGAAATCGGCGATGGAGCTCGACAATGAATGACCTCGACAAGCATATCAATGACAGAGGCCGGAAGGAGACAGGTCAAACTATGAGGTTAATCTTAGCTGAGATCCTTAATTTGAGAGATGAGAGGTTTAATTCAGATTTGGATGCTAGCAATTGGACCGTAATAGCAAACACACACACACATTTTCAACAAGTCGCTTGTATAATAATGCTTGTGTCTGTGTTGTCTTGTTGTGCATGTAAATTGTGACATAAAACTTCATGCTCGATGACCGGAAATCTCGACACAGCTAATAAGAAAGTGAAGAAAAACGTCACCACATGCATTTGAGGTATGCATACATTCAAGGTTAAAATGTCTAAGAAGTAAAACATGTCGGGAAAATTAGTTATTCTGTGATCAAGTAAATATTAAAATGTTTTCTTTACATCTCGAAAAGTGTAGACTTTCAGTGATGTCAAATATAGCGTCAGGCTAAACCTTATTCTTTCATAATTAAGAATATGAAAATGTAATTAGACCCAGAATACAAATGAATGAAATAATACAATGGTTTAACTCAAGTTGGCTTTTATAAATCTCAAACATGCAGCAAATGAAGAACAAAAATATATTTCAAAAGTTGGTTTTATTTAAATATGAAACAATTAAAAATATTTAATAAAAATAAGTTTGCTTTCTGTTTTTAGTTTAAAAACAAATATTAATGGTACACAAAACAAGTTACCAGCCATAAAATACAATTGACCAATAAGCACCAACTGTTTTAACAATATTTTTCACGTATCTGATGCTGAAAAAAATCATTTAGATATTTCTATGCGAACCAAATGACCATATATTTTTTTTATATTTAAAATTTGAAAATTTAAAACAAAAAAATAAAATACTATATCACTCAGAGCAAAAATTTTAATTATTAAAACTTTTGTTTTTATTAACTTTGTTTTAGTCAACTTCACGCACCAAGCTTTATATATAAGACTAGAACATTTTTTTGCACCACAACCAAGAGGTGCGAAGTCCACTTTAATTATTTCTTTACAGAGTAATATGTCATATTGAGTAAACAAACAATATGGCAGAAACTGTGTCTGACAGTAAAGAAGAAAAAGAAGATGAGTAAGCAAAGCTTGTAAGATTTAATTGTCTTTACTGCTGTTTAGATGCAATCAAAGAATAATAGAAACCATAATTTATTCCAGATGTTTTCATATTAAAAGGAAGCAATCCTACCTCCCATGTGATGCCTAGCAAAACCAAAATAAAAATCATAAAAAGAATGTAAACATTGTCTTTCAAAAAAAGGCCCCAAAACCTTCCATAGTAACACAAAATAAATATGTAAATCAATGCAAAGGGTTATGCCTACATGATTTAATTTGTTAACGTTTTTATCTCCCTTATGATGATGATCATAATCATCATCATATTCGGTTTAACGTCCGTTTTACATGTTGACATGTGTTGGACAGCTTTAAGAAATTTACTTCCAAACTAACCTATTACTGGCCAGGTAGTTATGTATCCCTCATAAAAAATAAATAAAAAGGTCATTTGACAATTTTTTAATATGAAAATCGTTTTTTTTTGACTATCACTGATCAATCTTTTGTAAAAATAATGCAATAATGTATTTTAAAATGATTGTGCCATGTCTTTGTATGTAGGTTACACCTTATTTCATGATAAAAGAAAAACAAAGATATTTTGGTGATTTGCTTGTGTATTTGTATATGGCTCACCAAATGTTACTTCATTGAAAAGGAAAAACCACACTCTTTATAACAATCAGTGTTTATATGCATATACAGCTCCCAAGACTTCAAGAATATCGTTTCTCTTTAGTATGACTCTGAATATGTGTCAACAAATCTGACTTATCAGCAAAAGTAGAGCCACACAGATCACAAGTATATGTCTCCTCTGCAACATGCCTTCGCATGTGCCCAATCAGATATGACTTTTTTGTAAAAGAAAAGCCACATAAACTACAAGGATAAGGCTTCACTCCAGTATGTGTCCGCATGTGCTGCTCTAAACAAAACTTCTTTGAAAAGGTAGAGCCACATATTTCACAAGGAAATGGCTTCTCTCCAGTGTGTATTCTCATGTGCACTATCAAAGATGCTTTCTGAAAATAAGAAGCGCTACACACTTCACAACAATATGGCCGTACTCCAGAGTGCGTGAGTATATGTCGATTCAAAACAGATTTAAGAGTAAATGCACCACCGCACACCCCACAAGAATATGGCCTCTCTCCGGTGTGGGTTCGAATATGCCTCACCAAAGATGAATTCTGAAAGAAAGATGCGTTACAGACTTCACAAGAATATGGTTTTTCTCCCGTGTGTATTCTTATATGCCTCACCAATGCCGACTTCTGCAAAAAAGAAGAGCCACACACATCACAAGAAAACGGTTTCTCTCCAGTATGTGTTTGCATATGCCTCCTTAAATGTGACTTTCGTGCAAATAAAGCAGTACAGAGATTACAAGAAAATGGCTTATCGCCACTATGTGTTTGCATATGTTGTTTCAAGTTGCTACTTCCAGCAAAAGAAGAACCGCACACTTCACATGGATGGGATTTCTCTCGCTGTTTTAAGAGTTTTTCTAACTCTGTAGTATTAGAAGATATGTTTTTTTCATGTATTGTTTCTTTGTAGGTTTCCATTATCCACCTTTTATTGTAATATCCAATATATTATGAAATTCGCCTGACGAATCTGAAAATATATAAGGATATATAGACAAATTTGGAGGATATAATATTAATGGGGTAATGTTGGTGTTGTAAACCATGATCTGGAATTATCGTTAGTGTACAAATTAATCACTAAATCTTTATTATCTATCCACTATGAGAAAACTGTTCAATTTTTAGAAAGGTATTCAACTTACTATGTCAGTTTCATGTAAAACAATTCACTTCTCTAAATACTTAAAAAGGTATTGTGAATACAATTATTTTTGGCTAATCATTGAATACCCATCCAATAGTGGGACACATTTATGTTAAACATGCACATACAACTGAATACCGTTGTAAAATAGTACAAGAATATACGTCTCAAATCTTAGTCCAATACATAAATTATCACTGATACTACAATAAATACAATAACCAATGATATATCTAATACAAACAATAACAACATATATGAAGTAAAAAAAACAATAATAATAATAGCAATATATAAAATAAAGAAAGAAAAAATCCCACCAAAGAAGTTAACACACACTTAGTGTAATTCAGATCAGTTACCTATCTTACTAATTACAAACACTTTCTAACGTAATTTTGAGTAGAAAGTAAATGCCAAAACACAATATTTTTAATATATATATATATATATATATATATATATATATATATATATGTTGTTACTTTTAGGTTGTTGTGTTTTTATGTAGATAACTCCCAGTATTTTTAATTTGAAAAAATTGGTTTCGGAATGTATAATTTGTCTTAAATCTGGCCTCCCTATGATTTAAGAGAAATTCTAGTTAATTACACTAAAATTATACATTTCGAAACCAATTTAAAAAAATTAAAAATACTAGAAGCTATCTACATAAAAACACAACATGATGATTTATCCTGTTCAATTTTTTTTCTTTTTGTCTTTTTTCATACATATATATATATATATATGATATATATATAACAATAATATTTTATTATGCAATAATAATGTAATAATAAACTATGCAGAAATATCAATAAACATTTACAACAAATAATAATTATATAATACATATTCTAATCTCTGCAAGATTGCCACAAAATGCACTCCATAATTCTTTTCAACTTACAGGTGAAAACACTCAACATCGAGTTTAAATTTCTATTAAATTAAAAAAATAACACCATACGTTGGTAAATAAATATCTAATTGAAAATTATTGAATTCTTGAATATTGTCATTTGATCTATTTACTGTTTTCTCGTATGAAAGATTTAACAACCAAATTGCCTTAAAAATATTCACCTTTACAGACTATGTACAATATTTCAAGCAAACTTCAACATCCTTCAAGTACAAATCATTTTTGCATAGTTTTTTATAAACTTAACATTTGGTGTTTTATAATTTGAACATTTTTTTAAAAATTGAATAACAAAATGAAAAGCAGACGCTATCAGTTAACACCACCATATTTTAAATGAACAATATTAAAAAAAAACATATATGAATTTTTATAATTAAGATTCAGACAATGTATTTTGGTGGCTCATCGTTATTTTGAATGCTGTTTCATTTTGATAAGGGGTTCATTTCATTATGTAAGCTAATGTAAAATTTATTCAAACCGGTGTTGGCAATTTGCAAAGTGCAAGCTACAACACAATACAAATTAAATTGTTACAATCTTATATTATACAACATATACACAGATGTCAACATTAGCATAAACTGAATCTTCAGGTTGAGAGCAATGGTGTTCTTGGTTGCTTGTCCAGCCAAAAATCTAATTTATGTAGATAATGAACATAGTTTATATATGTGAGTGTCACACAAAATGGCGAAGTAAAAAGAAAAGATATTTTATTTAGACAATTCAGGTTTCGTGTGGAATAAACGTTAGTCATGATAAAGAAGCAATTTCTGTGCATATGCATGTCTGGGTTGAATTCATAACACCCTCCTAGACTGCAGTAGTCATATACATAATTTTAGAGATCATGTTATAGAAAAGAATCTTTAAGAATTTCCCCAGTGTGTATGCAGGATAGGTAGCGTGCTCTCGCTAGAGAAGCAGTTGAGTTTTTGGGACCTAGAAAAATGTGAAGAGGAGATTATAGAGAAGTTTTGAGGTAGTCCCACAAGGTATATGCCCTGAATAGGGAATGATAGATTTTGCTGGCATGCATGTTAGACGTGATTGATCCATTACTGACCTGCACTATGCAGACGATGTAACCATCCTCAGTGAAACGTGCTCTGATATTCAGCAGGCATTGAATAGTGTCAATACCACAACCATAAGTAATGCCTCTAAAACAGAGGTTCTCTCAGCAAGTTATCCCTTTTTCGAACAGAGTCCCTATCATTTTACATGACACCATTGCCAAAGAAGTCGAGCAGTTTAAATATCTTGTTTCAACTTTTACAGCCACATGACTGGGTAAAGATGAGATTGCAATCTATATTGAAGATGCTAGTGCAGCCGTCTGCGGCCTCCAAAGTGATCTTGACAATAGAATTGAAGATATAGAGTGTTAGTATGCACACTACTGCTGTGTGGCTGTGGGGCCTGGCCCCTGCACAAAGATCTTTACACACTCGAGTTCTTAAACATGTACTGCCTTCGACGCATCTCTTTCTCCAACTAAATCCCAAATCGCACAATCTGTCCAAATGTAACAGATGTTCTTCTGACAAGGAGACTTCATTAGTTTGGTCATATTCTTCAATGCCCTGAGGAGGAATTCATCCATAGAGCCCAATTCGCACCTGAAGTGTTGAGGCAGCCAACTGTAGACTTGGATCGGAATTGTGAAAACAGACCTGGTGGCTGGCCCCTCCGTTTTTTGTTTTCATCACTTGAAGCAGGAATGGCTTAAATTTGCCAAGGACTCCCTGTTTCTCTAACTGTACACATATGCAGAAACATCTTGCTGCCCATCTCCCCACTTAGGATGTCTTTTACATATCAAAAACATTGTTTGGAGTGAATAAAAGTAAAAAAAAAATGTATCACCTGTAGATTTGGAGTATTTAGATCGTGATCTGCTTTATTTTGATAGCATTTTTCGGATTTTTACAGCCTTTCGGCATTTTTCTTTCATGTGGTCAACATGTGCTTTAAAGTCTAGTTTGTTTTCTATAATTATTCATAAGTATTGTGTTAGTTTCACTTTGGCTATTATGAAGCTGTTTCTTTTTACATCATAGGTGATATGATACTTTTTACAGAAATACATAGACAAATATGAAAACAATTTTCATGGATCCATCTCTCTATTTTCTGTAGGCGGTTTTTGATCTGCCTTTCAAGTGAGGAATATAATGAACAGAATCTTTTAATTCCTGTGTTGATAGTTTCTGTAATGCTGTTAATTTCGAAGATGAATAAACAAGATACAGCCTTGAAATAGTCCTGTCTCCAATTTGTTTCGGTCTGATGTGTTTCCATATTGAACTTAAACAGTTTGCTGTGATGAGAATTTAAAAAAATGTATATTGCCATATCTATATAATACGCTAAGGCCATTTCATGTTCGTACGTACGTAATCACTCATGTTCCCTTTTTAAAAGATGGGATTGCTTGATTGCCGAAAATGCAATGCAAAAAGAGTACATTTTTTAAATTGAGATTCGTTTTATTTATTTAAAGAATATTTAGCTTATAATTATTTTTACGGAAAGAAAAAAAAAGAGACTATGCCTGAAGCATCCTCACACCAGGGAACTTTAGGCTGATTAAATTCACTGATCATGTCCTTGTATTTAGCTAATTGGAATGCAAGAAGCATGATGTCTGAAAGGTGTGTTGTTCAGATTCGGAGAGATCTCTTAACCTTGGAGTAGATGTGGCCGCAATCAAGGAAACTAGCAATGTTTCACCTTGAGATTTTTATATCTTCTCAGCATACAGGAATCTTCAAGGTAGCGTGTCACCTTGCTTGGGAAATGCTGATGAATGTTGTCCATATCGATATTATTTATAAATGCCAATTTACCCTCCATATGAATATGGGGGCCCCAAGGAGCTAATGGCACCATTCCCCATGACGATAAGATTCCACCCACAGACGTCTTCACAGTGCATCCACACACAGATACACTCCTCAGACCACTATAGAACCACAGTATTTGCATTAAGTGTTATCACACTGGGAAAAATATCTTTAGTTTTTACTATCACCTTTCTTTTAAACCAGATTTTATGCAGAGTCTGCACGTTGTTTCTGGTTTTGGGTGATCATTGCTTCTGCATCTTAGACACATTATACCATATTAAAACAATCGTTTTAGTAGCCAAATCTTTGGCAGTTTAAACAGATAACTTGTCTGCATGTTACAAGATTGTCGCTGGAGTGTTGGGGAAAGTAGGAGTGATGCTTATTGTGAATAAAAGTGTGTACGGTCAAGTTTTATAATTTGGGAAAGAATGAATCGATAGAATGTGAACATAATATTGTGGGATTTGAAAAATAAACAAAAGTGATTTTTAATGGAGTTAGGTATGCAAAAAGAAACAACTAAATAGATACAAAAACAATAAAATAGCAAGCAAACAAAATGACATCAGAGCAAGTGACTAAACAGAAAAAAACATGTATTTTGCATAGGGCTAGGGTTCAAAACACCCATGTTACAGGAAAGAGTGTAAGACAATTTTTAAAATAAAGTGAGCAAGGGCAATAACATTTTCTTTTTCTGTTTTTCCGAGTCTTCAATTGTAAACCAACATTTGAGGTGAGGGGACGATGTTACATGAAATGTAAGCAGAATGCTACGATCAAAGAACACGGGTTTTCCTATTTTCTCTCATGTAATGTGGATCCCAGCAAAGAATGGGGCTAACAATAGAACATGTTGATGTAGGAGCTTTGGAGAGTTAAAGGTAATTACATAAGTATTGGTATGCTGGCCAATTTTTTTGTAGGATATTCTTTTTATGTCACAGACTTTCTGTTTTGTTCAGTTTCATTTTCTTTCTTCTATTCAGCATGTGACAAGTTTGGGGCATTTAATCACCCTCCCTTGAGATGTTTTAACATTTGCATTTTAAACCTTTGTGAAAATTAGCAGATTCTCTGAGTGTTTTTCTAACTTATACTAACAGTATATCGTTGTTATTTCTTTTTTTATTAGGCTAAAGACGAATTCAATAGCATGACCATGTTGAAAGAATGGATGAGAATTCTTGGGTTAGTAGATATAGAACAGTTGAGGTAGCAGGTTAAGTTTTCAGAAAAAAGCAAAAAAAAAACATGGGAAGAAGTGATAAAATGGAATTGAGAGAAAGCGGGATAAATAAAAACCGGGCCAGAGATAGGTTTGCTTGGGAGTGAATTTCATCAACCTATTCAACGCTTGGCAGCATGTAAAATGCACAGTAAACTGAATATGATGATGATAGTGTGGATATTATATATATATATATATATATATATATATATATATATATATATATATATATACTAGCCGGATCGTCTCCTTTAAGAATGAAACATAAACTGTTCTGTATAGTTTACTTTTCATACTACAAATATATGCAATGATTTAATCTACATTTGACGTTGACTAAATTTCAGTAAGGCAGTTTTTTAAAGGTTGAAAATTTTCATGAACTCTGTTTATGGTCTGTATTTTTTTTAACATAGTTAACCCCAAACAAGGCAGGCTGCCACTGTAGACGTAAGGGGCTACTGAGAAATAGGGTGTAAGTTTTGGGGGTCATGCTAAGTTGGGAGCTGTGCAGTGAGATGTGTTTACATTAGTTTTAAATTTTTGCATGTCAGTACAGTTGGGGAAGCAGGAAGCAGTGAGGGGGTTCCAGAGGCTGACAGTACGAGGAAAGAAGCTATTGAAGTAGAAGGCTCTTCGGCATCTGGGGACTTCCACAGTGAATGGATGGGATTTGTCTGATTGCTGGTTTGGTCTTGTGAATTTACGTTAAGGGGGCACTAGTGCAGCAAGTTCATCAGAGCACAATCCATTGAAGTACTTGTAAAACAGGCACAAGGATGCAACATTGAGGCAATCCGACAGCGTCTAGAGCTTGATGGATAGTGAAGGACCTATTAAGTTGGCGACTCTTTTTTGGACATAGTCTAAGAGGGAGAGACTAGTGGATGATGCACCAGCCCAGATGTGGCAACAATACTCCATGCATGGGCAGATGGTGGCTTTATAGAGATATAGGATTATGTCAGGTGTGAGAAGTTTAGTAGAACGGTAGAGGTAGCTCACCTTCTTTGCAGCAGCCTTGGCAATGTCTTAAATGAATTTACTCCAATTCATGTTACTTGCATTTACAAGTAACATGAATTGGCGGAAGAGTTTTAATGTTGAACTTTCAGGTAGGGTGTTAGTTGCCATGACAATCGGTGATTGAAGAGGTTTCTTGTAGTTATTGAAGGAAAGAAGCTTTGTTATTGCAGTATTAAAAGTTACCATCAATTTATTGCCCAAATCCACTACAGCCTAGAGATCATTTTCTAAGGATTCAGCCATTACTGTAAGTTGATGTTCCACATTCTAGTAGATGGACGTGGAATGCTTACATCCATATGCTTCTTAAAAAATGGGCACATGTTGAGAAGAAAGTTGGAATAGCCAAAATGTTAGAGAAAAAATATTTGTGCATTTCATGTAATACTTGTTGCATTTCTCATTATTAAATTAAGTTGATGTGCATTACAGTAAATGAAATGTGCCTTACTATAAACTGCTTTTATTTTTGCTTGAACTTCAGCTTTTTTACCTTTCATGACATTTGCACCATCAAATGTCTGAGCTATCCGTTTTTGATCATTTCCTTAAAGAATTATGCCTAATTGTTCTAGAATACGTTTTGATATGCCATCAGCAGATTGAATTTCTGGAATAAAGAATCCCTAAAAACGTTAAAATACTAAAACATACCGAAGAACAATGACCATTTGTATGTGTTCATACACATCTGCTGCATCATCAGTCATGACAGCTACAAAGGAAGCTTTGCTAATTTCTGCCCTTACCTCCTCATTGTATATTTGTAGAAGGCAGTCGAGTATGTCATTCTGAATTGCCTTAGAACCACCTTTGAAGCCCGTACTGGTTTCTAAGGGATTCTTTAAATCTGGATCTAATTTAGATGCAAAATTTATTAATTTCATGGTTCTTCTTAACCTTTATGTTATGATGATTGATTGAAAGTCTGTATGCCTCACTAAGTTTCTCCTTAATATTTACGGTTCCTAAAATTGACAGTGAAACCACATTGTCAGCATGCTTCTTTGACTTCTCATGCTTTTCAGTTCTATATTTCATTTTGCTTATAGTTTTAAAACCATCTTTTATCCACGTTACATCACCTCCAAACACAGGAATCAGAACAGTGCATTTTTTTTTTACTTCACAGTCGCAAAGCCCACTTTTCCGTTGGTACCATTTAGAATTAAAGCTACGAGTATATATTTTGTTTTTGCTAATGTCTGGCTGATATATTTGAATGTCAGTTGTTGAACAGCCTGTTTTCTTAACTTCAACTTTCTCATGGAGAGACAGCTGTGAAAACTCAAGTTGGTGAAGTTCACTTACAGTCACAGAACTTATTTATTTCTTGAGTGCGCAAGGAAGCCATGGTTAAATTTTCTGTAGAATAAAAGTAAAAACAATAATGTATCTGCAAAGCGTGACTTTTGATATACATTGTGTGTTGGAAAGGTAGGTACAAGGTAGTCTATGAGTAGAATATCAATTATGGTGGAGACTAGTGATGGGACGATCCAATATTTTTCCTGATTCAGATACAACTATCGATTCTGTTGTAAATTCCTGATTCCAATAACGAAAGCGCCCGAAAGAACGCAGTCACAGCATAAAAAGTAATCACCTGCCCAACTATAGATCCCTATCGAAAGGGTTTAATAAATGGCGTCGAATTAAGTTTGTTTATATAGAATTTGTTCGATATTTTTAGATTTTCTTATCGTAAACTTTTTCCTAAAAACAATGGAACGTATTCATGAGGTTAAATAATAAATATACTAAAGTTATGTTAAAAAAATCAATTAACAATTTGTTTACGTAAGTTTTTATTAGTATAATATTGCGCTGGAACGAAATCTATAAAAAACGGATATTTTCATTCTTTTGTATCTCACCGATAAGTTATAAAAAAACAATAGACATTTGGAAACTTGTAGATAAATCAATGCCCTTTTGTGTGATAGGATTTTATTGGTTTATAGCGAGCTTATAAGGGTCTTTACAAACAATATGCTGCCGGAGAATTTGACCCAAAATTATTGTATCCCAAAGAATTTGACCCACTCGATATTTTTGTCTTAACTCTGAGGGTTTTTTTTTGGGGGGGGGGGGGGCAGATATTTTTGTACGTACTTTCAGGACATTCATTAGATATCTGACACTGAATAAATTTATTATCGCCAAACAATTTATTGATATTTTTCGGCTATCCTTTTGAAAATATTTCTTCTGGATTAAAAAGAAAAGAATAATGAAGAATTGATTAATTAATGTTTATTTTAATTTAAAAAAAGCAAACATTTCTTCATAAATTGATTCAAGTAACTATTTTTAAAAAGTGGAGAAGCAAGATAACGATGCTTAAATTTAAAGATATTTGTTTGAAAATTAAAAAAAAAAAAACTTTAGTTAACTAAGTATGAGGAAAAAACGTGTTTGTTTTTGTTTACGGTTTTGATTTACGAATTGAACTATTCATTAATATTTAAAGTAAGCTTCTTTTAAGAATTTAAATAGGATGACCCCTAGAGTAAATGTGGTATTGTGGTGACTGAAATGGTTCTCGCCAAGAGTAATTTACATCGTGTAAGATAGATGACCAACGACACCCACTTTCCCCCACTTTTGATGGCATTGTGCCAAATTTGTCAAAATATGTTATATTTTTAGCAAATAAATAATTTAAAGTGTAGTATCTGTTCTGATACTAAACTTTATCATTTCTGTCCTCGGTCAGTGAAGGAAAAATCTTTCTAGACTGAGGCAAGCTTTATGTTTGTCCCAATCCAAGGTTCCCCTTTTCGGAGAGCTGAATTCCCCACATTAAAAACCAACCTTGTGTCTAACTCTGCCCTGGCGGGGGGGGGGGGACAAGTAAATAGGATTATATGTAATTAATAACACCCTAAACTACACCCCACCAAAATGAGAGTCTCCTTTTTTAGGCGATTACGAGTGAACACCCTGAAAAACTTGGCAGAAAGAAGAAATAAAAACTCCAAACAATTATTTTAGAATTTAGAGTGGAGGATCAGTTTCATATATAAATTTAACATAAAATGGTCCACATCTCGGACCATTGTCAAGTTTTAGGGCTGTTCATTAAGTTTTTTTACACCCAACCCTAAGTTCGACCGGTACACAAACAAAAAAACACGCATAATTATCCCCTATAGCAGATGTTATGTTTGAACTGCCCTAAAACGTTAGAATGGCTTGGAAATGGAAAGCTCATTTTATGTTAAATTTACATGTGAAACCGATCCCTCACTCTAAATTCTTAAATTATTGATTTTTTGTTTTTTCTTCCTACCAAATTTCTGAGTGTGTTGACACGTAATCGTCTAAAAAAGTAGAATTTCATTTTTGTTTAGGGGAGGGGAGCTGAGCGTATTAATTTACAATAATAATCATAATAATACTAATACTTATAAGTTTTTATATAGTAAATCTATTTAACATCTACAAAGAAAACAATTCGAACTTTCACATTACATTAAAATAACAGTTTATATATGAAACAAAAATTAATTAAAAAAAAATACTTGAAACTACGAAAATAAACCGACAGTCAACATCTAATAAATGTAACTGAACTGTGAATCTCACAGCTTTTACATTTTTTTTTACATGTATTTGGGGATGGCTACCGACATTAAACTTAATGATTGTATAATGTACACGTAAAAAAAGAAGAATAACAAATAAATAAACATGTTATTTTTAATTTTATTGAGAAAATTGAGCAAAAATAACTTGGGGGTGTTGCAAGTGACACAAGGTTTGGATGGGACAAAAAATTAAATTACCCCAGTCAAGAAGGATTCTTTTTACTTTAATTGAGGCCATAAAAGATACTACACTAATCAAGTTACATTTTGAACAAATTATGCATAAGGCCATCAAAAGTGTAGGTATCAATCAGAGTGGTTGGTGTACTCTACTCTTTGCAAGAATCATTGCAATAACCAAAATACCATATTTACTCTAAACCGCCATCCTTCTTAAAATATCCCCAAAGAGTTGGAAAATGAAAATTTTAATTATAAGTATATGCATGTACACTTTGGGCCCATTCCATGAAAAGTGGTCCTATGATGGTGTAAATTTTTTTTAAAGAATTCATGACTGTCACTTATTTTTATGAAAACTAAAAAGCTTGAAGTATCTCTTTTTGGCCTTGGAGTGCCTTTTAACGTTTTATTTTTCTTATACGGCTTATCTGAAAACCATCAAACCTCTGCCATATAAATACATCTTTTTTCACTCTTTTTTAATGGATTTATGTGGGTATATAAACGCTTCAAAAATCTCATAAACATCATTCATACATAAGTTCAGACATTTATCTGAGTGTACATCAATAAGATAGAGGTATTTTTACAGAGCAATACCTCTTATACGTGATAACTGAAAGGTTACTTTGCTCCGTCACGTACGTGACTCATCAGAGATATAAGTTTTGCTAGCATAAAAGGTTTATGGAATAGACAGTTCAATTTTTTTTTACAAAGCAAGTATACTGATACCATCCTTGAGCCAAAATGTCAAGTAGCTACAACCAATTGCTTTAGAAAAAAGCACATACGTACGTGACCCGGTCACGTATGTGACAGAGATGTATGTGACATATGTATTTTCAAGCATTTTTTTTCGTTTGCCTGTTAACAATCTTGGTTGGAATTAATTTGAGCATTCAAATATTCATAAAACTCTGTATTGCAGGTTCATAAAGGCCCAGTCTCGGTCACGTACGTGACCGATCATTCAGATGCCTTTTCTCAATTTGTGTGATAATACTTTGCTCAGAATAAACCCTTTCTAATCAAAACTATGTGTCTTATTAACATAGTTAAGTATAAATCTTTAATGAACTTGCTAATAAAGATAGAATTCATGAACAAATTGGCAGGCCTTGACAAAATAAGCTAATGTACATGTTCAAATAACAAAATGTGTACCGTATAAATGCATGATAATATCAGTGGCAATTCTGACAAAAAAAAAACAGCACATTTAAATAAGATTAACTTCATTGAATCTGAATTGCATTGCATTGTTCATTAGGAAAGTTCTTCATTGTAAGTACATTTTCTGGCCTCAGTGTACAAAAACTGGAGAAACAAATAGTGATATCTGGGTGAGTGTTTTTGAACAAAGCATATGCTTCTTTTAAATACATTTGCAGGTAAAGTCTAGACTCTGTCCTTTTCTCTCCATTTTCCCACACAGCCATTTTTTTTATGCCTGGACTCGTATACACACTGTCCATACTTTAAAAAAAATCCTGGACCGTTCTTACAGTATCTTCTGAGAATCCATTTCCATGGGTTCTTAAATTGTTTTCGGCCTTTGTGGCCAAACTTTCTCCAATACGTCTTGCCCCCCTCCACACTACAGCTTTTTGTTTTCGAGGACTGGAAGGAAAAACCCTCTCAGCCTTTCTGACAGCCCTCCCATACGATTGTGGCGATCTATAGGATTTACTTGGTGTACTAGTAGCTGTAGTAGGTGGCTTTTCTGCATTGGCTTTTAGAAGCCACGACTTTCTCTTCTTGTCTCGACTTTTCTTCTTGTACTCTGCAAGTTCAAGATTAGTCATTGCATTTACTGTATTTGCCTTGACAGCTTTCTGTTGAAAATTTGGATCTAACAGTTTTCTTCTATCTCTGAGATTTTTCATCTTTTCTGCTGATGTAAGTCTTTTTCTTTTTGCTGGAGCAGAGACACATGCTTGTTGACAGTCAGCCATCTTGGTTGAAAAATGAAGTTACTAAGGGATATCACTCTTAAATAAGAGAAAAGCAGAGAACATAACTCTAAAATCAAGTATTCTCCATGTTTACAACAATAAATAAACAGTAGCATGATATTGTCAAGCGAAATCAACTTTTCAAGCTTGCAATTCAGACCGTCATGTACGTGACCCAACTCAAACCCAATTTGTGCTTGATTGGAGATGTGCAGAGGTTTGAAATTTTCGCCAGTCAAAATTTACACATATTTCCCTTTGGAAAATAGTTATTTCCTTTTGTAGAACCTTGATAATTCACAGAATATTACTGACATAAAGTAAAATTTGAAAATGCTTATTTGTGTGGTGTCACGTATGTGACCCAATCTAGTGAGCATTTTAAGTATGAAGATTTGTTCAAATTAATGAAAACTAAAGTTATTTAGATAGAGAAATGATTGAAGTTTGTTGCAAGACACATATTTTGATTAGAAAGTGAGTATTGAAGACACAGTATTATCTCAAAGTTGAAAAAATGCGTCTGAATGGTCACGGAATGGGCCTTTGATCTGAATGCTAGATAGTAAAAGCTTATTTAAAAGTACAAAAAAAATAGAATGATATGCAGGAGAATAGTATACAAATAAAAAATGTCAACACTAAACATAAAAATACTGAAATCAAATAAATTTTAAAAAAAGGTTAAATAAAATACAAATTAAATTATAATGGTACCCAGAAAAGCAAATACGTTTTCTGTAGCCAAACAGTAAAAATAAATGTATATAATTTGGATTATTCAGACTACTGTTTTCATCTTATATGTTATTCTCAGAACAATTTGGCTGATGTAACCTCCAACTTTCTTTAGGTTCATCTTGTCGCACTCGAGAATGTGTATTGAATTCAAACAGAACCCTTTAGCTTGTTCTCGTTTAATCAGACATGACCAGTTAGAAGTCTTAAGTAATTCATAATTGTAATCTCAGTATCACATGTATTGAAGATTGAACCATCACCCTCCAAAAGACTGTCACTTACAAATGATTATTACTCAGCACTTTCTCTACAAGGATCCTTGGTACAACATAAATAAGTGCTAAGCAATAATCAGTTTTAAGTGACAATCTTCTAGAGGTTGAAAGTTTAATCCTCAGTACGAGAGGTATAAAGACTACAATTAACAATTACTTAGACTTCAACCCGTTTATGGCTGACGCAATGAGGGCAAGCTCCATTGTAGATTAAATTAAGGGTTCAGATTAAATAAAGGGTTCAGGTAAAATAAAGGGTTCAGATTAAATAAAGGGTTCAGGTAAAATAAAGGGTTCAGATTAAATAAAGGGTTCAGATTAAATAAAGGGTTCAGATTAAATAAAGGGTTCAGGTAAAATAAAGGGTTCAGATTAAATAAAGGGTTCAGATTAAATAAAGGGTTCAGATTAAATAAAGGGTTCAGGTAAAATAAAGGGTTCAGATTAAATAAAGGGTTCAGGTAAAATAAAGGGTTCAGATTAAATAAAGGGTTCAGATTAAATAAAGGGTTCAGGTAAAATAAAGGGTTCAGATTAAATAAAGGGTTCAGATTAAATAAAGGGTTCAGATTAAATAAAGGGTTCAGGTAAAATAAAGGGTTCAGGTAAAATAAAGGGTTCAGATTAAATAAAGGGTTCAGGTAAAATAAAGGGTTCAGATTAAATAAAGGGTTCAGGTAAAATAAAGGGTTCAGATTAAATAAAGGGTTCAGATTAAATAAAGGGTTCAGGTAAAATAAAGGGTTCAGATTAAATAAAGGGTTCAGGTAAAATAAAGGGTTCAGATTAAATAAAGGGTTCGGGTAAAATAAAGGGTTCAGATTAAATAAAGGGTTCAGGTAAAATAAAGGGTTCAGATTAAATAAAGGGTTCAGGTAAAATAAAGGGTTCAGATTAAATAAAGGGTTCAGGTAAAATAAAGGGTTCAGATTAAATAAAGGGTTCAGATTAAATAAAGGGTTCAGATTAAATAAAGGGTTCAGGTAAAATAAAGGGTTCAGATTAAATAAAGGGTTCAGGTAAAATAAAGGGTTCAGATTAAATAAAGGGTTCAGGTAAAATAAAGGGTTCAGATTAAATAAAGGGTTCAGATTAAATAAAGGGTTCAGATTAAATAAAGGGTTCAGGTAAAATAAAGGGTTCAGGTAAAATAAAGGGTTCAGATTAAATAAAGGGTTCAGGTAAAATAAAGGGTTCAGATTAAATAAAGGGTTCAGGTAAAATAAAGGGTTCAGATTAAATAAAGGGTTCAGGTAAAATAAAGGGTTCAGATTAAATAAAGGGTTCAGATTAAATAAAGGGTTCAGATTAAATAAAGGGTTCAGATTAAATAAAGGGTTCAGGTAAAATAAAGGGTTCAGATTAAATAAAGGGTTCGGGTAAAATAAAGGGTTCAGATTAAATAAAGGGTTCAGGTAAAATAAAGGGTTCAGATTAAATAAAGGGTTCAGGTAAAATAAAGGGTTCAGATTAAATAAAGGGTTCAGGTAAAATAAAGGGTTCAGATTAAATAAAGGGTTCAGGTAAAATAAAGGGTTCAGATTAAATAAAGGGTTCAGGTAAAATAAAGGGTTCAGATTAAATAAAGGGTTCAGATTAAATAAAGGGTTCAGATTAAATAAAGGGTTCAGGTAAAATAAAGGGTTCAGATTAAATAAAGGGTTCAGGTAAAATAAAGGGTTCAGATTAAATAAAGGGTTCAGGTAAAATAAATGGTTCAGATTAAATAAAGGGTTCAGGTAAAATAAAGGGTTCAGATTAAATAAAGGGTTCAGGTAAAATAAAGGGTTCAGATTAAATAAAGGGTTCAGGTAAAATAAAGGGTTCAGATTAAATAAAGGGTTCAGGTAAAATAAAGGGTTCAGATTAAATAAAGGGTTCAGATTAAATAAAGGGTTCAGGTAAAATAAAGGGTTCAGATTAAATAAAGGGTTCAGGTAAAATAAAGGGTTCAGATTAAATAAAGGGTTCAGGTAAAATAAAGGGTTCAGATTAAATAAAGGGTTCAGGTAAAATAAAGGGTTCAGATTAAATAAAGGGTTCAGGTAAAATAAAGGGTTCAGATTAAATAAAGGGTTCAGGTAAAATAAAGGGTTCAGATTAAATAAAGGGTTCAGGTAAAATAAAGGGTTCAGATTAAATAAAGGGTTCAGATTAAATAAAGGGTTCAGATTAAATAAAGGGTTCAGGTAAAATAAAGGGTTCAGATTAAATAAAGGGTTCAGGTAAAATAAAGGGTTCAGATTAAATAAAGGGTTCAGGTAAAATAAAGGGTTCAGATTAAATAAAGGGTTCAGGTAAAATAAAGGGTTCAGATTAAATAAAGGGTTCAGGTAAAATAAAGGGTTCAGATTAAATAAAGGGTTCAGATTAAATAAAGGGTTCAGATTAAATAAAGGGTTCAGGTAAAATAAAGGGTTCAGATTAAATAAAAGGTTCAGATTAAATAAAGGGTTCAGGTAAAATAAAGGGTTCAGGTAAAATAAAGGGTTCAGATTAAATAAAGGGTTCAGATTAAATAAAGGGTTCAGATTAAATAAAGGGTTCAGATTAAATAAAAGGTTCAGATTAAATAAAGGGTTCAGATTAAATAAAGGGTTCAGGTAAAATTTTGTAGAGATTCCTGAGATTGACGAGATGCCCTTGAGATGATCGGAGGTTACATCGGCTGAAATGTTGTGAGAATAAGATCAAAGACGAGAACAGTAGTCCGACTAATCTTAATAATACAAAGTAAAAATAAATATAACTAAGTTAAACATTAATGAATTTAAACAATTAGAATAAAATAAAAATTGGCAAATAAAACTAAACTGAGCTTAACACTCAAGGGTATTCCTTGGCCTTTTGACCTAGGAGCAAAGTGTTCTGTTCTGACACTACACAACATCTTTTCTGTCGTCGGTCAGTGAATGAGAAATCCTTCGAGACTGAGGCAATTTATTTTTGTTCCAATCCAGTGTGACTCTTCTTGGAAAGATGGATTTCCCCACATAAAAAAACGACTTTGTGTCGAACTCTACCTTCGTGGGGAGGCAAGTAAATAGGAACACTAAAGTTTCCTGACCAGATAATTTTATCAAAGGCGATATGCAGTGGCAAAAAAATTGTATATTTTTGTAAAGATTATGACATGCTGAACGTTTTGGAGTTTAAATCAATTTAGTATTACGTATGAAATATGAAAAGGAAACACTTTAAATTAGTTAATATTCTAGTATATATCGGCTTATTTCCAATATAACTGTCGTTACGTTAGTCAATATAAAAAGTGGGAATGGAAAATAGCTCAAACGAAAAAAGAGTAAAATCTTTTAGTGAGTTATACAAAATAATTTATTTTAATTAATTAAAATGTAAAAATATTTGTGCTGCATTGGAAACAGACAAAATGATCTGGTCAGGAAACTTCATGTTTACCCACCCAAGATAGAAAAAACTCCCTCCAAGGTTCAACAGTCAATAAAACAAATTATGAAATCATACAAAATTACTAAAATAAGAATTAAAAAAGAAATACAACTAAAATGGCACATATATCCAACAAAGCTAAGCTGTATAAAATAAATAAATTTTAATTACCAAATAAAAAATTCTTGAAGAATACAAATCTGAACAGAAAAAAAATATATAGTGAATAAAATAATTAAACAAATAAATATAGAATATCTCTTAAGAGAGCACACACCTCTTCTAAGGCTCAATTAATTGAAATAAAAATTAAGAAAAATGGCACTAAAGAAAGTACATACTCCACCCAAGGTTGAAGAAAATAAATAAAAATTAGTAAATTACAAAATTTAAATTAAATACAACTACTAGAATTGCACTCACGAGAGCACATACCTTCTCCAAGGTGCAAATTACCAAATTTATGTATTTATTCTTTATTATAAAATAATGTGATATCATTTGATAACAAAATAGTATAGCGTGAAATAAAAGAAAACTCAACATTTAGAATTATATTAAAATTTGAAAGAAAATATGAGAAAAATAAAATTTAATATGTGAGTCTATATATGGTTATCTGTAAGATAACTGTTTTATGCCGGTGAAACGTGACGTCATACACATACGTTTCAGATAGTGTTAGGACAAAACAAATGCTGTATTATTTGCCTGTTTTTTTGTTGCAAATAATTTTTCTGATTTTTGCGGTAACGAATAATACATTACAAATTTTATTTTCATTTTTATTTTTTGTCTTCATCGTCGTTCTATCCGAGTCAGCCATCCACTGACAGAATCGTCGAGGATTACAAGTTTACAAAACAAATAAAAGCAACGCAACTCATGAGAAAGAACACAAACTCATGTACATTGTGTTTAAGTTAGTTGAAACTATGAATGTGTGTGACACCGTCGTGGACTGTTGAGACTCACATTGTCGTTACTCAAGTCGTGAGCTAATCTCATTACTTGCTAAATTTTTGCCGAGCTTTGTCTGCGATCTGCTCTTTTCCAATGCTGACCCAAACTGAATGGCTTTTTTCTAAGTCACAAACTTGTCAACCGTAAAACTAACTTATTGTCGTCAAAATGTCGTAAAACCCTATCACTCCTAAATATCTTATATCTGGTCTTTTTGTCTTAGTCAATGCCAAGCCCTCACCTCTGAATAATAAAAACGGACCACTCCTTGTTGATTGTTCATTCTATTTCCAATCGTCTTTGAGTTGGTGAATCATTTACCCCCATTGTTTTTCCACACATCCTACCTTCGGCAGCTCCTACCTCCAGTGAATCATTTCCCATCATCGTTAGGGGCTTTGCTCCTTCTCGAAGGTCCATAGTGTCACATTTTATTTAACAAATTAAACCTCATAATAATGACATATGTGATAAAGAATATTGCCAAAGAAATTGTCTTTAAAACAACGACATCAGAGAAATTCTTGTAGGCGACTTTACATAAAGTCCAGCTGCCTTCCAAATGGTTTGTGTGAACTGTGACGTTGTTGCGGTAAACAAAGTGGTATCTCTGGTTTGACATCATTGGCTGGCAAGCCATCCACCACAATGCGGATGCCTGGACGCATGTCTCATCGGCCAATGATGGGTAAAAGAGATGGAAATTGGGTGACAATAAAAGAGGTTTGCATTATTTTTGCCCTAACATTAGTCGAAATGTCTGACATTTGGCCACAATAACACAGTTCACATCTTCAAGATGTCATTTGATTTTTAAATATTTATTTTTAAATGATATAAATGATGGAAAAATATTTCGAGATAAATGAAAAAAAAGGTTTATTAATAATTATGTTATGGCAGTGGAGGGGTAGAGGAGCTAGGTCATACACTGCTGCCATCATCTGTTTGTGTGTGTGTGCTTTACTGTTGCTATCATGTTTTTTTGTGTGTGCTTAACTGCTGCCATCATCTGTTTGTGTGTGTGTGTGTGCCTTACTGTTGCTATCATGTTTTTTGTGTGTGTGCCTTACTGCCTGCAGCTTATTCATCCCTATTCACTTGCCTCCCTACAAGATCAGACTTAGACACGAGGTCGTTTTTAATATCTGGAGGAAAACCCAGCTCCCCCTAAAACAGGTATTCTGTATTGAGATAAAAAATAAATTGCCTCAGTCTAGAAGAATTTCTGTAGAACACGTTATCGCGAGACTGCTTCACTGCAGACTACATGATTGTCTTCAAATCTAATGACGACACATTAATAAATAACCAAAATTTTGTTCATTCCATTCATCATTTTCAATTGTCTTATAATATTTTTCATGATTCAATTGACTATCTATCCATCTTATTAACCCTTTTCCTCGAGTAGCTTTTGGCCTTGATACGTGGTGACTCATTAGAATAAAAAAGAGATGAAGGTAGTATCAGAGCAGATAATAAACTTTGCTGCTAGCCAAAAGGCCAGGGAATATCTGAATAACTAAACGCTAAAAGAAAACATTATTGGTCATAAAAAGGCAAAGGCCAAACAATATGGTGCTTTCTGACATAACACTCCTCGGTAAATATGCTAAATAAAATTCTTATTCTAGGAAATACATACTTTTTATGGTGATAAAACTTGTAACCGAATGTTTCAGGAAACAATCGAGTTGGTTTTTTAAAAAAATTATTTCACATATTCAAATTTTCTTTATCGATTCAGTAAATGACTTGAGAGCTGCCATCTTGTTCATTTTCATGGGCGATCAAGGGCAGTAATCGTAAAGATACTACTTTCTGTGGCTAGGGATTAATGTTTAATCATTTTGGCGCTTCTTGAGATTTCAAATTTAGCAATTTATGAAAAAATTGATAATTAAATATCTTAAATAATAAAAACAAAAAAAACTACTGGATTGTTTTCCATAAAATTTGGTTAGCGGTTTTCAATCACCAAAACAATTATGTATTTCCTAAAAATACAATTTAATTTAGCTAATTTACCAGGGAGTGTGTTGTCAAGAAGCACCAGAAATATATATTTCGCTTGTAGGAGGTGGAATCGGGTCACTTTACAATAGATTTACTATCAAACTTGACCCTGATTTATAAAATTTAGAAATACTTAAAAAAATAAATAAATAAATTGGTCATTCACGATCTGGGTGAAGTGCTTAATCCAGAGAAATATGATACATTTGGAAAAGAAGAAAGAAATTGATTATTGGTGTGCGTAGAAGAACAATGTGTGCCATGCGACGAAGACCGACATGGTAACAGCTGTTAGATCAGCTGTCCTTCTAGATGAGTTGTGGCTATTAATATTATACATGGTACGGGACCATAAGCCGATCGACATTTTTTTCTAACACATACCATGGAAATTAACAATCATAAAAAAAACAGAAAATACCAAAAGAGAATTACAGTTTATAAACTTTCCTATGAATAAAATAACTTGCTTAATATGGGAACTAAGTACCTATCAACGATAGGAAAAATGGCACAAAGTAAGAACATAAAAAAGGGATAAGCATAATAAATATTTCTCCTGTGTGCTAATTCTAGTGTGTTGGCTAATCACAATTGTCCTTGTGAGGAGGTAAATAAAACATACTTTGACCTCGTGTCTAACCTTCTGGAGGTAAATACCTTGGCCTTCTGGCTAAGATCAGAGTGTGGTATCGGTTCAGATGAATGCTACACTCTTTACACCGGTACCGTTGCGGCCTTCATGCCTTGATTCCGTCGGTCTGAGGTATTGTCCTGTACAGTTCTAGGTTTACCGTCCCGGGCTTTGCCGTCTCACTCTTTGAGAAGGGGTAAGTTTATTGCTAATTGCCTAAGGCGCCCCTACTGAGGAATGCCGACGGGGCTACTCAGGCATTGTTTGTAGGCCAGAGCATGCTAATCCTAGTCCGGTTGCTAACCACACCTAACCTTGTGTCTAGTCTCCTGGAGAAGAGGTAAATGAAAAGACTTTGACCTTGTTTCTAACTTCCTGCTAGGGAGGTAAATAACTCGGCCTTTTGGCTAGAAACAAAGTGTAGTATCTGTTCCGATGCTACGCCTTATCTAGTCTGTCCTCGGTCAGTGAAGGAAAAGTCCTAGACTGAGGCAACTCTTTTTCAAATCCAGAGTGCCCCTTTTTGGGAGCTAGATTTTCTCTACATTAAAAACAGACCTTGTATCTAATTTTGCCCTCGTGGGGAGGCAAGTAAATAGGAAATGTACTATTTTTTAATGCTCAATGCTGTTTACTATACTATTTCAGACAAGTGTACTATATATCAGTGCTCAATTCAGGAAGGGGATAGCATAGTATATGTTCTGTTGTCATTATAGCATCCTCCCAGGCATTACTCCCTTTTTTTAGGGGTGAGGGGGGTAGTATAATATCTGTAGTGTTGTCATGATACTATCCTCTAGGGCATTACCTCCTTTGGGGGGGGGGGGGCGGGGGTAGTGCATTACCTGTTTTGTTGTCATAAGACCATTCTCCCAGGAATTTATTACTTCATTTAGGGAGTAGTGTAGTATCTGTTCTGTTGTCATGATACCATCCTCCCAGACGCTACTTCTTCTTTCGTCTGGAGGATGAAAGGATAGTATATTGTCTTCGTCATGATACTATCCTTCCAGACATTATCTTATTCTTTTGGGTGAGGGGCTGTGTAGTATATGATGTTTGTTCGTCATATATACTAGGAAAAATAGTTTTTTTGATTAAAGATTACCTAAAAACAATTTAAAATTTCTTTATCTTACTATCTTTATCTATTCGCCATGTAAATGTCTCATAAAATCTTTATCTATTCGCCATGTAAATGTCTCATAAAATCGACCTTTTATCAGAACAAAGTTTGAGCAGCGAATTGTTACATTTCCTGATTTACCACAAAATTTTACGATGTGAATTTTCGATATTGACCACTTAAAAATTATTCAGATAAACATAGTTCAGAGGTCATTTGTAAGAGCTAATAATTGACATTTCTTACCTCTTGCAGAGAGCAGACCCAGCAAGGGTGTTTGGTTACACGATGACCAATCAGACTTCTGGGCATATTAATTTCAACCAGACATTTGAAGGACTACATCTGGACCTTTAGGGATTTGCAGGGCAGGTAGAGAGCTTCCAGGCACCTACAAAGAAAGACGTCAACATTCTCTCCTGACCCTGTTACTTGAACACTGGGCAAGGCTATCTTCACTTTAAGATATACTGCTACAAGAAAAGACTTTAGACAGCCAACTTTTATTATTACAAATCCATTCTTCACTGCTTGAACTTCAGCCAACTCACATCACATAAATAAATATAATGTTATTCATAGAAAAGGCCTTGTTTTCCTGTTTGTTGGTTCTTTTATGACAGATTATCAAAGGACAGTTTAAAGTTTATATTTAGATTCGCTTCTATACGTTTTACATGATTAACTGAACCCTCCTCGTAAGTTTAAAACACACATTTTTTGTGGGATGAATTTTTTGATAGTTTTATAGCTTAATCTTTAGTAATAAAAAAATCTTTTTAAATCTAACAAAATCTAGATTTACAAGAGGAGGTGCTGCGGTATAACTTAATAAATAAAAATAGAAAAAGGTAAAAATACATAAAATATTAGAGCGTATGAAATTAATTTTCTTAAAACTCAGTTTGTGTCTTTCTATCGTAGGTGTGACCCTTTTCTTCCTGAAATTTTCATGGATGCTTCTGTTCTTTAGGAGAAATCAACTCTGAAACTTCTTGGTATTTCTTTCTCATGAAATCTTTCTTGGAGTTCATACATTGGACCCATTGCTCTTTCTGCTCCTCGTAAAGTATGTTCTCTCTATCACTCCAAACACTTCCTCACACCTGAGTCTATTTTCTATATCTACAAATCTACTATCAGATCTTGTATAGAGTACTGTTGTCACATTTGGGCTGGTGAATCTCTGTCCATTTAAGGGTTCTTGATAAGGTTTAGAATCATATCTGTAATTTGGTTGCCCCCCTCACCCTTCTTCTCTGTACTTTCTCTTTCACAGACGTTGTCTGATTTATTCCCTGCTTCCTTTGTTCCAGCTAGTTTGATTTATTGGTCTAGTAGTCTTCATCAATTCGCTGTTCAGTTACTTTGTTATAATACATCTTCCAATCCAGTAGCTTCTTTCCAAGAACTGCAGGCTTGTAAAATGCTTTTCTTCCTCCTGACTGTTTTCCTCCTATTTTTACCATTGATATCTTCAAAACTAAGCTCGTTATGCATCTCCTGTCTTTGCATTTATCATCTTTTTTCTTTTTAGCTCCTTACATCAAGTGGCTTCATGCCTTGTCTTGATGGACTTTACTATAAAATAAGATAAAAAATAAAAACCTCAATGGGATGTGTCTATCTTGATAGAGCCTGATACAACTATTGTGGGATGGAGAATATGCAACCTTTTAGAATTTAATAACATTGTTACACCGGCCGTTCTTACACAGGAGAAACTGCACCGGTTGTCACTATAAATAGTGCGAGTCACCAGAGACACAGAGAAGACAAAGAACAGTCTTATAACTGTCTAGCCAAGTGCTAGTCACCTTCTTACTTTGTTAATACACTTGTTAAACCAACCCTAGACTTGACTTCCTTTATTTATTATTTACTGTTGGACAACTTCACAACAGATTGGCGACGAGGAATCGAAATGATTCACTGCAAAAAAATCACCCAAAGTGATTCGCAAGATCTTCACAGAAAAAAAACCCATCTTCGTCAGATATTTGGATTCGCAAGGATTAACAGCAAATTAACTACTGAGTAGTTAAGCGGAAAAAAACCCCAAAAAACACAAACTCAAAACTTGCTACCAAAAATCGAAAACGCGAAAGACATTTTCAATTATTGAAATAATTGAATACACTGATACCTTTATTTTTTTCTCTTCAAGTTCACTGACTCGTTAAGATAAATGCTACCCGCGTCAACTATTATAGATATTGTGTAATTTTGTCGTTATTATTAGGACAACATCTGATATTTGAGCAAGATCCAGATTGATTATTAAAACGGTCTACCACAGAATTGTCGAGAGCAAAGGACGGACAGTGAAAAAAATATATTCGCGTAAGTCATTTGTGCTTCTAACAAAGAACTGTTAAATAAGCAAGTCGCATTTTTTCAAAATGAAAAGGGGTTAAAAAGATTTCCCATAAAACTAGTCTTATTAGGCTTATAGCGACGGACTTGGTTGTAAAACTATGTACACATATATATATATATAAAAAAAATAAAAATTTTTTTCTTAGTTTTGTTTTTCAAACAAAAGAACTGGATTGATTTTTTTTTTATTAAGGAATAATATATTTCTTGCTTTGTGTATTGGTTGAGCAAACTAATTATTATTAAGCACGTTGTGGGGAAAAACATTTATTTTTACAAGTGTAAATTGTGTGGTGCATAATTTGAATTCGTGAATGATGGACACTGAATTCAAAGATTCTCTTTTTCAATTAGTTAAATTCCAAACGGAACAAAATGTTGCGTTACAAAGACAGCAAGTTGAACAGCAAATGGAACTTCTAAGAAAACAAGTTGAAATTAAGGAGAAATTTACAAGAGAGTTGTTGGAACAGCAAAAAGCCCAAAGAAAAATGCATGCTGAACAAAAAGAGCTGGCGACAACACGAGAAGAAAGATTCCAAGAAAGACTGCTACAACAGCAGAAACACTTCGAAGAACTCTTGATAAAAACACAGGAGGAACAGAGAAAATTTCTGGAGGCAACACAGTTAACAGAAGCAAACGAGAATCAATGCATTCTCCCAGACGGCTGTGTGGAGCGCTATCGAAATTTTCAATTATAATCCAGAAGACGATGTCACTCTTGCTCACTTCTATAGAAGATATGAGGATATTTTTGTATCGGACTGCAGTACATGGACAGACTCTAAAAAAGTTAGATTTTTGCTAAGAAAATTAGGAGCTGCCGAGCATACAAAGTTCGTGAATTTTATCCTTCCAAAAAAGACCAGTGAGTTGAACTTCCAGGAAACTGCCTCCTTTACTAACAGAACTGTTTTCTACAAAAACTTCTCTTTTCCACAGGAGATATAAGTGCATGAATGTCACTAGAAGAGAGGAAGACGACTACATTACATATGAAAGTATAGTAAATAAACTTTGCGACGATTTTAAATTAGAGGAATTATCATCGGATAATTTTAAATGTCTAATATTCTTGCAAGGTTTGGTCTTAAATAAAGACTCTGAAATCAGACGTCGTGTTTTAAATAAACTCGAAAATGAGCCATGTCTAACAATACAAAACTTAGCGGAAGACTGTGACCGTTTTGTTGCGTTGAAACAGGACAGTCGTGACATAGAGGAAAACGGAGTGTCACACATTAAAAAAATCCATCAGAAGAAAAAATTGACTTCAATGAATAACCAGAGAAAAAAACATGGAAAAAATCCACCTGGACCGTGTTGGAGGTGTGGAGATAACCATTGGTACAATGAGTGTCCCTACATATTCAAACAATGTGACAACTACCACCAGAAAGGACATAAGGCATTACGTTGTAGGAAAAAAAATTGAACCTGAAGAACAAAATATCCGGAAATATGTACAGGTCAAAATGCTTAAAAAAAAGTAAGACTACAGCTTGATAGTGGGTCTGACATTTCCATCATTAATGTACAGACATAGAAGAAGCTTGGGAGACCCACTATGATCAAATCACGAAAAACGGCGAGAAGCGTCAGTGGTGAAAAAATAACCTTCGAAGAGGAATTATTGACGAATATTTCTTTCCAGAATAAAACCGTAAAAGCCAATATTTTTGTTATGCGAAAATCGAATAACCTTTTTGGAATTGATCTGATTGAAAAGTTTAGCCCATGGGATCTGCCTTTAAGCTCCTTTTGCCAAAAGGTTGAGGATTCGAATGTGGAGGCAGAAAAACTCAAGAGGGAATTAAAAGAAAATTTTCCAGACGTATTTTCAGGCAGTCTTGGAAGGTGTACAAAAGTGGTAGCAAAGTTTGAAGTTAAAACAAATCAACTACCTGTGTTCAGAAAGAAAAGAAATGTTCCATACGCTGCTATAGAGCAAATAGACGGTGAATTAGAAAGACTCGAGAACATGGCTGTCATTTCAAAAATTGATCACAGTGAGTGGGCTTCACCTACAGTTTATGTTAAGAAAAAGAACAAGGAGATTCGGGTTTGTGCCGACTTTTCCACAGGCTTGAACAAGGCATTAAAAGATCACCATTACTCTCTTCCAAGCCCTGAAGAAATATTTGTGAAACTGAGTGGAGGAAAATATTTTTCTAAAATCAAACTCAGCGATGCTTATCTTCAAATCCTTGTGGATGAGGAGTGTTCAAAACTGCTTTGCATCAATACCCATAAGGGATTATACAAATTTAACCGACTTCCTTTTTGGGTCAAGGTCGCCCCTGCGATTTTTCAACAAATTATGGACACGATGTTAAATGGGATGGATTTCGCAGTAGGGTACCTGGACGATGTGTTAATAAACAGCGTTAGCAAAGAACAACACAAGACTCATGTAAACCAAGTATTCAAAAAAAATCCAGGATTATGGGTTTAAAATCAAAGATGAGAAATGTACTTTTTTCATGGAAAAAATAAAATACTTAGGGCAAATCATCGATGAGCAAGAAAGAAGGCCAGACCCAGATAGGGCAATGGCGATAAGGAACATGCCTGCTCCAGAAAATATTGCGTCTCTACAAAGCTTTTTAGGGTTGGCGAATTACTACAATGTGTTCGTACCAAACATGCATAAACTAAGATCACCCTTAAATGAACTGTTAAAGAAGGACCAAAAATGGGTCTGGACGCAAGAGTGCGAAGAAGCGTTTCAGAAAATTAAAGATATCTTAACGTCTGACTTGTTTCTGGCACATTATAATCTCAAGCGTGATATTGTAGTTGCAAGCGATGCCAGCAACTATGGTATAGGAACATGCATATTGCACAAAATGGATGATGGAAAATTAAAACCCATAGCCCAGCCGAAAAAAATACTCTCAAATTGAGAAAGAAGCTTTAAGCATTATATTCGCGGTAAAGAAATTTCATCGTTTCCTACACGGTAGACAATTTCTGTTACAAACAGACCACAAACCCTTATTAACGATTTTCGGATCGAAAAAGGGACTACCACTGTGAATAGACTCCAAAGATGGGGTACCATTCTTCTTAACTACAATTTTCAAATGGAGTATGTACCATCTAAGAAATTTTGACATGCAGACGGGTTATCAAGGTTGATACCTCAGCAGACAGAACCATTGGAGGATATGGTGATAGCAGCTATTCAAGCGGAAGCTGAAGTAAAAAATATGTTATGTGACACAATAAGAGAACTTCCAGTAACGCTTGATGAGATTAAGAGTAAGGCAGAGGTGGATGAATTTATAATAAGCACGAAAGAAAAAATCAACAATAGCCAACTAGATGATGGAATTTATTCAATTTGTGACAACGTCCTGTTATATAGCGACAGGGTTGTAATTCCTATGACATTACAGAAAAGAATGCTAAAGGAATTCCATGTAGGACATCCAGGCATATCGAGAATGAAAAGCCTTATGCGCTCTTTCGTTTACTGGCCAAACATGGATAAGCATATCGAAGAAAAAGTCAGGAAGTGTAGAGGATGCATCTTAGCTATGAAAGCTCCTCCAACTCAATTCGGATCGTAGACTAAACCGGACCGACCTTGGTCTAGAATTCATTAGATTTTGCGGGACCACTGGATGGGTTCTACTATCTCATTGTTGTAGACAGCCTAGCTAAGTGGCCGGAAGTACTAAAATGCAAGAACCCCACATTTGAGGCAGCTATCAACTATTCGCTAGGTTTGGAGTAGTAGACTGCATAGTCACCGATAATGGTACTCAATTCACGTCTACTGAATTTAAACACCTTTGCGAGGATCATCTCATCGAGCATATAACAATCCCTCCATACATCCAAGAAGCAATGGACAGGCGGAGAGATTCTTGACACATTCAAGAGAGCTCTGAAAAAAGCTAGTGGATCACCGACGGATAAGTCAATCCAACAGTTTCTGCAGGTTTACAGAGTCACTCTGAATGCAAACATCGAAACGTCGAAGACACCTGTTGAGATCATGTTTGGATGCAAGGTTAGATCGATTTTCCACATGTTGTTACCAAACCAGGATAGGGCAAATATAAAAAGAACGATAACAAAAAAACGGTATAAAGTTGGCGAAAAAGTTTTTTATAAGATCTACAGAAACAATAGGACTTTCTGGGAGTCCGGCACTGTGGATAAACAAATAGGCAACATGGTCTATATGATTAAGGGACCAGATTTCGTGCACAAACGTCACACTAACCAAATCCGGAAAAGATACTCGAACAGTGAGGTGACCAGATCGCCCGAGGAGGACATCATGGATGCAGTGTTTGATACTTTTCAGGTGCCCATACCAGAGACTGCTCCTGAGATTAGGAGATCAAAAAGAAAACGGAAATCGACTGAGTTGATGATGGTGATTCCCAAACAATTAATCCCCAGAGGAGATATTTTCAAAGGGGGGTGTTACACCGGCCGTTCTTACACAGGAGAAACTGCACCGGTTGTCACTATAAATAGTGCGAGTCACCAGAGTCACAGAGAAGACAAAGCACAGTCTTGTAACTGTCTAGCCAAGTGCTAGTCACCTTCTTACTTTGTTAATACACTTGTTTAACCAACCCTAGACTTGACTTCCTTTATTTATTATTTACTGTTGGACAACTTCACAACAAACATGTTGAGCGTTCTCAGAATATAGGAAACCTTACTATATAAGTGTTCACCCGCCGTCAAAAAAACAGAAAAAATTGCTCTGTGCCAGTGTTTACACAAATATTCATATTCATATAAATTAATGTCTAAATTAGTGAGAAAAAAATTAAAAAAGAAAGAAAACGTCTCAAACTTGAATGTTAAAAAAATTAAAAAAGAAAGAAAACGTCTCAAACTGGAAAGTTAAGAAAAAAAGAAAGAAAACGTCTCAAACTGGAAAGTTAAAAAAAATTAAAAAAGAAAGAAAACGTCTCAAACTGGAAAGTTAAAAAAAATTAAAAAAGAAAGAAAACGTCTCAAACTGGAAGGTTAAACAAAATTAAAAAACAAAGAAAACATCTCAAACTGGAAAGTTAAACAAAATTAAAAAAAAAAGAAAACGTCTCAAACTGGAAAGTTAAACAAAATTAAAAAAGAAAAAAATCAGAATAGTAAGAGGGAAAAAATGGATATAGATTAAAAGTTGGGGTTAGCTGACTTAAAATGGTTTCATCCAGCACGTTTGTAACTTTTTGATATCTGCATGATTTGATAGGATAGGTATATATATATATATATATATATATATATATGTTTCATCCCAACATGGAATCATCAGGCTAAGATGTTTCATCCTTGCAGTGAATCAAAAAGTGCACTTAGGCTGAGCTGATGATTCCCTGTGGGGATGGAACATGGATGCCTCTGCATAGCTTAATTGCCAGAGATATATTTTCACACTACTATTACAATTTACGTCTACTTACATATTGAGCACTATTGTAGTAAATAGGTGGTCGCTTATTTCAGGTATAAAATATATTAAAAAATAAAAATTAAAAAATAGGCTTACAGCACCACTTACCCTAAGTTCGGGGACGTTTCCAGGTTGATTAGGGTAATTTTGTTTGTTTCTTTTACATCTGAAATAAGCGACAACCTAAAAAAAAAAAAATTTGACTGCCATTTTTTTTGACAAAACTGGTTAAGTGAAAGTAACAACACAAATTTTGAAACAACAAAAAATACAAATAGTTCGAAAAGTTTGAAACGAACAGGTCGGTAGAATATTAATTTTTTTGTTTTTGTCTTTTTTTGTTTTTTCACCCCTTTTTTTTCTTGCTAACTGTACTGCACAATCGCCGAAATGATTCCATTTTCATGAAAATATCTTTAAATAACTTGAATATTTATTCTATTAATTATGTGTAAACACAAATGTTTATGTTTTTACACATTATTTAATAGAATAAGTACTAGTTTTGTTGTTATAGTTTTATAACAATTTGGTTCAATTAATAATTAAATGACCAAACAATAACATAATAATATAACCTAATTATTACGCCATTGGTTGGTTATTAAGTTTATGCTTATGTATATAAACACACGAGTGAAATATGGCAGTTAAAAATAAAATAACAGGTACACTTTAGAAAATACTTACTTATTATTGAAAAATATTAGCGTACACTGAAATTTACTGAAAATAATTGAGTAGAATTTTAATAAAAATAAAATTAAGTTATGTATAAGATTAGTGATTTTACGCTGGTATGAATCCAAAGGGAGACAATCAGTGAGTCTGTGATATTAATAAAGACGAAAATCTCTGATAATGGTGAAAAATCTTGGTGGTTCTAGACTACAGATAGTAGTTGAATTTCTAAAATAAAAATACTCGATTAATTTCTGTAAATTCCGGTGTATCCTAATATTTTTCAATAATAAAGTTTTCCTGTTGTTATTTTTAACTGCCATATTTCATCCGTGTGTTTACATACATAAGCACCATTAAGTTGTACCAAATTGTAATCAAACGAATTTGGTTAAAATAATGTTGTTTCAATGGCAGCCATCTTAAAGCTAAAAACTTCAATATAACCAACAATTTGAAGATGATAAATCTTTACAAGTAAATAAATACTGACTTTATTCTCTCCTGTTATGTACATTTCTTGCTTCAAATAAAACTTTGTTTGTTCTTGTTATATTCAAATATTTTTTCAACGTTCAGAGTGTCAGGATTCTAGGGGGAATCCCAGTTACATGTTCATAATGAAAGCAATGTCACATGCAAGGCAAAATAATAATTCACAGGCAATAGGTTATTTAAATAAAGCTTTTAGTGAACGTGTGTAACGACAATGAAACAGAGTACATTAATACATATACAGTGTGTATGTGGAATGATGAATGCTGTGTGTATATATGTATGTATATATAATGTGTGCGGAGTTGAAATAGTTCATATGATTGAATTACACACGTGAAAATATGTTCAATAAAGAAAGTGTGTACGCGAAAATAAAATGTTCAGGAGAAGAAATTGTAAGAATATGAATGTGTATGTGAAGAAAAATCTCTTACCGAGTAAAACGTCTTTATGAATTGTTACGCATGTGATTTTGTGGGTCAGACAAAGAGACGAGCAGTGTCTCCAATGACTACTGTCTGCTGTGGCTGGAACTGAAAAGAGGCTGTCTGACGTTGTGCACCGATTTATATAATCAAGAAAAGGCAGACAAGTTTGTGGTCGTCTTCCAACGCCACCTGACGGTCATAAGTGATGCCTACTGGAAAACCGGTGCATTTATGCTTGAGAGGGGCAGATAACTGCTACAAGAGTAACAATATGGAATTCTCGGTGCACAGTAAAAATGGCACAAGTGAATAAATAACGAAAAAAATAGAACAGAGCAAGATTAATTCAGTAACGGAAAATTAGGATCATTTAGAATGAGTGAGGCTTAGGCAACTCCCATATAGTTTTATTAAGGATATATGCTACTCGCCCTAATATTTAAAAATATATATTTTTAATTTATTCTGTTGTTTTCAAGAAAAATAAATACATTTTTCTAACTTATTTTTGGAAAGGAGGGCAAGGTTCCATTCCTTTATAGTTTTAAATGGGGGTTAAATTCCCCCTCCCACATACACACTAAGTATCTACACTGTTCTTTTAAGCAAATAAAATCGATTTTCTAAGTTAGGGGGGAAAGGTTCATCCACTATAGTTTTAAATAAGGGCCAAGTCCACACAAATATATTGAATCCAACGCATTAAAGTTTCTTTGCTGTGTTAAATATTACATATGACCATGTTTTTTTTTTTGGGGGGGGGGATTCTAACACCATCCGATTTCATGTCTCAACTTTTGAAACAATTAATACATGTGCTTATTAGGTTTATATAACTAGTATAAGACTTTGATAAAAGAAAGAAAAAATGGGCATTACTAATTGATAAATTACTTTAAAAACTGTCATTATGTAAATCGTGAATTTGAATTAGTTCAAAACAACTTGTTTACGTTCTTCACGATCATTTTATGTTAAATTTATGTAGGAAAGTGATCCCTCATTCTAAGATATTTGATGAAATAAAAAAAACGGAATTCCCTAGCAACGTGCTCAATAATTGCATACAGAAAAAAATGGTTAGTAAAAACCAAATGGTTAGTAGATACGGAAAAAGCGGAAAAAAGTGGCTTCATTTAATATCGTAATTTAAGTAAAAATGGATAAACAGGAACAAATGCATAGGGATAAATTTAGATGAAAATACTAATATGAGTTTATAAAAATCTTAAATAAAGAAGTTTGTCAAATTAAAAAGAAATATATATATATATATATATAGTATACATTTTTATTTATACAAACATTATTGGTTACATATGTGCATACATGTTTTCGTTGTACTCTTCACAGAATCCACCTCTTCAGACCAAAGAAGACAAGGAATGTGTGTATGTATGGGTATATATATATATATATATATATATATAGAACAGATATTTATTATATTCCAATAACCATGGTTAGTTTTATTATTTTTATTTTTGTTTTTATTTTTTTCACATTTCCAAAAATTCCAAATTTCTGTGAGATATATTTAACGGTCCGTTTCATTTGTTTTGTGCCAAACAACATTTGTATGTCAATATCGTCTCTGCAACACTACAAAATCATCAGAAAAAGTTCACAAATAATAAGAGTTCTTAGATTAGAGTGTCTTGAAAAAACACCCACATCATACATCAGTTTCATTTTAAGGTGAAAACAAACAAAAGAACAAACGAAAACTACAGAGCAGTCACTCACGTGTGTACTATCAAGTTAATCGGCCATTTTGATTTTTACTTTTTAATTTTTAATTTTTAATTTTTATTTTCGTTCAAAGCTAGTATCTCCCCAAAAAAATTGTGCGATTCGTTTAAAAACTTTAATTCGGTAATATTTGCTAAATATTTAATATGTACTATAATTTATTTATAAAGTTCCTATTTATTTGAAGATAATTTATTTATTATTAAAGTTACCTGAATGTTTATGGTGCGAAACTCATTTAAGCAGACTCTAATAGAGCTAAACTCAATGTATCAAGCCGTCCATTCAATCAACCATTAAAAAATCTCTTTTACATAAGTGTTTATATGGAATTTATATAGCATTTATTAGAAAGCCCTTTCTGAGAATATTGAGACAAGCGTTAGCCAGTAAATTCATCACTCAAGTATTAAGCCACTAGTTAAAATACGAAACTAGGAAGGTTACATTTACAGCGAAATATATCCTCCATATCCAACCAAATTACGATTTTCAAAATATAAAATGGACATTATATATTTATTTATTTAATTTCTTAAGGTGTTCTAAGGATTCAAAAGTAGTTTTAACGGGGATCTGTACCCTAAACACTAATTTTTACTATGTTTTATTTCTAAATCGTACTATCAAGTGAGTTGCTAAGACAAATATACGAATGTAAACAATTAGAGTTTTTTCGTTAATATTTCCATCTATTATTTAGTCGTTTTTTCTCCCTTCTTTAAGTATCAATTTTGCTTATTAATAAACATTCACAAAATATGTCTAGTATCCAACAATAAATTCATATCAACCACACATATATACACACACATAACATAAGTATACATATACATACATATACACACACATAAAATATACATATATATACATATACATATATATATATATATATATACATATACATATATATACACACACTCATACATACACATACACTCAGACACATACATGCATGTATACACCTATACATACGCTCACATACATATCGAAATATTTCTCAGTATATGTACGATAAAAAACAAGTATTTCTTTTACTTCTAAAACAAAAAAATTAAGTGCAAATAGGCTGAAAATAATGTTAAAACCAATTCACTCTAAACAATTAACGTGACTAAAATAGGAATTAGATCATTCCTGTTTATTTTCCTACGCTGAAGCTTTTTTATTTTCATTTATTTATTTATTTATTTTTATTTATTTATTTATTTGTTTTTATTTATTTATTTATTTATTTTCTATTACTTATCTATCAACATGCTTACCTGCATACATACATTAAGAGATCCGAACACAAATAAGAAAATAAGAACGCACAATCAACATCTACAAAAAAACTCACAACCAACCACTACAGAAATGATTGTATTTCAACAGATTACAAGCCTCTAAATATTTGTGTTAAGCAATATGATATCAAATCTTTCCCATAAAAAAAGCCTAAAATCGAAGATCAGTTCTAATAATTCTGTACCCATTCATTGCTTAAGGTTTCAATATAAGTGAATCGTAACTATTATGCTCAGCATATATATATATATATGTATATGTATGTATATATATATGTATGCATGCATGTATGTGTATCATGGTGAATAAATGTAGGCAAATAAGGTATAAATGGGTCCAGATGTATTCACACATATGTATATAGATACTAGGACTAATATCTTATATGTATGGGTATGTTAATACAGGTGTAAAAGTTGTATATTTTTATTTTTATATTTATTTCGTGTGTACGTAGGTTAATGAGCATATTTATATGTCACTGTGTATAGTTATGTATGTGCTGTATGTACATGTCCATATATGTGGGTGGGTGTTTTTAGATATACATATGTATATGGTATACCAGTTTGCGAGAGTATACAAAAATATTAGTAGTACAAGGATTTACACATGTATGCATGTATGTGAGTAGGTATGAATAGAGGTACATTCTATAGTGATACATATACATGAATGCAAGTCAGCACACATGTTTATAACGAGTTAAATTAAAACCCGTTAGAATAATGACAAAAAGAAGTATATATATTATGCTGAACTAATAAGTGGAAAAGGAGATGTATCCACTGGCAATGTGTGTATGTATGTATATGTGTTAGTGGATGTGTATTTTTTGAATCTATAATGTATGCATGTGTCTATCTATGTATGTCTGTGCATGTGTATATATATATATATGTGTGGATATGTATGTATATATGCATATATCTATGTATGTCTGTACATGTGTGTGTGTGTATATATATATATATATATATATATGGATATGTATGTATATATGCGTATATCTATGTATGGATATATGCGTATATATGTGTATTTGTTTGATTTTTTATATATTTATATCTATGTGTGTACTTGTGTATCTAAAGATTTGTGCACACATGTGTATTTTATATGGAGATCAGAGTATGTTGATATTGATATGTCTGTATTTTTGTCTATGTATATGTTTGTGTATATATATGATGAGACATTTATGCATTAAAATGTATGTATGTAGATTAAAACTTTAAAGTGTTAAATGGAGAAGAAAGGAATCCAAGCTAAGTGGGTAATAAAAAAAATAAGAAATAGAAGGAACGGTAGTTAAAGAACGAATGATGAAGGTAATAAAAATAATTAAAAAGATAGAAACTAATTGAAAGAGTTAACAAGTAAAGAATGTAATCCGATGCTGAGCTTGACTGTGAAAATTATAAACATACCCCATCTCCAAAAAAGATTTACTCAATAGGAAAGTTTTCCAAATTCATCTCACTTCCTTGTCTTCTTTGGTTTGAAGAGCTGGACTCTCTGTGAAGAATACAACCGAAACATGTATGCACATATGTAAGCAATAATGTTTGTTTAAATAAAATTTATACTACAGAACAGCTCTACTTGTTATTGAGCACTTTTTATGAACACTGGAGTTTCAATGGATTTACATCTACAGAAATTAATATAATATGTGTACTAATATATACATGTATGTATATATATATATATATATATATATATGAAATATTGAAGTGTTTTTGTACCTACCGACGATATAATTTCGGGTTTTCTACCCTCAGCAATGCAGGAGTGGCGGTTGCATGTGACCAAATGAAGTTCGTAGATTCAGCTAAGAATCATGAGCTTAATATCTATGCCCACGCGGCCGCGAAAAATCGCCACATACAGTAATTGAAATTAATGTACACTTACCCGAGAGGCAGGGGCTTGTGTCATTGTTGTCGAAAGTGTTTGACGCTCGAGCTGAACTTTTCATAATCGCTAGTGACAACAAACTTTGTAATTCCAAACAGGGCTCTACCATATATATATATATATATATATATATATATATATATATATATACAGGGTGGGCCAAAATAAGGGTCCTATTTTTAAAAATTCATAACTTTTTTATTTATTGATTTTTTTTTTTTTTAGAATAAGTAAAGGACCTCTTCCAAAGCAAGCATGAGCCGTATTAGCCCTAAGGAACGTACCCTCATAATAGAGTGGTACTTTAAATCCAATGAGTCGATTTCGGAGACTCAACTCATCTATCGGCATCATTACAACACCAGAAACTCTCCTTCGGCAAAAGCAATCCGAGGAATTATTGCTCGTTTTAGGGACCAACAAGGAATATCCAGCATGGCGAGAAGTGGTAGGCCTCGTACTGTACGAACAGCTCAAAATTTCGAGGAATTGGAGAGAAGTTTGGAGGAGGATGCATCCACATCCACAAGGAGGAGATCAAAAGAACTTGGCATTTCTCGAAGCTCACTTCGGAGAATGCTAAGAGAAAGAGGATATTTTCCATATAAAGTGCAGCTAGTTCAAGAACTTCAACCTCGAGATAATGAAAAAAGACTTGAGTACGCATGTATATATATATATATATATATATGTTGTTTCTTTTATTATTAGGCTATACTTATTAAGGCACGGGCACCACTCGGGAATAAGGGTTAAAGAGTTTGGCAGTTGGACGATGAACACCATCACAAGAGGATTGGAATCAGTCGGGGGAAATGGGCAGAATACATTATTATGTATTACTTAAGAGGAATTGATTATCCAAGATTATCAACAAGTATTTGTTTACATTCGACTTGAAGATGACCATGTTGTAATCTGCATTTAAAAGTATATGTAACACTCAGCGACCCCCCTACCTCCAAAAAAGAAGAATATACTTTTAAGTGATTACGTATGAACACCTTTAATATCTTAGGAGAAAAAAAATAATTGCCGTAGAATTTTGCGTGTGAATAAAGTTTTTTGCAAAGAAATTTTACATAAAATGAACCCCCTATTTTCGGGGCATGCTAAATTTTTACGGCAGTTATGTAAACTTTTTTTACCAAAAACCCTAAGTCCGACTAGGAAGGGTTTTATAAATCATAAGTAATCGCCTTAAAAAGTAGACCCCCCCCCCTCAAAAAAAAAAATAAGAACCCCGCACAGAATTGATCCCGCTTAGCAAAAAAATAAAAAATAAAATTGTTTAACTGACCTAAAAAGTTAAAATGCCTCGGATATCGGGGATCATTTTACGTTAAATGTATATGCAAAACTAATCACCCACTTGACATTCTAAACTAATTGCTTTTCTTTCTTTTCTTTTCTTTTCGCCATTTTTTTCAGGGTGTTCACACATAATCGCCTAATGAAAAGAAGAATTTTATTTTTTCGTGCTTGTACAAAGAAGCGTACGTATTAAATTATGAATACCCCCCCCCCCCAAAAAAAAAACAGCAGATTTAAATCAGTATCCTCACCAAAAAGTAGGAAAAATGATCGAGTAGAATTTTAATTAAAAATAAAAATCAGTTTCATCGTACTTCGATGAATGCCATTGATTTATTACGTGTTAATATATCAGCCTAAGTTACCTCCCCCTGAATTTCGTGTTTTTCGCTCGAATCAATGGCCGACCCGATTAAACGAATTAACGGATTTTTATTTTTTGATTAAAATTCTACTCGGTAGTTTTTTCTAATTTTTGGTGTACAAACGTATTTTTGCTTGATACATAAGTATATCAAAGAGTTTTCCGGTTAATTTTATTGGAACTGCGATTTTCAGCGCTTTTCACATGCACGTTAATCTGTACAAGTACCCATTATTTCTTGGAAGGGGGTAGCTGAGGGTGTTAATCTACAATAATACCGGATTTTTTCAAAGACGTTTAATCATTCGTTGTTGTAAATTTAACAACACAACAAGAAATAACAATTAAAACAACTTTTACATTTTGTTTCAAGCAAGTAAAAGTAAACAAAAGAGGACTTTTTTTTCTTGTAAAAAAACAAAACATGTTCAGATGCAAAACATTAAGCAATGCATCTAATTGGATGTTAGTTATTAATTATAAGCATATTTATAGTAACTAAATCTAATTGAATATGCTGAGAATTGTGCTTTTACAGCAATATCATTTTTATAATTATTTTTTTTTACTGTGCAGAAAGTCACACGAAAACTAAACAAACATACATCACGGAACATAAGTAATACAATGCAACGATTTAGTTTAAATAAATAACAACAAAAAGCAAATTGATGTCCAACAGAATAAATGATAAAAGTGCAGAATAGTTAATAATCGTGAAATCGTAAACAAAAAGATATAAAAAACCAAAAACAAACAAACAAATAACTTATACCAAACACAGTAGAATTTAATTATGAACCGATCTGTATACTACTAGCGTGCTGAAACTGTTACAGATTTTGTCTTCATGACACATAGGAAAAAATGTCTGCTTGTCGCTTAACTGAAAAGTTGTGAATTAAAAAAAAAAAATGACTGACTCTACCACTACTCCTAAGTCCGAGAGCGGAGAAAGGGTTTACCAATCGGACCTAGATTTAGTGGTAGGATAAGTCATTCTTTTTTTTTTTGTTTTGGAATTTTTTACAACTTTATAGGAATGGAGACCCCACCCCATCATTTTTTTTCATGTTCCGTAAATACTGCTTTGAACAAAAAAAACAATAACTTAAGAACAGTTTCAGCAAGTTAAAAGTATACATGTCGGTATATAATTAAATTCTATTGCATTTGGCATACGTGATGTTATTATTTTGTTTATGATTTCTCGACTGTTAGCAAGTCTGCACTTTTAGCGAGGGAGTAAATACTAAAATATAGGGGATGGGGATGCTTAGTCCCTTAAACTTATTTTCTTGACAACAACAGAATAATTTTTTTTAATATGGTGTGGAATGCTTATTTAAACGTGACCTAATCCCTCAAACTTAGAAAATTCGATTTTATTTACTTGAAAACGGATGATTGAATACTTATTTTAAAATGTAGCCCCTACTTTTAAACGAAAAGTTAGGGAGCCTAATCACCCCTCTTCCCGAACTGTACTAATTTTCTGTAACTTACTTATTCTTGCTTCGTGCCATTTTTTCTATTTATTAACGTGTGCCACTTTTATTGTATACCTTAACATCGGTACTAATTGACTGTTCGGCGACAGCATGTACATTTCCGGTCTATTCCCTAATTCGCAATTGGAAACATTCGGACAGATTTGGGCCCCTATGTATAGTAGTATGAACATTATTAAAAAAATATATATATTTAAAATAAAAAAGTTTTGACCGGATTTATAAAATTAAAATCACGTCCGAAATTATGAATTTACTATATAATTTTTTTTTTTTAACTAATTAAATGATTGCAAAAATGTAATATCGTTAACGACGAAAAACAGGGGGAAAACAAATGAGTTACGAAACGATAGAAAATTTACTATTCTATCGACCTGCATAGTTCTAAACCTTTGAAACTAAGTTTTGTATCTTTCACTTTACTGATTTCGTCAATAAAAAAATGGCGGTTGATTTTTCCGTTTTGAGATGGTCGCTAATGTGAGGCTTACAAGATTACAAAAAAAGGTTACATATATTCGACTAGGAAAAGCCCCCGGACTTAGGCTTAGTGGTATCGTAAGCATGTTTTTTTTTTAGAATCTCGAAACGAAAGAAATAGACGGCAATCTTTGATTGACAAATTCTACTAAGTGAAAGTAATGAAATAAATGTTAAATGTTACAGTTTCAAAAGTTTAAAACTATGAAGGTCGATAAAAAAAAATATTTTTCTACCGGATTTTCTGTCGGATTACAGATATTAAAAAAAATCCATTTTTACTTTATATTGTTGGAAAAATCTATCTTACCGATCTTTTTCAGTAGCAATTCATTTAACAGCAGTGAGTGACAGGCTGGTTGAGAGGGGGGGGGGGCTGGCTTACTTTCTACATCAGGCAAGAAGATATGACCGTCCATTTCACAACTTAATATAGTCTAATGCCCTAAAATATTATGTTCTGTGCATAGCTGTGAAGTGAACAGTTAATTATTTAAGGAGGATGGTTCCACTAGTTATGGAACTTGCTTTTCGATTTCTGTTGCTGTCAGCTACTGTAATCTATTTGTCTAAACTAAAAAAAAAACGTCCCTGCATACAGAGACACATTCTAAACGAAACTACCTGGACTGACAGGAGTGGGTCGCGGATTAAGGATTGTGGGTGCACTAAAACGCCCATTAAATTCACAACACTTTGTAAACAACAGTATTAAGCCAGGTGGATACTCTCCGGCTCAAACTACAGACCAACAAAGCACTAACTACACTTCTGCTGGATCCTCACCCCCTTGTATCGTGGAAACACCACATTGTTTTTGCCGATGCCATGGACAATGAGTCTTGGCTACATGCATGGGGGGGGGGGGTAAGAGCATTTCATTGGAGTGAGCGGACCACAGCTCCTAAGAGAGAAACTCTGAAGGAATTCCAGTTACCATATTCCTTCTATTACTTTTTTTTCTGTCAAACTCACAGCTGCCTCCTGAGGATTATTCATTTTCTTGAAGACCGTTAACCTGTTCTTGCTATCGCGACTTATTTTCCTGCGAAGAAAAACGGCACTCGACCAACGTTATTTTCAAAATTTGACTTCAATAGAACGGTCTCAATATTCTGCCGTCATGTTTGACAGCAAGAACATTAATTGGAAGACGGTTCGAACTCTGAACATTAATACATTCATTTACGTTCGAACTCTGAACATTAATACATTCATTTACGTTCGAACTCTGAACATTAATACATTCATTTACGTTCGAACTCTGAACATTAATACATTCATTTACGTTCGAACTCTGAACATTAATACATTCATTAACGTTCGAACTCTGAACATTAATACATTCATTAACGTTCGAACTCTGAACATTAATACATTCATTAACGTTCGAACTCTGAAACTTAATACATTCATTAACGTTCGAAGTCTGAAACGTAATTCATTCTTTTACGTTCAAACTCTGAACATTAATACATTCATTAACGTTAGAACTCTGAACATTAATACATTCATTAACGTCCAAAATTTTTATTTTATTTTTTAACATATTTCACCCTAAACAAGGCAGGCCGCCACTGTAGACATAAAGGATTACTGAGAATTTGGGTGTGGGTTTTGGGTATCACCCCAAGTTGGGAGTAGTGTAGTGAGGTGTCTGTTTACATTAGTTCTGCATGTCGATACTGTCGAGGAAACAGGGAGCAGGGAGGAAGTTCCAGAGGCCAGCAGCACGAGGAAAGAAGCTATTGGAGTAGAAGGCTCTCCGGCATCTGGGGACCTCCACAGTGAATGAATAGGATTTAGCTGATTGTTTAATTGGTATAGTGAATTAACGTCAAGGGGGGCACCAGATTAGCCAGTTCGGAGCACAATCCATTGAAGTATTTGTAAAACAAGCACAAGGATGCAACGTTGCGACGATGGGACAGAGGCTAGAGCTTGATTGATAGTGAGGGACCTATTAAGTTGCCGACTCTTTTTTGGACATTGTCTAGGAGGGAGACACTGGTGGATGATGCACCAGCCCAGATGTGACAACAATACTCCATGCATGGGTGGATGGTGGCTTTGTAGAGATACAGTATAATGTCTGGTGTGAGGAGTTTACTAGCACGGTAGAGAGAGCCAACCTTCTTTGCTGCAGCCTTGGCAATGTCTTCAATGTATTTGTTCCAATTCATGTTATCTGTGAAGGTTAGGTCGAGGAGTTTGAATGTTGAACTCTCAGGTAGGGTGTTATTTGCCATGGCAATCGGTGGTTGAAGAGGTTTCTTGTAGTTATTGAAGGAAAGGAGCTTTGTCTTTGTAGCATTGAAAGTTACCAACCATTTATGACCCTAATCCACAGCCTGGAGGTCAGTTTCTAAGGATTCAGTCATTGCCTCGGATATGGTCACATGCGTTTTGTCCTACATGACGAAAGTAAAGCATAGTGTCATCAGCAAATATACCAATCTCAGACAGAATGTCATCTCAACAATAATACATTCATAACGTTTGAACTTTGAACAATAATGCATTCATTAAAGTTCAAACTCGGAGCAATAATACATTCATTTACGTTCGAACTCTGAACAATAATGCATTCATTAAAGTTCGAACTTGGAGCAATAATACATTCATTAACGTTTTAACTCTGAACAATAATGCATTCATTAACGTTCGAACTCTGAACAATAATGCATTCATTAAAGTTCGAACTCGGAACAATAACCAAACCTTTCTATATTTTCAAGACTGGAATGCAACTGTTAGCTTTTTAAATGGGAAATGAGTCTCAGCCGCATGCGTAGGTGGAGGGTTTTAACGGCGAGTCACGTCATCAGGACGAGCGGACCACAGCTCCTAAAGGAGAAACTCTGAAGAAATTCAAGTTACCATATTCCTTCTACTACTCTTTCTTCAAAGGGAGAATCTCTGAGAGAATTCAGGTTACCATATTCTTTCTTCTGTCAATAACACGGCTGCTCCCCTAGGGCTTTTTTATTCGCTTAGGGTTCTTTTTCCTGTTATTGAGACTTATTTCCTGCAAAGTAAAACGGACAATATTGTAAAGTAGGGGAACGTTGTCCCTATCTTAGGTTTCAGACAGGAAAAGAAATAACAAAACCTTTTCATAACAACAACGAAAAGGGTTTATTAAAAAAAGTTACCTATACCATTTGGTATAGGTAGAAGAAAGTTGGACAGTGTCCGAGAGAGGAAGAGGAAAGTAGGAAGTTCTTAGAGCTGCTGGAGGTCTGTCAGCAACTATCTTCAGGCAAAGATAGTAGTTGCTGGCACGTCCAGTGGACAGGAGCAAGAAAGAGGGAGAGAAAGAAGTGTTTCCCTGTGGCTTGCCGGGGTCTTTCTTGTTGATTTTTGTCTGCAATTCAAGGGTTGAGGTAGTCATGTAGGATGTGATGAAGAAGAAAGTCCATTACTATAATTTCCCCTTAGTAGGGAAGAGAGAATAGTTAATCATATAGAATGTTTGTACACCAGCCATGGTGACAGGACGTGTCCATGTGTGTATGTAAGTATGTGTGTCTGTACACAGGTGTGGAAGTCAGTCAACATGTAAGCAGTTATGTGTGTGTGTGTGTGTGTGTTATATTAATTCCACATGGATGAGGCAGTAGCCATTTTGGATATTTGTCTTCTTGTCGAAGCCGAACACAGGACCAAAAGCCCGAGAAGATGTCTGTTGAGTCCCCAGAGAGGAGTGACGTGTGTTTGGCAGTGCCAAAGACGGAAAGAGAGAGAGGCGTCTCAGAGAGAAGAGAGAACGAGGTGTCTCATACCGAAGAAAAAAAAGAGAGAGTGGCATCGTGCTCAAGTATTTATACAGTTATGCTAGCCAACCGAGATTCGCCTAAGAGAAGGCCACTGATTTGTCAAGCCAAAGACGAAGTAGATTGCTTGAATCAATAAGCAGGCAGCTAAGAAGTTATTGATATTCAAACAATGTGGCGGCTGTGCATCAGCTTGTAGCAAACTGCTACAATATAACCTGCAAATCGAGGATTTTGGACACTTTTTTATTCTTTTTTTGTGTTTGTTGGGAGTGTGTGAAAAACAGTGGATAGTTATGCCTACTGATGGGGGGGGGGAGAATGTAACCACCAAGGAGCGAAGTTGGACGAGTATATTTATGATCAGGAATGGGTGTAGGGAGAGCAGGGCCTATATATTCATGTTTTATCATTCTCTTACCATAGTGTTCTTCGGCTTAGTGGAGACCAGACCGTTCGATTTTGCTCCAGCAAGAGATTCGTTCTCGGCATTGTTACCAAACCCTGTTGGATGGGTCACTAAAAGAGCATTTCGGGAATCTTTTAGAATAGCCCTACAGCTCGCGAGTCGGGTTGAAAAAAAGTTGTAGAACGTAGTCAAAAAAATGAATATGCAACAAATAAATGCAACGTGCGTCGAGACCGGAGATTTTCCTAGTTTTCTATTCCATTTGTTTGTATGTTTACGTATGGTAAATGGGTTTTTATTAGACATGAAAAAAAAAAAAAAAAATTTTTTCTGTCATTTATTTAAAAAGAAAATGGCGTCACTAGTTTAGGCTGTCGGTGTCACGTGTGTGTGTGTGTTTTTTTTTACCGGGACTCATAAGCAAATCGGCGTTTTTTTTTGTTTTGTTTTTTTTTGGGGGGGGGGGGTGCATTTTTTAAATTTAATTTTATGAAACGAACATTTTAACGATCATTTTGATCACCGAATGAGCGCGCATGTCGTTACGTCATTGGAAGACCGGGGATGACTGTTGTTTTGCTTTGTTCTTTTGCTTGCCTGAAATATGAAAACTTGGGGTTTTGATTAGGCTTAGGGCTGGGTTTTGATTAGGGTTAGGGCTGGGTTTAGGTTAGGGTTAGGGCTGGGTTTAGGTTAGGGTTAGGGCTGGGTTTAGGTTAGGGTTAGGGCTGGGTTTAGGTTAGGGTTAGGGCTAGGGTTGGGTTTAGGTTAGGGTTAGGGTTGGGTTTAGGGTTAGGGTTAGGGTTAGGGTTGGGTTTAGGTTAGGGTTTGGGTTAGGGTTAGGGTTGGGTTTAGGTTAGGGTTAGGGTTAGGGCTGGGTTTAGGTTAGGGTTGGGTTTAGGTTAGGGCTGGGGTTAGGTTAGGGTTAGGACTGGGTTTAGGTTAGGGTTAGGCATTTTTTTAAGAAACAGGAAAAATAAACATTACGGTGTGACGAATGAAAATAATATGTAAATAAAAGCACACTGACATGTAAATAAAAAGAAAATTATTTTATTCCTTTTGCTTAAAATGTAGTTTTGTTTTGTTCTTCTGCTTGGCTGAAAAATGCAAACATTGCGCTTTGACTATGAGTCCCAGTAAAAAAACAATTGAAACGAGACGAGAACGAGAGCGGCCATTAATTTTTTTTTTTTTCATTTCACGTAAGCTAAAACTATTAACTTATAGAAAATAGCACTTTTAACGGATTATAATCATTAATAACTGTCACAGTTAACTTGGAAATTCAGTTTTATCGGCTACGGTAACTTTTATTTGTTGTATATTTGTTTTTTCAGCGTTTTCGTTGTTGGGCTATTATTAAAAATACCCAGCATTTCTTTTTACCAATCCCCCCGACTGCTGCCTCGGCCCCCTTGAGGGTATAGCCAGGAAATATTTTTCCAACGATATCATTAAAGTCGTCTGGTTCTACAAAAAAAAGAGGTAAGTTCCAGAAGTCATTCTTAACAAGGAGAGGAGGGGAGCTTCGGTAACATTCAGAATGGTGTACCTTCTTTCGTATTTTCCCGTTCGTTTTCGTATCATTCGTTGTACATACGTCACGGCTGAAAATATTTGGTTGTATTTTCCGAAATAGTGCTCTAATGGTAAATATTTTTTTTTAATTTAACGCAAATAGGGCACAAATGAGAAGGTAAATCAAAATAAAATTGTTTTTTGAATAATTTCCCAGTTCTGTTTCCTTAAAAATAATGTATGTCGCCAATATTGATGGTAACCATGAAAAAAATAAAAATAAAAAAGGGGTATCATGGTGTTATGGGCTAGAAGATGCACGGTTAAAATGACACAGGTAAAACTGTTAGGAGTCTTTCAAGTTACCGTAAATATCGATTCTGAGCAAAGGAGCAATCTTTAGTCAGATGAAGTAAGGCACAACATAAAGAATTGGTTAACAAAATCGCTACTCTTCAGAATAGATTTATGCTAACTTAAAAAAGCTTATAACCTATCTTATTGTTGGTACGTCTACAGAATTTGAACCGAACTGTCCTTTTTACCCTTACTGTAACCTAAATTTTAGATTTAGTTCGGTACAAATTCTGTATGAGCACCTTTTTTTGGGCGGGGGGGGGGGGAGATACTTCAGCAGTTTATGGACCGTGCTGGAATAATAATGTTATTATTTAGAAACCCATTCTTAACAATTGTTAACTATTCTGTACTTTCATCTAACCATTTAATAAACAACAGATACCATAAAAATTGAAATTAACTTGAAAATGCTATCTAAAAAATAAAAACAGCAGTCTGTAAACTGCATAAGTACCTTTTTGTAACGCAAATAGGTCACAAAAGTGTAGGTAAACAAAATAAATTGTTTTTGTATTTCCCAACTGTATTTTCTTTAAAGTAATTTATGTCGCCGATAGTAATGATTAACACATAAAAATAAAAAAATTGAGATGAAAAACGAAAAAGTTTCAAAGTTCATAACATAAAAACATTGTTTTTATGTTCAAACAAAAACATTCATAAATTAAACTTAACAAATAAACATTATTCTAAACTATCTTTTTCTAAATATATTAATGATTTTTAGTAATGTATCAATAATAATAATAATAATAGGAAGACAATTCTAAAAACAGACGATTTTAAAACTTGAGAAAATAAAAAAATAAAAACGTAAGACTTTTGAAAAATAAATAACTTTCAAAAGAAAAATTGAATTTTTTTTTTTCTCGAATGAAATAGAAAATATTTAAAAAATATACTATTGTTGTCTTTTATTTTAAAAATTGCCTCTTAAATTCATTTTTATTTTATAAAATTTAAAAGGAATTATTTTTTATCATTTTGTTTATTTTTCTACTTACCTGTTTCGTTTTCGGATTCTAAACAAAAACAATGGATGATTTCTTTTTCGTTGAAAGTCTTTTTTTCGAAATTTCGTCTTTTTAGGGAGTATTTGTTTATCAATTTATAAAGTTTATTTGTTAAATTCATCAAAATAACATCGAAAATAGAACGACGTTAAAAACACGAAGAAATCCTAAAAGATTCGCGAATAGACATTTTAAAAAATTCGAATGGATTATTTCCCTTTCAAAAAAAATCATTTCCTCTTTCAGAGCGAAAATAACATGGAAAAATCTCTTTTCTTTTCACATAAAATAATTTTATTATAAAGATTATAATGTTAATAAATAAAAATACTGCTTAGACGAATCACAACAGTGCCGTCGAACTTCCGTTCTAACATGAGTCCCAAACCAGACCGGTGTAGTCTGGAATATGCCATCTGTATATTTTTGGTCAACTAAAACGTTGCCAATCACACAAATCGGATTTTTAAAAATCCACTCTTAACATGAAGAGGGTGAGAGGCGGAGGGAGGGGGGCAGGGGGGGGGTAGCACACTCATCGTATTTTTAGAAAAAAATAAAAATGAGATTCCCTACCGACAAACTTTCTTTTTTTGACGACAGGATTTGGGACGAGAGTTCTGACCGTGGGAGAATTGAATCGGGATTGAATCAGATTTGACTTGGAAGCAAGAGAGTCAAGATCACCAAAATGTAACTGTACGAGAAGGATTCCGAATAACGGGAATCTAAGAGCCAATTAGTAAATCTCAATACTCCTCTCTCTCGGTTAATTAAGAATATTAACTAGTGAAGTTAGTTAGCGTAAACTCTCTCTCAATCAACGACTCGGTCAGGTCGGACAATTAAAGTAATTAAATGAAGGCAGCTCTTTAAAACAGAAAAAAGGCTTGTTATGCTTTAAGAAATTGATTTCAGAGAGCCCGTTAAGAATGAGACTACGACACCGGCGGAGACGAACAACGAACTATAGCAGTCCCGACGGCAAAAAGTTGCAGAAGAAAAGGGAGAGCAAATAGTCACAGCGGCAAGAACAAGCAATGCGACAATGGTTTGCAGGCGAGAAAAGGCAGTACGAATATTAGCGACCGCAGAGACTGGCGCGACGGCGATTGAAAAAAAATCTAAGTAAATACGACATATCGTCCCCTTCGAGTCAACAGTGAAGTTCGACGAGAACGAAAAGAGTTGGTGAACTTAATAGCCAGTAATAACCAGTAATATAACAGTAATTCGGTTTCACAATTGCGTCATGACGATTCTACATGTAGTGAGATTCATTTTGGCGCCAAGACAATTTCTTTGGCACTATTCTATATTGGATACGTCATCATTGTGACGTTTAATTTGTTATACAAAAATGAAAAAATAACATTTGTAATATATTTAATTTCGTTTGAATTTATTATTTGTATATTCATTTGTAAAGTTGGCAAAAATATAGTATATTTAACAACGCAGAAAAGGAGGAAAAGCAAATATACAACACATAAATATTACCAAATGAAACCAAATTTAATTTTCTATAAACCCGCATCGTTTTTCAGTTCTGAATCTTTTTGTAAGTGGTTTTATCGAATGCTTGTAAAAAAATGGATCCAAAAGAGACGCTGTAGTTTTTATTATTTTAGCTTCTATATCTTTTGTTAACAACTAAAAAATGGAAAATTAAAAAAGAATTACAGCAAATAACTGTTACCAAACGCATTACAATGTAATTGTCGACATAACTGTATATTTTTAACTTATTGAAACTGTTTTAAACTTTTTCTTTATTTCAAAGTAACTTGCAATGTATTGAAGCTTTTGGCCATTTTTTACAAGCCTTCGAAGCTATGAAACAAATTCTGAAATAAGTAAAACTTACAATAAGTTTAAAAACTCACAAACTATGCAGGTCGCAAGAAAAAAATTCTTGCGTTTGATAAAAGTTATTTGTTGTATATTTTTTAATTGTTTTTTTTTTTTACTCCTTTTTGGGCTACACTTTTGCTGTAAATTTGTAATATATCCCAATTCTATTTATAAAAAAATACTATTGATTTTATTATTTGTTAATTAATTAATATTTTCAAAATAAAATGAAACAAGAAACTTTGTAATACATTCCAATTCCATTCATAAAAACAGTGTTTGATTTTATTATTTGTTAATTAAATTATATTTTCAAAATAAAATAAAACAAGAAACTTTGTAATATATTCCAATTCTATTTATAAAAAATACTGTTGATTTTATTATTTGTTAATTAATATATATTTTCAAAATAAAATAAAACAAGAATCTTTGTATTTTTATTCCCATTCTATTTATAAAAAAATACTGTTGATTTTATTATTTGTTAATTAATTAATATTTTCAAAATAAAATAAAACAAGAAACTTTGTAATATATTCCCATTCTATTTATAAAAAATACTGTTGATTTTATTATTTGTTACCATAAAAATCAGAACAAAAATTATTTGCAAAAAAATGAAGCAGGCCAAAATATTATGTTTTCTTGCTTTTACACCAATTTAAATGTGAGGCGTTCTTTTCGAAATAAATAAATTATAAAATAAAAACAAGTGTAATTGTCAGTAGTTGTTGTATCTGTTTAAAAATTGTTGGGGTTAATGTTGGGGTTAATAAAGCGAGTTTTTATTGCCTGAGTCGTTAACTATTTATTTTTTAGAACTACTAGTGTGTGCAAAGCAAAAATATTACAGGATCATGATTGTGTAAATAAACCTACAACTTTGGTATGATGAATTGCACCAAAGGTTTTCAAATTTTCATGCATCTAAAAAAGCATCACTTTCCACGGCAACCATTTAACATTGTTATTAATGCAAAGGACCTTGGTACAGTTGTGTCTAACTCCTTCAAACGAACATGTCATTGTATCAAGATGGCAAGCAAAGCCAGACAGATTCTCTATCCAATCCAAAGCCTAACAGCAGGCACTTTCCACCCCTTGTACATTACCATGGTACAACCTCCTTATACATTACCATAGTACAACCGTCTTATACATTTCCATGGTACAACCTCCTTATACATTACCATGGTACAACCTCCTTATACATTACCATGGTACAGCCTCCTTATACATTTCATGGTACAGCCTCCTTATACATTACCATTACTATTCTTGTGTATGCTATCCAAGCAAAATATCCTTATCTTCAAAAAGATCTCGTACACCTGGAGTGTGTTCAAACAGTTGGCAACCAGAATAGTGACGGGATTCTTGATGCTTACCTACAAAGAACGATTTCAAAGACAAAACCTGTCCTCACTTGAGCAGCAAAGGAGTTGAGAGCACCTAATTCTGGCATGCAGCATCATCAACGGGAATTTAAATTTACACTTAGAGGAGTTTTTCACCCTAACATTTATTCGCGGTCTCCAGTCACTCACAGAATATGTACCATTGTCACTTTTGTTTCAACAGAAGAAAGTCAGCATTCTCCAATTTTGGGCTGTTGGAGCAGGAGCCAGAGCAGCTCTAAAAGTAGTGGTGCGTGTAAAGCCCTGTATATATATGTATGTATATATGTATATATATATATATATATATATATATATAGTAAGTTATGAAAATATATTTATGGCAATAAAGCTACACAGCCTTTGTGTAGCTTAATTGCCATAAATATATTTTCATAACTTACTACTTAGCTGTACTTACGTATTGAGCACTGTTGAAGTAAATACTGAAAATTGATACATAAAAAAGTATATCTCTTTATAAAATTTCATGTGGATGCATGAAATAGTAATATATATATATATATATATATATATAGTAATATATATATATATATATATAAATTTATAGATAAAATAGTTACCCATAGACACGTGTTTTGCATTACTACGGCTACTCAGCATTGCTGATTATGTAAGGATTCGAAACTTAGACCATAGGGACTGCAGTTGGGCACTTTACCACTAAGCTACGAACGTTTCTGTCTGTAATACGTGATGGTTTTATTGCTTATAAATATTTTGATTAGTAGTTCTTATTGTAAGCGATATTTACTGTGTTAGAGCTCATGGTAATTGCACTTACTAAGTCCTTTAGAGAGAGAGAGTTAACTCCATTACATACATTATGTCGACCCCTATTTTAAGTGGATACCTATTTTCTCTCTAAATTGATATATATATATATATATATATATATATATATATATATATATATCAATTTATAAATGAAATAGTTATCCAATTCACGCACATCCTAAAAAATGTGTGTATATATATATATATATATATATATATGAAGTTCCACTCAGGCGTTGGGCACTATAGACGACAAGATACACTTACCCGGGAGACGGGGATATTATCTTAATTTCAATTACTATCTGTGTCGATTTCTTGCAGCCGTGTGGTCCTGAGAATTTGTCTCATGATTCTAGCTTGAATCTATGAACTGCGAGCCAATGCAACCGCCTCTCCTACACTGATGAGGGTAAGATAGCCCGAAACCACGTCGTCTGTAGGTGAAAAAAAAATTTTATACTTAAAAATCTATTTATATATATATATATATATATATATATATATATATATATATATATATAACACTATATATATATATAACTATATTGATTAAATAGTTATCCACAGACATCCTAAAAATAGAAGGCGACAATGTATATCTCAAACACTTATGTAGTGCAATTACACAGCAAATATCTCTAATAAGAACTAGTAACTAAACACATTTAGAAGCGATCTCTCTCTCGCTCTCTCATATATATATATATATGTCTATATATATATAAGGTTAATGTAGTTTGCTTGTATAAATGGTACTTCCTCAGATTAGGATCCGAGCTCACACTAACACTAACGCTAACCCTAACCATAACGGCGCTAAGTCGATTTTAGCTCGGGTCCTAATTGGAAGAAGCACTGTATACATATATAATTATTCCATATCTGTCAAGTGTCAACTTTCACATAATTGTTAACCTCTATTGAAAAACGTTTATAAAGCTGTGTATAAACCTAATTACTTTGTATATTGCTACATTTGTTCTTCGTGACTAAGGTCATGTGTATTTTTGAGAATGACCAAATATACCATGAATACAGAATTAGATGAAAATACAAAAATAATACAATACTTTTTGAGTTAGGGTCAATAGCTTCTTATGACTTTATATATATATGTATATATGTATATGTATATACATATATATATATATGTATATACATATATATATATATGTATATATATATGTATATACATATACATATATACATATATATATAAAGTCATAAGAAGCTATTGACCCTAACTCAAAAAGTATTGTATTATTTTTGTATTTTCATCTAATTCTGTATTCATATATATATATATATATATGTATTCTGTATATATATATATATGTATATATATATATATATATATATATATATATATATATATATATATATATATGTGTGTGTGTTTTTGAAGGTTTACCAAAACATTTCGTCCAAGAAATCATTCATCACAACAAAAGACTTTTTCCTTTCATAGTTTATTTATTTATTACATTTTTCAAAGTTAAAGAATTTTTTTCCCTACACGTGTTTCTCTACTCAAGCTGGTTCTTGCTTGGCAGTTCATCAGGGGAATTATATACCTAGAATACACCTCCTCATCGGGCGGCACGACGATGAAAGTATCCCCACCCCAAATAAAAACAAAACGGTCAACACACAATCCACAAGTTAGCGTTCCAAGCAACTGATAGTGTGGGCATTCTGCATTTATTCCATAAAAAAAGACAGTATTAACGTCCGTTAGCAATGTATGTGGTCGTACGAACCTTTTTCTAGGGCTTACCTGCTCCCACTCGGGATAAACATATAACAGGGAAAACGATCATAATCCCGCAGAAACCCCCTTTAAGAAAAACTCCATAAATACTAGATAGTAGGTACGTGCAAAAATGGCGGCTGTTTGCACTGACTCTCGTTCTTAAAAGTGTCTTTTCTTAATTTTTAAATCAGTTTTCGTTTAACTTTTGATTGTGTTGAAAGATAAAAGCCTAATGTTATTATATAAAAGGAAACAGATGTATATTTATGTTTGAAAAAAAAAATAGAATTAAAAATGTTGTCAAAAACCGCTATGAACGTCAACAATTGATTAACACTGCACATTCAATAAAAAACGTTTTAAATTCGTTGGAAAGATAAATATCAATTTTTTGGAACTATTTTAAAGATAATTATTAAATTTAGTCTTAAGAGAGTGAATTAAAAAAATTGACCTTCATTTTTCTACTAAAACTTGCCGAATTATCCAAAAGAAAAAATGAACGTTACTTCCCGGGCGTATTTTTGTTGTTTTATGTAAATGTAAACAAAATTTGGTGACTAAATCTGAAAGTATGGAAGCCCTGAACTGCAGTAATATTTATTTTTATTTTAAAATAATTATTCTGTGAAAAATCCTTATCGATAAATTTCTTTACTATGTGCCCAACTAAAAATAGATGAGAATTCTGAACTATAGGATACTGCTCCTGGATATATGATAGCATAGACATCTAAAAATTAAAAGAAAATGTAATGATAAGAAAGTTAATTAATTTAATTTTAAAATACATTAATTCTTTAAAAATAAAACTTAATGGGTATTTTTTATTTTAAGACAAAATAGTATTTAATTTTCAGTGTGAAAAAGTAAATAAATATTCATTGAAAAAAATTAAAACATTTACAAATTGTTAACGTTTTAATTTTTTGTTAATAACAATTATTTATAATTAAATAAATACAATTCAATTTTAAAGAAAATGTCATATTTGAACTATTTATTTATTAATACATTTTAAACTTTTAAAATAATAGTTATTAATGAAAAAAACAAAGAAAAACTTACGTTTTATCTTTCCAATGAATTGTGAAATTAACGAAATCGATGAATCTCTAAAAAATAACTTTTTATGGAGAGTAGTGGGAGGTCGAATTTCGAATGTTTATTACATAGCGTGCCTTCCATAGCCGTGCGAATCGATCGTTAGTAGAAATTATTCAATTTTTAAAATTCTTTTTTTCGTTTACTTCCTGGGTCACAAATGTGTAAATTTTTGGTTTATTTTCAAGATTATAAACAAGAAATTCTTGCGCTGATGATGACACGTTTATGCATGAAAGTGAAATATAATTATGTCGCATTTTTTATTTTTCCTGAAACTTTATTCATTAAAATCAAATGAAATATTTTTTTCAATTATATTATTTTTTTGGTGAAAATTTTCAGTAAACAATGCTTTATTCAATAATAATATCGCTAATTCAAAAAATTAATTTTTCTTCGAGTTATAGTGATTTTATTAACACGGTATTTACTGGCCTTTTTCGTAATATATACGAAATATTTTGAAAAAAAAATTAATTGTTAACATCTACGATGCTTTATTTACATAAACAACATTTTTAAAAGTATGCTTTTTTATTAATATAAAAATATAACTTTAGTAAAGGTGTATTTTCTTTTAAAAAATAATACATTTTCACTAAGATTTAAAAAAAGGGTATCTTTTAGGACGCTCAGCAGAGTCGTGAACGGGTTCAAGAAAACGAACGATAAAGTGATTAAAAACATAAATATGCAACAAGTAAAGGCGACCTAGGTCGAGAATAGATATTTTCCTACTTAGCTATGCTATTTGTTTATATTTTTACATAGTATAGATGGGTTTTTATTAGATGTAAAAAAAAAATTCTTGTTTTTTTTTGCACAAAAACAAAATGGCGGTCGGTCGTGATTCTCTTACATAGCCCCCCACGACCGCCATTTTGCGATTTTGGTATGACGGACAATTTAGTTTCTAATAAATAGCACTTCGAACGGGTTAAAAATACAAACAAATGCCACAGGTAAGTTTAAAAATAACTTTTATCTCCTACAGTTACTTTTATTTGTTGTATATTTGTTTTTTGAGGGTTTTTAGTCTGCTGAGCGTCGTAAAAGATACCAAAAAAAATAATGGTTTCATCATATTCCGTGATTGTTGATTAATAAATATTGAAAATTTCAGTAAAATTGGTTGATTTCCTGAATTTTAGTGTATTTTTAAGTTAAGGGGGGGGGGGGGTCAAAATGTTTTTTTCATTTTGTGAATCAGCCATTGATTTTTAGAAAATATTCATCCATAATACTGTCTCTAAAAATTTAGTTTCTATTTTAAAATTAATCTTTTTAAAATTAATTTTCTACCGGCTAAGAAATATTTTTACATTCTGGGAAAATATATTTGACTTAATTTCATGGCGAGAGCTACCTTGTTGTTATTTATCGGAGAAGACATAGGTCGAAGTGAATAATCCTAATTCCACAGAAATCATTTTGAGAAAAGCATGCGTTGAGTGAGGGAGTTGAGGATGTGGTAAATAGGAATACTGTTGCAGTCATTGTGCAGACTCAACGCTCAACGTTCAACAAAGGTTGTTTTTCTAAATCTGAAAAGTTCGAAAAAAAATAGAAGAAACAACACTGTCACTTGCACCGACAGAAAGACCAGAGTAATGGCTAACTAAATAAAACTAAAACTAATTGGACCTGAAATAATTCTTTTGAAACGGAATATGTAGTTAAATATAAAATCATATCTGAAATCTTAAATGTAATTACATAAAAGTCCGCCCAGATAGTAAAACGTGCCTGTTTAAGACCTGGCAAAAACCACTTTCAAGTGGGTATGAGTATTGATTTACTCCTCTCCAGGAGTTAGGCACAAGGCCAGTTTTTATCTTACTCCCACAAGTAAGATGTGACCCAAGGTCGGGTCGGGAAAGTGGGGTTTAAAAATTGCCTGGGCAGTCCCGTCGGCATTCCCCGGTAGGGGCGCCTCAGGCAGTAAGCAATAAACTTACTCCTCCCCAAAGAGGGGAGGCGAAGCCTGGGAGGGTGGACCTCCTAAAACTGCACAGGACAGACCCATAGGCCGGCGTAAATCAAGCCCTGAAGGCCAAGACAATACCAGTCTATCGGCTGCAGTATCCATCGGAACAGATACTACACTTTGATCTTAGCCAAAAGGTATGAGTAATAGGGAAGACAATAAGCAAATAGCAAGGTAGACAACCCAACCCTAACCTACACCGCTGCCTGGAATGAATTATGTCAGTAACTGCATGAAGATAAGAACCCGTTGTATTATTTAGGCCGCTAAACCTTATATTAACACGATTATGCACCTCTGATTTTTGTATAATTCCTGTAACAGCTATGCATTAATTAAAAAAAAACGTGTTAACACAGTTACTCGTTCTATTTTATTAAATTTAAGACATTCCGGCGAACTACACATAGAATATTATAACATGGTGTCAGATATAAGGAACTAAAAAAACAACCCTCCCCCTAAAATAGAAATCACAAAAGACTAATATTATGTATATCGCTACTCGACAAAATGCAAGCCGAATTTTCACCATTCTTTTTCTGAAGGTAAATACCAATTACCTTTTCTGACAGTGGTGGTTGGGCACTTTTCAGTGTGTAGATCGCTCGATATTTATTAAATTAAGAGCAATGCTATGTACAGGCAGTTAAAACAATGTAGTGGACGATGTTTCTTTGTAGCAGTTACCTCCTCCTTTCACACATAACTGCACCGGCTGGCGCTAAAAGGTGACACCAGAGTTATCTGCCCTTCTTGGTATAAAAGCCGGTGTACACACAAAAATCACTCTCTCTTTTTCATTCAACAGCCTCGCTGGGACGCATTGCCGAGAACACCGACGAGGAACCTGGAAAAGCTCTTTCTTCTTCTACCGTCGTCTCACTCGAAGACTACTACCATCTTCACTTGAAGAAACCCCACGGGCAGCCCGGAGAACCATTACATTTTTCCTTTTCCTCAACCGGACACCGTCCAACTCTACCTTCTACCTTTACCAAACGGTATGAGTATCCTTGAGTCAATAAAACCACTCTTTGTTGTTGCCTGTTACTCAGTTGTTCATTCAATTCATTTCGTGCGATAAAAGTAAGGAAGGGACAAACTATCCCTTCCATTACATCTTTGCCAACAATTATGAAAGAGCTTCTGGCAAGTGTGCATTAAGACGGTGGTGTAATGATTGTCACCAGCCCGAGGATTGGGTTAATATGAGCTGTTTCGTTAGCAGTGTCTTGCTGGAGATTAATAGAGCTACCATGTAAGATGCAAGTCTGTTACAGAAAAAAGAGAGGGGTGTGTAGCACATAAATTTGCCGAAACTGAACGTGTTGAGTGCTTTCGAGATGGCATTGAATGAGAAGTAAGAGTTGACACCTTTGAATCAAATATACTTGAGGCACTCCAAAATGAGCAACCATGAAAGTACACATTTTGCCTTTACACCAAATTCTTTACGTCCGCTTGAATCATGAACTACATACATAAATTTATAACTTCTCTATCGCAGAATATCATATTTAGACATATTTCATTAAATAAAAACTAAATTATTTTTTAAAAATGACGTCGAACAAAAAGAAAAACGCACACACTGAAAGTTAATATAATTTTTAAACATTACTTTTAAAAGAATGTAAATTGTTTTTCTTTGCTGTTTGAAATAAACGTTAATTTGATAATGTTGAATAATGCAAATTATTTTTTCTATTAGATTGGCCCATTTTGTAAAAACAAACATATCTTATTTAATATTAAAGAAAAACCTACATATTTTTCTTTTATATAACATATTATTTTTATTTGACTTGCACGAATATGAAGAATAGGATTGTTTGGCACTTGATTAAAGCTAACCATTTTATATAGCTAAGAAACTGTACATAAGTCGTAAAAATAGTTTTCTTTCTCCGTTAAATTCAATTCATTCTCAGGTGTCGGGTTAGTAGATATCATCATCATCATCATCATCATCATCATCATCATCATCATCATCATCATCATCCGTCACACTTCAGTTCATGTATGCAAACACGGTTTCATGAAAATCAAGAAACTTACTTCACAGTTAAATAGCTTTTATCTTTTGTTTCATTTTTCATCTTTCATTTTTCTGATCTTTTTTGTTTTTGCTGGGGATAGGGCATCCTACCGGATGCCAGACATTCACCCGCTATTTCAGACACTCCACCCGAGAGATTTTTTTAAAGATTCAAACCGTCCCTTTAAGTGCAAGTGTTTGAATCACTCTTACACTTGGTTCACCGGGTATATTTGCCAGGTAGTTTTTGAAATTCTTTTTCTTGAGTCCGTTTTTTTGTATGATTACTGGAATAATGGAGATCTTCCTAAGATTTCAGTTTCTTTCATGCCGTACGTAAGAATTTGTATTTAGTTATCTTCTCCCTCTCACCTCTGTTTAAGCCAGCATTATTAGGAACCTTGACTTCAATTAGGGTTGCTACTCGCTCCCTGTTGTCCCGTACAACTATGTAAGGTTCAACAACTCCATTTTCTAAGTACGTAGCTGTAAGGATTTAATAGTCATAGTAGATTGTGTATGACTTTTTTCCAAGTTCTTTCTGGTATATGTTCCAATGCTGCTAGACTGGGTATTCAATTTTTTGTAGATGGTCCAGTGGAGATATTTACATAACTTGTTGTGTGACATTGTATAGTAGTCGCCTCCAACAAAACCTTACAACTGGATGTCAGGTGTCTCACACTCTCTACTTCTGTGTGGCAGAACCTGCATTTGTTAATTAGACCACTAATCTTAGAAGCCTTGGTCATCAGGCCTTGACCTTGGGTAGCTATTATCATCCTCTGCTGATCATAGTGGAGCGATCTTTTGGGTCAGTCTAAAGAGCCTTCCTTATCTATATATTCCTGCAATAGTCCTTCTAAAAAATATTTGAAACGATGTTAGTTGGCCCATTCTTCCAGTTTTATACTATGAGAGGTTTTAGTATATTTTAGGCAACTCTTTTGGGTTATTTCCGTGACATGCTCTTTTGGTGTTTCTGTCGCATTTGCGAGACAGTTTGTCCAAATTTTTTAGCCAGTTTTTTTATGAAGGTGTTTTTCCTGGCTCTTATTTCTTAAGGCTTGCTTTGGTTTCGGGAGTTTATCAGATATTAAGTAGTGCTTAGAATAGTGGCTCGATGTTGATGGTTAATTATTGAGAAAACCATACCTCCTGCTACTCTTGGCGAATACAGCTTTCATAGACACTGGTTTCTGTACAATACTCTGTAGTGTCAACATTTTCCTTGTTTTTGTGTCTAGCCTTTTTATGTTGCTCATATAATGACTAAAATGGAGATCTTCCTGAGTTTCAGTTTCTATTCATGTCGTACACAAGACCTTGGTATTTCGTTATCTTTTCTCTCTCAGCTCTGTTTAAACCAGCATCATAAGGAACACTGACTTCAATTGAGTTGCTACTTTCTCTCTTTTGTTCAATATCAATATATCAGGTTTAACAGCTCCGTTTTCTAGATATGTAGCTGTAGGGATTGCATAGTCATAGTGGATGATGTATGAATTACTTCCAACTGTTCTTTCATGTATATCCTCCCAGGACTTGCTGCTACACTGAATATTCAGCTTTTTACAGATGATCCATTGAAGATATTTGCATACGACATTGTGTCGCATTGTCTAGGTGCCATCCGCCAGCAGAGCTTACAACTGAATGTCAGGTGGCTCACATTCTCTGCTTCTATGTAGCAGAATCTGTACTTGTTATTGTTGCTGAGACCACTCATCTTTTTAAAGGCATTGGTCATCAAGCCTTCACTTGTGTAGCCATGATCATTCTATCCTTATAATAGTGGAGTGATCCTCATTTCAGCCAGTCTACAGAGCTTTCCTTATCTATATATTCCTGGGATGGTTCACCCAGAAAATATTTAGTACGTTGTTGGTTGACCAATTTTTCCAGTTTTCTGCAATAGAAGGTCTTGGTGTATTTCTGGCGGCTCTCATGGGCTATTTCCATGACAGGCTTGTTTTCTGTTTTTGCCTCATTTGTAAGACAGTCCTGTCCAAAATGTTTGGCCAGTTTTGCGGTAGAGGTTGTTTTACTGGGTCTAGTTCCTTGATGTTAGCATACCATCATAAGGTTTGTGTTCTGGGAGCTTATCAGATATTGGCAGGTGCTCACAACCCGATCAATGTTGATAGTTAATTTCTGAGAGACCCATACTTCCTGCTCTTCTTGGCAGATGCAGTCTTGGTAGACACAGCTTTCTGTACATTTCTCTCAATAGTGTCAACATTTTTCCTGTTTTAGTGTCTAGTCTTTTAATGTCCTTTTGTGGCCAATCAATAATTCCCAAGCTGTATGTAATCACTGGCATAACTAATTGGTTAATGGCAGTTACTTTGTTTTTGTTGGTGTGCTGTGTTCTGAAAATTTTTCTAACATTCTCTGCCACTTTTTCTCTCATCTTGGCATGTTTAATTGAATCGTTTTCTTCTATGCCAAGGTTTTTGTATTGTTCCTGTTCTTCAAGGTCTTTGATGTCAGTGTCTTCATCGAGCTGTATGTTTTCCATTTGGATCTACTTCCCAGCTCTAAGGGAGCACTTGCCACATTTGTCCAGGCTGAACTTCATTCGAATATCTTTAGAGAAGGTATGAACAAACTGCAGGAATCGGCTTGAGTCAGCATCTGAACTAGCATACAGCTTGAAATCATCCATGAAGAGCAGGTGGTTGACTTTTTTGTTTGAGTCTTGTTAGTGGCCGTTGCTCAGATTGTAGGCATTCCGGCTTTTGTTTAGTAATTTGCTTAGTGGATAAATTGCCAGGCAAAAGAGTAGAGGAGATAAGATTCCTCTTCGGATCTTGACATCAGGGATTTTTTATTGTTCCATTAGTGTGGTTTAATGCCATGGTTGATTGCCACATATTTATATGTACTGCCCTGGTTTTCTTGATGACCGGATGGATCTTATATAGTTCAAGTCAGTGCAGTAGCCATGTGTGGGACACACTATCGTATGCCTTTTGGTAATCGATCCATGCCATGCTTAAGTTTCTCTGCCTCTTTTTACAGCCCTCAAGGATTGTCTTATTGATAAACAACTGGTCCTTGGTGCCTTAAAACTTCCTCCTGCACCATGCTTGTTCTTTTATCAGGTAAGTTCCAGAAGAGAATTGTTCGTAGATGCTGTCTGCAACCAGGCCAGTCTATATTTAGTAGGGTTTTGTGTCTCACTCGTTTTGGTATAAGGGTCGTATCAGCTTTTACTAGCCATGCTGGGGTGGCCTCTTCACACCTTAACAGTCTAGTGAAACAGCTACTATAATGGCTATGAAGTGTGTTAGTTTCTTCAGCCAGAAATTGGGTATATTGCCAGTTTTTTGTGATTCTGAAATTTCGTTTTATCATTCCAGACGTGATCTCTGGCTCTGGTATTTCTGGCTAGCTTTCATTACTTCGGGCTATATCTAAGATCTACTTGGCCTCTTGATTGCATGATCCATCATTCTTATAGGCCTCAAGTAGTCTTCTAGATCCTTCTCTTCCGGTGGTTTTTCCACCGTTATTTTCTCTCCCACCAAATTTCGGTAGAATAGTCTTTTGATTTTTTTAACTGTATGTTCTCAACTTTCGCTTTGTGCTTGCTATCCTTTTCTTGGATTATTTTGGCAAGTGCTGGAATCCTGCCTTCAAGTTCCTTCACAACATTTTCAATTTCTTCTTCATTTGTTTTGGATTTAAAACTGAGTCTTCAGATTGTGTTTCTCAGCCGCCCTGCACTGTAGGGGCAGCAAGGAACTGTTTGATCTGAGACAATTCCTTTCTGCAAAGGTTCAGTTGTTTCTGGAGTTTCAGTTTCCACGTTGGTATTGTGTCTAGTTCTTAGGACTCCTATTGCTTTTGGAATTGAGGGAGTGTTTTTCTTACAATGTAGAACCCTGCAGCATATGTTACTTAATTCAGCTCTATGAGGGATATGTTGGATGGAACAAGTCTTTGGAGTGCGATGTTTATGGTTTTTTATTACGTCCTTAGTAGCTCTTGAGGCTTGTATTTTATCTCCACTGTGCATACTTATATGCCTCAGCAAATTGGATTGACTTGAAAACGAAGATCTACATACTTCACAAAAATGTGACTTCTCTCTTTTTAAAAAAATTGATTTCAGTTAGTTTGAAGAGATCAAAGGGCTCTTTCCTGGAGGTAACAGTAGATTTCCTCATGATTTAAATTTATATCCGAGGGCTCTTTTTATGATATACGTTATCCCTTTTCGAGCTGATATCTGTATTTTGCTAGTTTGGTCTTCCATGGATTGTGTCTAAATATGTTTTAATGTTCTTTTTCATTACACTTACCACAACCGGTATGATGTTTATTTCCTTCAGATACCATGTTGCTTTTAGGTCATTCTTGAGGTCCTTATATTTGGTGATCTCACGTTCGGTTCTATTGAAGCCAGACGGTTACATCTCTAATAAGGGCAGTCCTTTCAAGTTTGTTCTAGATAACAATGTCTGACTTTATAGCTTTCTCTTTTATATATCTGCCCGCCCATATGTCTTTATCATAGAAGACTGTGACATTTCAGTTCAATAGTATGGGTGAAGGGTCATGTTCCCAGATGTTCATAATTTGTCGAGCTGCATCTCTCCACAGATCTTCCACTGGAGCTATTTGCATACTTTGTTGTGGTGGGCGGTGTAGTGGCCATCAGCTAGTATGATCTGGCATCCAGACATTAGGTGATTTGGGCTCTCAATTGCTAAGTGGCAAAATCTACACTGACAATTTACTTGGAGACCAGCCATTTTTTAAATCAATTTGTGAGTAAGCTTCGGTTTTGTCCGGCTATAATAATTATTTGCTCATCAAATGAAAGTCTGTCATACTTTAGCCATTTGAGTGAAGCCTCTTTGTCTACATATTCTTGGTTAAGCTCTTTCAAGAACTTCCTTGTCCTCTTATGTTGTTGCCATCCTTGTTTTCTGGTTTCCATTTCCAATTTTGTGTAATGCTCTATCTTCTTTCTCGCAATCCGGGTGACTGGTTCGTCATAGATCTCAGTAGTTTTTTCCAGCATGACCCAACCAAAGTTTTCAGCAAGCTTTGTTGGGATAAATGTTTAAGATGGTCCCTCACCATTCCCATTGTCGCATCTATAGAGAACATATATACTCACATAATGTACAGCAATATGACTTTTCTCTTTTTTGTTTCATTTTTCTTCAGTCAAAGTCCAAAAAATCATGGAGTCCTTTCTTGAAGCCCTTTCCCGGGGCTTAAACTTGATTTCTATATGTGATACATAGATATTCGAATATTCACATTTGTAGAGCTTCTGATGATGCATGCTTACTATAGTGGCACTATATGCATGGTTGATTTCAGTGAGACCTAGATCGCCTTCTTTTCATGATTATATATATATATATATATATATCCTAGCAATGCACTGGTTCCGGTATATTATCCTATGTAACGCCAGCATTTTTCTGGTCTTGTTATCAAGCTTATTCATGTTACATTGTAGCCAATCAATAATACCAAAACCATAATAAATGACCGGAATTGCAAGCTGTTTAATAGCCGTTATTTTATTTTTGAGGCTCAGTTTTTAGTTGAGGATCTTTTTAAGGCGTTTAGTGTATTCCTTTTCCACCTTATCATGCACTATTTCATGTTCCACTATTACATTTTCCTCTATACTGAGGTATTTGTATGTGGCATCCTCTCCCAGGTCTTCAATAAAGTGATTATATATTTGAAGATTTTCTGATATCGTTTTGCTTCCCCTTTTTATTGTGCATTTAGTACATTTGCCAAATCCAAACCCCATGCAGATATCCTCTGTGAATTTATTACAGTTTCTATCAGGAAGACAAGGTGTTCTTCTGTCTCTGCATAGAGTTTGAGATCGTCCATAAAGAGGAGATGGTTTACTCTTTTATTTATTTTTTTCTGCCTCTACTAAGGTTGTATCCAAATTCACACTTTTTAAGGAGCTTGCTGTGTGGATCTATTGCAGGACAGAAAAGTAGTGGTGACTAGCTGCCGCCTTGGAAGATATTTTGCTGGATACTGAAGTTAAGTGTTATTATTGTCCTTTCATGTGGTTGAGTGTAATGGATGTTTGATACATAGTCATGTGTTTTTTAAGTAATATTCTTATGTTTTCATGGACATTGTATAATTCCATATATCTCAATATCCAGGAGTGAGGTACACTGTAAAATACCTTTCTGTAGTCGATCCAGGCCATTGACAGGTTTATTTGTCGCTCTCTATAGTCCTCTAGGATTGTCTTATTCACCAGGAATGTGTCTTTTGTACCAAGTTGGTTCCTGATACATCTTTTTTGCTCATTTTCAACGTAACCGCCATCTACCACATATTTATAGGTTGTATTGGCGATTATCCCTGTTAGCTATTTATATGTTGTTGTAAGGCAGCAGATAAGCCTGTATTTACTAGGCAAAAAAAGTCTCTTGGCTCTTGGGTATGAGAGTACTTTGTCCACAGTCAGCCATTCCGGTGAGTCTTCCTAACCAGATATGATCTTAGTAAATGCTTGGACATAGTGGTGGTGACGTTCGGCCAGCTTTTCCAGCCAGAAATTGGGGATGTTGTGAATTACTGGGGTTTTGAAGTTTTTCAAATGGGTGACTTTTTTGCAGACAACTTCCTAAGTAATTTCCTGGCCTCTTTTGTTTGCCCCTGACACCTTATTTTATTGTGTCTATGCACTCCTTTTCCTGATGTTGCTTTGGGTCTTCGTACAGCAGCATCTAGAATTCCTCCACTTTTTCCTGGGTAGGTGGGGATATTTAATGTCATTGCTAATGAAATTTCGGTAGACCATCCTAGGGTTCCTGTCAAATAGTTTGTTTATTGCCCTGGATTTTATTTTATTTTGCTTATTTTTTATTTGTGCAGATAAAGCTTTTATTTTCCCTTGGTTTTCTGTTACATGAGCTCTTGGTTGGTTTGGGGTTCGGAGGGAATAATTGGATTTGATTTTTTTCACTTTCTGTATGAGGTTTTGTCTTGGGTTTTTGGTCGATAGAAAAATAGAAATATGGGATGTTTCTTTTGGAGACTCTTAATTCTCCGTTAGATTTTCTTTCCACACTGGTGCATTGTGTGGTATTATTGTTCTTTCTTCTTTTTGGGGAAGGAGTTTTGTTTGGATTAATCATGCTGCACCATATGTTGCATGGTTGATTTCTGTTAAAGGTGCATCTGTTTAAAGCAGCAGTGTAAGTGCATCATTCGCCTTAAAAACAAGGGCCTTGAAGGCTTTGGCCATTTTTATCTTAACCAGTCTGGTCGTTCTCCAAATGGCAGTTTTTTTGCTTTTTCTATTTTATTTGCCAGCATATTCCCTAGCTACATCTGGTCTGCATTGATTGATGGAGTCTGAAGGAGGAGGTATTGCTCTGTCGCATCTTTCGAGCATGGCTGTGTTGTTTGTTCTGAATGGAAATTTATTAAGGATGACATTTAGGCAGATATTGTTTCCTGTGTGTCGGGTTGCTGAGTTGCAGGTGATTGTGGCGAATTATCTGCAGTTAGGCATGGGAATAGTGTTGTTTATTGGGCACATTTTCCTTACAGACATCTGATAAGTGCATTGTTGGAGTTTTGCAATGCTATCCTGTGAAAATGTCCCACTTGCCAAGCAGTTAGATTTTTGGCAAGTAAGCCTTTCTTTAAGTATGTTTTTCTCATAGAGGCAGTTGCGGAAATAAATATCTGCCATTGTGTGCATCTTTCTCTAAGTCATGCACATTTTGCTTTACCATACTCCATTGCCCATATAAGAGTCCGTTTTTCCTCCCTGCTCCACTGTAGATTGTATTCTCTCTGGTCTTTCTGAGAGTTGAAGTCAACACTTGCATAAATCTCATGTTGTGGTATATACAGGGTGGGCAAAAATAAGGGTCCTATTTTTAAAAATTCATAACTTTTTTATTTATTGATTTAAAAAATTTTTTTTTTTAGAATAAGTAAAGGACCCCTTCCGAAGCAAGCATGAGCCGTATTAGCCCTAAGGAACGTACCCTCATTTAGAAAACATTATTTTTGCTTAAAAAACTCAAAACAGTGTAAAAAACAATACTTTAGTTTTTGTAAGTTTTAAGAAGTGTTTTTCGGCTAAAATTTGTTTTGTTTATTTCAAAAAATCTCAGAAAGGGTCAGTCTACACACAGATAAAGTTTGGTGAGTTTAACTCTTATTTTGTGGAAGTTATTCAAATTCAAGTTATTCAAATTTAAAGATAGGACCCTTATTTTGGCCCACCCTGTAATTCTTAGTTTGAGATACAATGGAGTTTTAGTGGCCTCTACTTTTTCTCTTGGCAAGTCTATCCATTGGGTTTGAGCCTCATATAATCTTTTCTTTCATTTGCCCAAATTCTCAAATCTAGAGTATGTGAAGCTATAAAGATTTTTTTCTTCTGCTCAAGTATATACTACTATTGTAAATATTTACTGCCAATTTTTCTCTCTTATTGGTATATGAAGTTGAATTATTTTTTTAATGCCAAAGTATTTATATTGTTTATGCTCTTCTTGGTATTCAATGCTACATACTTAATAAGAATGTGATTTATCTTCACTGTGCATACTTATATGCCTCAGTAAATTGGATTTACTTGAAAACGAAGAGCCACATATTTCACAAAAATGTGGCTTCTCTCCAGTGTGTGTACTCATATGACGTTGCAAATGTGATTTCTGCATAAAACAAGTGCCACATACTTTACAAGAATGTGGTTTCTCTCCAGTGTGTTTACGCATATGTATATACAAAGTCGACTTCTGAGAAAAGGAAACTTCACAAAACTCACAAGAATGTGGTTTCTCCCCAGTGTGCGTACGTATATGATTCAACAAATGCGAATTTCTTGAAAAAGAAGAGCCACATACTTTACAAGAATAAGGTTTCTCGCCAGTATGTGTTCGCATATGCACAGACAAAGCAGATTTATCATAAATAGAAACTTTACATACATCACAAGAATAGGCTTTCTCTCCTGTATGTGTATGCATATGCCTCAACAAACTTGATTTCCTTGAAAACGAAAATCCACATATTTCACAAGAATAGGGTTTCTCTCCAGTGTGCGTTCGCATATGCCTCGGCAATTCTGTTTTCTCAGTAAAAGAAGTTCCACATACTTCACAAGAATGTAATTTCTCTCCAGTGTGTGTACGCATATGCCTCAATAAAGCCGATTTCTTTGCAAAAGAAGTACCACATATAGCACAAGAATGTGGTTTCTCCCCAGTGTTTCTCTTGGTATGTTGATTCATATCGATGTTCATTGAAAACAAAGAATCAAACACTATTTTTACATGGAAATATTAGAATATGATTTCTCTCTTTTCACAATTTTTTACACAAGGCATTTTACACATGGACATTTCCCAATATTTATGGTGCGGGCATTTTTATATTTAAGTCTTCAAAAAATGAAGATCCATTACAAACCGATAATTGATTTGGGGTTTGTTGCTGGAGAATCTGCAAGAATAGAAGATATTTTTTAAGTAAATTTCGAGAAGTTATATATTTACTTTTATACATGACTTATGGGTAACCAAATGATGACTACGATTTAGACCAGTGATTCGCAAACTTATTTTTAAAGGTCCAGATTAGAAAAATATTAGATAATAAATCCGTTATAAATTAAATCCGTTATAAATTAAATTCTAAAAATATTACTATTGATCTGATATTGAAATAAATAAAGTTCTTTTTGCATAAAATATTTAATTAAAAAATAGACAATTCGTTTATTTTTAAAATTTAAAATTCATTATTAATTTCTTTTGTATTATTAGTCAACAAAGGGAAATATATTAAAATGCATTCATATCAAATATTGTTATAATGAATACTGTTTTAACTAAGGATTATATTCTGTAATAAGAAAATACTTTTTAAAACAAAAAATATATATGAATTGTTATACACGTTCTTGGACCAACCAAATAATTTGTGACTATGATTAAATCAGTCGTTGGCAGACTTGTTTTTGAAAGGGCCAGACTAGAAACATGTTTATGCTTTTTTCTAAATGCAAGCAATCAAATGATTATACTAACATTATTATTAAAAATATAACGAGTACATTTCTTATTATTATACAACTCTTTAAAATGAATCGACTTATTTTCGCAGATAGTTAATCCAATCTACAAATCGTTTATTTATGAAATCTAAAACTAATGGAACATTTTCCTTCTTATAATATTAGTCTAAAAGGGAATGAATTTCACTCTGAAAATATTTTGAAAACATAAGATGTTATTATTAGCATTATGACGATTAATCGGAATCGGGAATCGAAAACGGAAAAATCGGAATCGGAAAAATCGGAACATTTTATGGTATCAGAAAAATTCAGGCCTAATTTCTGATTCTTTTGATTTTTTTCTTTTTATGATTTTGTTTAAAACTTAATTTTCCATTGCCTAGTATTAATAATAAAATTATAAATAGTTTTTTAAACTAAAATCTATACCTCATACTTACGAATTTGGTAAAAATTACATCGGAAGAAATAGCATGGAAAAATGGCACAGGTAAAATTATACGAGTAGATAAATATGAAAAAGATGGTGACAAATATTGATAAAATCTTACAATGAGTTTATGAAATCTATATTTTCAATCAATTACATGGGAAATATTAGAGAAAATAGTTAGAAAGATATATTCGTGTAAAGTACGCCACCTCCCACAAGCATACGTTTACTTTTGCGAAAGTGTATGCACACATTACCTGGGTTTTTATGGTAATCCGAAAATGAAAAAACAAAACAACTCTGTATGTAAATATTTAAAAATTTGAAAAGAATCGGAATCGGTAATTGTATCGGAATCAGGAATTTAGAACAGAATCAGTAATTGTATTGGAATCTGGAAAAAAAATATTGGAATCACCCCCATCACTTTCTGAAACCAATAAAGACCATTAATACTTTTTGTGCAAGATAGATTTACTAAGTTTTTCGAATAAAATGCAAATATTAAAAAAAATTGATTTCTATTGTTGTTCATGTGGTTTTGTTAATCATTTTCCCAGACCAGAAAATCACCATCTTCCCCAAACAATTTCAGAAAGATGTTAGGAAACTGGTAATTTTGCTTCATTATTATTCTATATTAAAGTGACCCTAAAAGAGTTGATATACTATTCACTTGAAATAACTTGGGTGAATAAATAGGATTTTGTCAATGAAGGAGAACAAAACAGAACTTGATACAATTGACATTGTGACGAACAATCAACAGCATGGCTACTAATAGTCGATCTCGCAGATACGTTCTTTATTCTCTCTCCTGAAAAGTTATTTTTGTTTTATATTTACCAACGTTCTTAATTTAAGTGTTTCAGGAATAAAATGTGTATATCTTTATGCAAATCGTGTAACTTTCAACATCTCTCCCTTCCAGATGTTTGTGTTTGTTAAATCAACTTTAGATTGTTATTGCAAGGCTCAGTTTCTAATCACATGAGAAACTGATTATATTTATGTTTGTATGTACAGAATCAACTCATAAACGAATTAAATAATAAATATGAATGTTTAAATATAGCTAAGCGTAAGGGGTTCAACTGTTGGCTAAATTTAGTTTAATTTCGTTACATGAAAAGGGGTGAAAATAATGTTGTAGCACTTTGTGAAAGTTCAAATACTCACTAGTTTTGTTATTTTTTTTACAATAGGTATTAGCCATAAATTAATAGATATTTACACAATTTCAGTTTGTTAGCTAGGTTAAGCCAACTACTATAATCGGCAGTGAAGGATCTAATGGTTTTCTTAAGATGATCCAATCACTTATTCCCCACTACATAATCCGACACTTCCCTCTGAAGTGTAAGTAAAAACTGACCCTGAACGTCCTTTACACAGAATAATGATGTTTAATATAGACTTAGAGTTTATATGTACCAATACAATCTGAGTAAACTATCTCATGAAAACTTAGAAGAGCTTGGGGCCCTACAACTTTCCTTACTAAGAACAGGTCAAGATAACTGTAATGTTGCCCTTCTTTGGTACTATACCTGGCAGTCTAGGTCTATACTATATTCCAGGGTTTTTCATTCCGGAACTTATCAAGGAGATGGCATTCGTCTATAAAATTCTGAAATACTTTTACGTCTAAGTTTTTAGTACCCTTTACAATATCCTCACACTTTATATTGGGATGAAGGATTGCGTTTCTATCACCCACTAAATCTAATCTTAGGGATGAGTTCCAGTTTAATTAGGGTCCAATCCATCGAAAAAAATCAACATGCCCTGCAGCATCATCTGGCTCATATACATCAATGAGCATCAGAGACTTTTGCTTTATGGTAATATTCAGCATTCACCATCTGTCAGCCAGATCTGCAAAATAATAATCAACCAGTGACTTCAAAGAGCGGTTTAGCAACCAAGATACATTTTATGAATGTCTATTCAAATAATCTGAGTATGGGAGGAAATTCTTAGACAGAATGTTTTCATACACCCAGAATAAAGTGTGTCTCCTGGAAACAACACAAATTCATGCAGAAGATCTAGAGATAATTATGCTCTACATCAGACCATAACCATTCGAACTAGCTTACTAGACCACTATTATCACGTAGTGTAGGGCTGCTTACCTGAACCGAACATACCCAGGAAGAGAGTACTGAGACGAGGCCATTGTTAAGCAGGCCTGATCACTGAGTTACGTTTTTCTGCTGATGTCAGAGTGGTTCGTATCAGCGGTTATTTCAGATTTGGACACGTGTTAGTAAACGGGAAATTTACCTCAGTAAACACAGATAAGTGAAAATATTATATTTTTTAAAGTGTATTTACTCAAAAATAAAATAAAGTAATTTCATGACCTTTATTTAACCATTTTGAGGTTAAAAACTCATGTTAATTGAATCGAAATTTAGAAAGTCACACGTTTTCAAATACTTTTTTTGAATGAGATTATTTTTGCAATCCTTTAATTTCAATATAATTCTTTTTAGTTTTTAAAACTGTAAAACAAATAATTTTTACATGATATTTTTTTAGTGTGTTCTCTTAATAATAAGTATAATTTTTCATTGACTATATCTTTTTAAAAATTTGGGAGTGATTTAATGTTTCGATATGAGGGTAGACATTTTGATGCTTTCAGTTGTATAAGTTCATTTTTTCTTTTAAATTCATTAAACTCTGTTAAAACTGTTTGCATGTATAAAAAGAATGTTCAAAGTTTATGCCTACAAAAAAGTTTAAATCAAATTAAGAAAATGATTGATTTCTCTCTGTATTCTGTGACCGGTAAGAATGTTGCAATAGTATTCCTGTAAGAACTGGGAAATTATAAAAGAACCATATGCTGGTTTACATCATTCCACATATGCAACTTATGTATCGTTTGTTTTCATTTAAACTTATTTATCGTTTGTTTTCATTTAAACTTATTTTTCATTTATTTTCATACAGTACAATCTATCATCTCTTATAATTCTGAAAATTCTAGCACTTTTCTTGCAACATTTAATATTCTGCCAGCGTTTGGCAAGTTTTCAGGATCTGTGACTTTCTTCACATCAAGCTTTGCAAATTTTAAGAGTCTTTTAATGAGTGAATGTTTCACGACTGTGAGGGGTAAAATACATAAACCTTTCCCTACAGTTAAGACTTTTGTTCTTTATTTTGCTTATTTTTTGGGATAATTGCATAGCAAGGTAGAAACAGAGAGGGTTTGAGTGTAGGACACGGTAGGCATCTTTTTTCAGAGCTGCGAGATAAGGGGATAGGTGAATAAGGTCTGAGTGAAGTGTTTTGAGATAACACTTTAAAAGTCCTGCCTTTTTATAGGTGACATCGGTAGAGAAGTTTATATTTTTTTTTCATTTTTTCCCCCTCTAAACTGGCTTTATTTTTTAAGTTTTTTTTAACCGTTCCTCTGTGATCTGTTCTTTAATTGCATCTTCAAAGCAACGGATTCTACGTTGGTGTCTGGGGTTCCAGGGGTTTAAAAAATTGGTAAGTATTTTATCCTGTCGTTAACGCCTCTGCGTTTTTGTTTAAAACCGTATTTTTTTAAATTGAGTCTATTTATATTTCTGTTTAAACAGCTGCACTGTTTTTTCACAGTTGCACTGGTTGTCTAGTCTTTTGTATTCAGTTAATAATAAATAAATAGGTGAGGTGCCCATTTTCCCGGCTTCTCCCAGACACAATAATGGTTAATTTATTTCCATTAATTACTAGGTAACTTAGAATCTCACAAAAACTTTCTTTGTCAATCATTATGTTGAATTTCAATTCACCTTTCATAATATAATGGATAGTTGTTACAGGATCCCTGTATTGCATCATATATGATGCTAACAATTTTCCTAGTAGAAAACTTAGCCCGTTGAATATTGTGATAGTACTGTATACTTCCGAAATAGTAGTTTTAATATATTGTTTTCTTCATTTTTCCTCTTTTGGGAATGAGAAACTCAATGGAAATGAGGTAGAAATTCATTAGTTTCAAATGCCTAACTGAGTTAAGTAACTTGTATTCGTTAAAATACACATGTCCCAAAGTAATATATAGTTCCTGTAATAATTACTAATAAAAGGAGCATCATTATACTTCATTATTGAATTTATTTTAAAACTTAGTTGGCATTCTGAAAATCTATGTAAGAATAAAATAGTTGAAAACCGTAGTTTTTTAAATATTAAAAAGTTTTACTACTGCACACATTTAAAATTAACTAACCTAATTCCAAAGTTGCTAACTAATTTACAAATGCTGAAGATTCTCTGAAAATATTTAACTCTCTAATGAAAATACAACAACAAAAAATATAGTAACACATAGTTCTTAAAAAGATTGCAGTCAGGGATTAATTAATAAAGCAGTGAGTTTCAGGTTTGATACATATATAACATTCTCTTTCTTAAAAGTTATGTTTTAATAGCAATTTTTCACGTCCTACACCTAAAACTCCTTACATTTAATTACTTGTAGGGTTTTTATCCCAAGCCCTCTGAGAGCTTTTATTAATGCGTCTTTCTTAGCCCTGTATATACTTCATATTATTTGTATTATTTGTATTATTTGAACCTGATCTTTGATGTTATTCTCACGTTTCAGCCAATGTAATCTCCAACCTTCTTCAATGGTGCAACGGATATAAACGCTATGTATAATTAGTTCTAAGTGACAGTCTTTTGGAAGTTGAAGGCTTAATCCTCAATACGCGTGATACTAAGAATACTTGAGAACTTACGAATTACTTGAGATTTCTACCCGGTCCTGGCTGACAGAATGACAGCAAGCTACCCTGTGGATTAAATAAAGGGTTCTGTTCGAAATTCCATACAGATTTCCGAGTTTGACATAGAGATACCCGAGTTTGCTGATATGCACTTGAAGAAGGTTGGAGGTTACATCTACTGAAACATTCTGAGAATAACATCCAAGAGGAGTACAGTAGTCTGGATTATAAAAATAATACAAATTATCAATCCTTATTGAAAAAATTCCAAAACGTATATATGTTTACTTTTCTGGTCAATTGTAAACACTTACAAGGTCCTTGTTTTTGTAAATGCCCCCTTTCACAGAGGCCCAGTGAAATAAGTAATTTAGTTTGCTTCTTTAATTCTTAAGTCCATTGTTATTTGTCAAAAATCCGTTTGAGTTGACTTGGTTGTTGTTGTTTACTTCGAATCAGCCTTTATTTTAACTTCCTTTCTTACACTTTCATATTATATTACAATCTAACAAAAGTCTTTCACAACAGTCAAACTCTCTACGAAAAACTTAAGAAAAACAACCATAATTACAATAGTAATAAACGTCATGGAGAATAAGAATAAGAATTAGAACATAAATGCTTTCTGCTTTTCGTCATCTCCATATATATAACCTTACTCCCACCACAGAAAGATGTGGCACAGGGCCAGATGGTTTGGAGATTAGGCCAGCACATAAAAGATAGTACACTCTGCCCCCCTCACAATGCCCGAGTAGCTATTCCATATTACCTGGTAAGGTGCGCTTCAGGAGGTTCGCTATAGACTAGCCCCTTCTCAAAGAGAGAAGGTAAAGCCTGGGAGAGTGGACCTCCTAGGACTACGAAGAATACATTGATCAGCCTGACAGAGCAGAGCCAGTTGATGCCACAGAAGCCCACCCTCTGTCAGACTGATCGTTGATAACGTATCCTCAAGTGGCCAAAATAATTTCTTCACATCCGCTCACAAATTAGCAGATTCTAGACATTATGTAATCTCAGTTATTTATTTTAACCAATGAGAATAAAGATAATTCGTGGATTCACCTTTTTTTATTGAGGTGGAATTGCAGTGTTATACCCAGTTGTTCTGTTTCTCATGCGATGTTAGTTCGGTCCTCATTATTGTGCTAATTTCAACATTTTTAAAATTTTCAAATTACATGCCAGATAAAAATCGATCCATTTATGGCGGCGATAAGGCAAGTCGTTGCCACTTTCATAGCTTGAGCCAGGTTAAGGACCATTATGTTTGTCACAGGAAATAGTCGAGCCGCCATGGGTCTGCATGTTAACAAGTACCTGAATTTCTGAACTATTCTACACTTTTTCTATAATACACATTTCTCAAAAGACAAGATTACCGGTACTTGTAATGAATAGGTATCCAGAGGATTTCAGTTCTTACATAGTCAGCCCCGAGTACTGTGGGAGAATCCAAAGTCAGTTCCGGAATGGCCGACAAAGTTTACAATTTGAAAGTCGAAAAAAAGGTTAAAAAAAAGGAGACGACAGAAACAGGCAAAGAGTTAGGGTTAGGGTGAAAATAAATTTTAGCTCTTCAAAAAAAAGTTCAAAAACATCCTAAAAAACAAAATAAGGTGGTAAACTGGTTGGGCCATTTCCGGGACTTGCTCGTGAGTCTCCAGCAATAGTCATAAGTACTGAAACCCTCTGCATATCTATTCATTGCAAGTACTTTTTATTTCACATGATTAGCATTTCATCATTTATTGTATTTTTTTTATTATGAATAGGCACCCATAGAATTTTAATACTTATGTAGTCAGTACAGAATATCAAAAGAGAATCTCGTGTCAGTCCCGTCAAGTCAACTTGATTATAATTTTTTTTTTTTTGGGGGGGGGGGGGGGGGGAGAAGGGCTATTTATTAAAAAAGTCTAATTTAATCCTTTACATGTTTTTTTTTTTTTTTTTTACAGTTTTTTCATGGCTTTCAAGAAGAAAACTGCTTACTGAGACTGCCTCGGGATTCTGCATCAATCTATGAAACTGACTACGTAAGTACTGAAATTCTCTGGGTGTTTATTCATTACAAGTATTATCGATATTTTCTTTATCGTTGGTGTTCGGCCAAAAATTTGTTTACGGAAATAGCCGAAAAACAATCAAGCCGCCATGGGTCTGCATGTAAACAAATACCCCAATTTCTCAACTATTCTACATTTGTCGAAAAACATGAAACTGAAAGTTGATCAGATTTTTTTTTTCATTTTACAGTTAATCATTTATTATTAATTTTTTGTCGACTTCTGACTTTGAAATATCCACGTCTTTCATTTATGAAATCGGGTCAATCTACTTTACATAGGAAACTGAAATATCCTCTAAAAATTCAACAAGAAAAGAATAAGAAAATGCGATAATTAATCGAATGTAATTCGATGATTGTTTAAGCAAAAATTTTATTTAGTTTTGTCGATTTTATTTTTCATTTTCGTTTGTATTTTTTGGTACTTCTGCAGTTTAGCTGCCCCACCCCCCACTTTATTTGCTTTCTTTTTTTGAAGGCAGGGGGTAGACAACCAAACGGAAGTAACAGAATTAGATTTTTTTTATCCAAAATGACAATAATAACAGCGAACAATAATAACAGCGAACAATGTTTCTTTATTGAATATGAAAATATTTAATTTAATAATGTAAAAATTTATAAAAATAAATGTTTTTTTTTATTGTATGAATTAAAACTCTCAAAATAGTCAACAGTGATTTTTAAAACGAAAATTTATCATTTAAAACGAAAATCCAACAAACAGTCAACATTGTTTTTTTTTATAAAACTTTGTTAAACTACCAATATCTCGCAGATACATTTTGGGATTAAAAAAAAAGGAATTCAGTCTAAGACTTCCGGTAACTGGGTTAAATGAATGGAACTCTTCAATTACGATTTGTGATGACAGTAAGTGACAGCTAAACTGCATAAGTGAAGTGCCTTTTTTTACTTACCTTTAAAATAAAGAATTCTAAACGGGTTAATCAGTCAGTCTTCACAATTGCTCATTTCTTCGTTCAATTCCTGACAAAATAATATCAAGATGCAAATGATTGATGGAAAGAAAGAAATGAAATTTTAACAATAAACGCCTTCGTCATCACCGACCGGTGTAAGATTTGACATGGTTCCCCATGGAAAGGAGCACACCAGTTTTTCACATTTTATTGAGATCTTATCTATACTAATGAAGTTATGGGGCAAATACATGTTTGTCTATGTATTTTTCTCGCGTAAACCTTACTGATGGGGGATACATTGAATTGTCTATATTTGTATTTTTCGACTTACTTTAAAGATTAGGAATTTTAAGCAGGAATATCAGTCAATCTTCACAATTTCTCATTTTTTCGTCCAATTCATGACACACAGGGAAATAAGAAGTGGTATTTTTAAAGTAAAGGCTTCGTTATCACCGACCGGTGTAACACTTGACATGTTTTTTTTTTTTTTTAATGGAAAGAAAACCATCGACGGTGTTTCCAACTAAGATTTCCCACAGACACTAAATCAGAACGAAACATTCTCCAGAAAACCCTTCGATTTTAACTATTCGTACTTATATTCGTAATATTTTTATATTACGAATATGAATAATATTTCGTGTCTTCTAAACATATTTCTCATTTTAATGTTATTTAAATTGTCATTTGTCGCTTTAATGTGGGTGGCACTTTTACTCCCAGCCCAGGCCGCCCAACGCCGCCCAGGCCGTCCACCGCCGCCCAGCCCCCGGCGCCAGCATTTTGGCTCACGTGACTCAAGCGTAGTCACTTATAAACAGAATATTATTCGTTATTAACACTTAGCATATATCTTCCCCCCCCCCAATACATTTTTTTTGTTTATTAATTATTGTCGGGATTATAATTCCCTATGTAAGAAAAGATCCACTTCAAAGTCAATACCCTGAAAGGGGCCGAGGCAGCAGTTGGGGGTGGGTTGCAAAAGGAATTGCTCCCTTAGCGACCCAACCAATAGGTCCGGTAACAATATGTAATGGGGCAGAGAACGGATTTCTCTGCAGGAGTAACGATCCAGTGTCTGGTCTATAGTGAGTCGAATTCTGTACTAATTCTGGTCTCCTCCAAGCTCTGGAACACAATAACACTTCTAACAGTTCTCATCAACTCAACTGAACTGAACACCACAACTGAGCACAACTCAAGCTGAGAGGTAGAACCTCTATTTATAGGTTTCTAACAACCTGCCACCCCCATCTTAACACATATAAGTATCACCTCTTATTTTCTGCTCTTGTTGGTGTTTCCCCACCCCACTTGAAGGCTGGCTCCAGCAACGGTATGTATCACTTTCCTTTTTTTTTCTTACATTATTTACCTTACGAAATAGAATGAAGATTGATGGATTTTTGCCCACCGCGGTGGGCGGCGGTTGGCAAAAATCCATCAATCTTCATTCTATTTCGTAAGGTAAATAATTAATAAACAAAAGAAAAATGTATTGGGGGTGGGATACATGCTAAATGTAAATACGGAAGACTATTCTGTTCATAAGTGACTACGATTGAGTCACGTGAGCCAAAATGCTGGCGCTGGGGGGGGGGGGGGCTGGGCGGCGGTGGGCGAAAATCCATCAATCTTCTATTTCGTAAGGTAAATAATTAATAAACAAAAAAAATGTATTGGGGGTGGGATACATGCTAATTGTTAATACGGAAGACTATTCTGTTCATAAGTGACTACGATTGAGTCACGTGAGCCAAAATTCTGGCGCCGGGGGCTGGGCGGCGTTGGGCGGCCTGGGCTGGGGGTAAAAGTGCTGACGCTTTAATGTTATTTCTATTTAATTTAAATATAACAAAATAATCAAACAAGAGACGTATTTTGTTGATATCTGCATCATCATCATCATCATCATCATCATCATCATCATCATCATCATCATCATGTTGTGCATGCACGGGACAATTAGCGTCGCCCAGTTATTTCCCTTGTTACAGAGACAATTGAAACTCTCCTGTTTGTGTAAACTTCAGTCTAATAAAAATATCTTGTCTTATAGCACGTTTTTACATCTCCCTCTTTTGTTTACCATCTTCTAATACTATTTCTTTCTGTTCATGCTTGTTATATATATATATATATATATATATATATATATATATATATATATAAACACCAGGTACTATCTTTAAATAAAAACCTCTATCGCTATCCCTCTCTCTCTCTCTATTTATCTTTCTCCATTTCTCTTTTAATACTCTAATGCTAGTAAGGTGGGTTTCACAGAACAGCTAAAAGTACTGTGAAAATCAAAGTATGAAGAGAAATGATGGTAATAATGATTTTTATCCCGGACAATGCCAAGTAGAACTAAAAGTCATGGGCGTTGGAACTCTCCTGTGTGTGTGAACTTCAGTCTAATCAAAATCTCTTGTCTTATAGCACGTATTTACATCTTCCTCTCTCGTTCTCGATCTTTCAATACTATTCCTTTCCGTTCATGCTTGACACACACACAACACACATTATATATATATATATACATATATATATATATATATACATATATATATATATATATATATATATATATATATATATATATATATATATATATATATATATACATATATATATATATATATACAGATATATATATATATATATATACAGATATATATATATATATATATACATATATATATATATATATACATATATATATATATATATATATATATACAGATATATATATATATATATATACATATATATATATATATATATACATATATATATATATATATATATACACATATATATATATATATATATATATACATATATATATATATATATATACATATATATATATATATATATACATATATATATATATATTATTAAAAAAAAGTATGAACCTTTAAACTATATATATACATATATATATATATATATATACATATATATATATATATACATATATATATATATACATATATATATACATATATATATACATATATATATACATATATATATATATATATATATATATATACATATATATATATATATATATATATATATACATATATATATATATATATATATATATATATATATATATACATATATATATATATATATATATATATATATACATATATATATATATATACATATATATATATATACATATATATATATATATATATATATACATATATATATACATATATATATATATATATATATATACATATATATATACATATATATATATATATATATATACATATATATATATATATATATATATATATATATATATATATATATATATATATATATATACATATATATATATACAACAAACACTTGGCATATTTTTTTTTATGGAAAGAATACCATCGACGGTGTTTCCAACTAAGATTTCCCACACACGCTTAATCAGAACGAAAAATTATCCAGGAAACCCTTCGATTTTAACTATTCGTACTTATTAGGTACGTGCAAAAATAGCCGCCTCTTGTACGGACTATGCTTATTAAAAAGCACTTATCATTAATTATTTAATTAGTTTCCATGTAAACTTTGATTGTGTTTGAAAGATAAAAGCCTAAACTTTATCTCTAAACGAAAAAAACTGCATATTTGCGTGTTAAAAATAAATTATAATGAAATATGTAATCACGACGGCTAAAAAACTCAAAAATTCAGTTAATTTTGAACTTTGAAAAAATTACTTGTGAAAATCCCTTGAAAGATAAATATAAGTTTTTGGGAACTATTTCAAAAGGCATAAATTCGTAAAATCCGGCATCACTTAATCGGTAAACGACTTTGTTTACCAATTAACTATCGCTATGCAAAATATATGGAAGACAAAAATGTCATAATTTATCATTTTTAACTTTATATATAAAAATGGTTTTGTAATAGTTTATAGTAGTTGAAAAATTATTATCCATTAATTTCTTTTTTCTTTTTAAGGTTATAACAAAATTTAAGTACCCTTATTTTGTTTTAATACAAAATAAATGCTTATTTAATTAAAATATTTGAGTGTACGCAATTAAGATCTTATTTTATTTTTAACTAAAAATGTTCATATTTAACTTGGTATTAGTTTTTAATTTAGTAATACTCTGAAATTATTGATGACGTTGGTTACCAATGTCTTTCCTTAGAATTTGAAATAAAACTTTTTTTAAATGTAAAAAAATATTTTTACGTTACGAACTACGTCAATTTTATCAATTTTTTACATCATTTAACGTGTCGTAACGATAAATTACATTGATTCTTTTTGAAATAAAGTGTTTGTTTTTTTATTTTAAGTGTAAAAAAGTAAATTAAAGTCAATGACTACACTGACAATTTATTCATTGGAAAAAAACAGTTATAACAGTTGTTTATTGATAAACAGAATTCAATTTTGAAAGAAAATGTCATGTTTGAATTCTCTTTATTTATTAATAAATAATTGTTTTTAACTTCTTAAATATTTATTAATGAAAAAAGACAAAACAAATCTTTCCAAATAATTGACGATGAATTGTGAAATTAACGACATTGTTGAATCTCTAAAAATAAAAATTTGAGGGCGCTGTAAAAGTGAGTGGTTGTTGGAAGGCTAATCCCAGCTGGTTATTACAGAACGGGGCTACCATACTAATCAAAGTTTATCGTTAGTAGAACTTATCCAATTTTTTAAATTATGTTTTAGTTAAGTTCCTGGGTCTCAAATTTGTCAATTTTTGGTTTATTTTCAAGATTATAAAAAAAATTTCTTGCGCTGATGATGCCACGTTCATGTATGAAAGGGACACATAATTATGTCGCATTTTTTAATTTTCAAGAAACTCTAATCATTAAAATCACATGAAATATTTTTTGCAATTATATTATTTGTTGTTGAAAATATTGATTAAACAATGCTTTATTCAATAATAATATCGTTAATTTATAAAAGTAATTTTTCTTCGAGTTATAGCGATTTTGTTAACACGGTATTTAGGGGCCTTTTTCGTAATATATAAAAAAATATTAAAAACATTTTTTTTTAATTGTTAACATCTACAATGCTTTATTTTCATAAAAAACAAAATAAAATTAATGCATTTTTAAATTAATATATAAAAATATAACTTTAGTAAAGGTGTATTTTCTTTTCAAAATATAATACATTTTCACTAAGATTAAAAAAGGTAATGGTTTCAGTATATTCCGTGATTGTTGATTAATAAATATTGAAAATTTCAGTAAAATTGGTTGATTTCCTGAATTTTAGTAAATTTTTAAGTGAAGCGGGGGTCAACATGTTTTTACATTTTGGGAATCGGCCATTGATTTTGCACGTACCTAGTACTTATATTCGTAATATTTTTATATTACGAATATGAACAATATTTCGTGTCTTCTAAACATATTTTTCATTTTAATGTTATTTAAATTGTCATTTGTCACTTTAATGTTATTTATATTTAATTTAAATATAACAAAATAATCAAACAAGAGACGTAATCGATGACGAGTTGTGGGTCTGACTAATTGAGGAATGTAAAGTTTAACAAAAGATTTCTAAAGTCGTGATGGATTAAAATTTACAGAGTCGGGGTATCCCAGAGATATTTGAAAATATTGATTTTTTTTTATTGAAATGTTCTGCATATTTCATGTATGGAACAAAGTTTAAGAAATAGTCTCACATAATGACTAGAGAGGACATGAGCACGGAGAGTAGGTTAACTTTCATCTTTCATCTGAAATTGTGGGTTTGTGGGTGGCAAACGAAATCTCCAGATTTTACAAAAAGCAAAAAAAAAAAAAAAAAAAAAAAAAACACTAGCCACTAGATCCAATTTTTACTCGCTAGATTCCTGTAAGAAAACAACGCACAAAACAAAACGAAACATCCGGGCATTTATCTAACAATCAATCATCGTTCCTGTCGCTTTCCAGTTCATTCTGTTTTCATTTTTAAATCCTTTCGTTTTATCAATTAACCTGGACGTGTCCAAATTTCATACACGGCACAAGCTATTTTTGTCGTTTATGTCGGGGAATTGGCTCAGTCCATTACAATTCCAAAAAATAAATTTCCAGACTTAGCGAAAATGCCTCTAAATTCGCAAAACTGTCCATCAATTTCCCACAGCCTAATTATCGTATTTGGATAAAATTTCCGGCATTGAAAGCATTAAGAGTGTGACATGATGAACTCTTCAATTAATAAGAGTTCTCTCCCCCTTCTATTAATATCGGTGTAGTTCTCCAAGATGGCTGAAACAATAAACATGGTAAATCTATACCTCGTGTTATCGTTCGTTACTTATGACTAACAAGTAAAATAAAAACATCACATGGTGGCAGCGGTAAAAGAAACCAGACGGACGAGAAGTCACAGAAAAGAATCAAGATAACCTCACACAGTGAGTAAATTGAAAAAAAAAAAGAATTTCCTTCTTTCTAAAACGAGAAAAAACAAAGGAAGCGCGAAAAAAAAAATGGCGTCTTCAAATATAACATTACCCGTTCTAGACTGGTCGAACGAGAACAAGCACGAGGCATACAGCGAATGGGTGGATTTTATGTCCTCGTATTTCATAATCAACAATGTTGAAGAAAAGTTGAAATACAACTACATTTTGCTCAGCACCGGACCAAAAGGTCGAGAACTTTTAAAAAATGCTCAGCTTACAAATGAGCAGAAAGAAAACTCCGAGAATATATTTTTAATATTCGAATCCCACATGATTCAAAAACCAAACAAATGGGTCGAACGTTTGGAATTCACGTCAATGCGACAAAATGAAGACACAGTGGACGACTACCTAGTCAAGCTCAAAACTAAAGCCGACAGATGTGACTTCGGAAATAATAAAGACGAACGCATCTTAGAACAAATCATTAAAGGGCTCAGGAGCGCTGAGGAAAGAAGAAACCTAATTGCAAAACCAGATTTAACCCTCAAAAAAGCCATAGAAAGCGTTAGAGCATATGAAATCACAACAAAAGATAACTCTCGATACAAAGACGCTAACGAAGGGAGAAATGGGGTGTATCACGAAGTATCCGTGAAAAACAAACCCTGCACGAGATGTGGCAAACACCACAGGAAAAGGAAAGAAGACTGCTACGCCTTCAACAAAACGTGCAGAAGGTGCAACGGTTTACACCACTTCGAGGAATACTGCCTAACAAATATGCAAGGCCGGAGAGACTCGAGAGATACTTCTTGCAAAAACAAAATAAGGCAAGAAAATAGCTCATATAAAGCTAAAAAACAAAACCCCCCAAACGGATACAAAAAGCAGAGTTTCCAAAAAAAAAGAATAAATACAACGTCAAAGGAAGACAACGAAACAGACCAAGACGACGAGTTATACCTATACACAATAAATGCAGAGAACGACGACCGTGAAGAAATTTTCGCGAACATAGACTGTGAGGATACAGAAAATAACGAACATAAAATAAAAATGAAGGTCGACACAGGGGCAAACGGAAATATTCTACCAGTTAGAATCTATAAAAAAATGTATCCACAAAATGGCGACAGAAAAATAAATAAACAAACGAATGGTCAAAGGGAACTAATTCATGGACATAAAAAACAAGAGTTAACTACCTTGTGGGCTGCGAATGGTACGAAGATAAACCATTATGGAGCAATAATTTTAAAGATCAAACACAAAAACTCTGCAACTATCAGAGCAAAATTTTTCGTGTGTGATAGCGATGTAACCATACTGGGCCTAAGACCAAGCATCCGACTAGGTTTAGTAACCGTCAACTGCAGCATAACAAAAGGGCACTCACCAAAACAAATTGAAAATATGGAAAACCTCGCTGAGGAATACCCTGACAGATTCCAAGGGATAGGGAAATTCCAAGGCGTTCAAAAAATACATCTTACCGAAGATGCAATACCGGTAGTACAACCGCCAAGAAAGTTCTCAGTGCACATCAGAGACGAACTAAAACAAGAATTACACAAAATGGAACACCTGGGTGTAATAAAAAAGGTTACAGAGCCCACAGAATGGGTCAACGCCATCGCATGCAGCAGAAAGAAAAATGGAAACCTACGGATTTGTCTAGACCCCAAACCGTTAAATAAATACATAATAAGGACACACCATAAAACGCCAACACTAGAAGAAATTTCACACAAATTGACGGGTGCCAAACACTTTTCGAAACTGGATGCAAAACATGGCTACTGGGCAATACAACTTGAAGAGGAATCAAGCTTACTCACCTGTTTCAACACTCCGTTCGGGAGATACAGATATTTGAGATGTCCGTTTGGCCTAAAGATGTCGCAAGACATTTTCCAACAAAAAATGGACCAAATATTGGAACCATGCAAAGGAGCCATAGGTATATCAGATGATATATGCGTGTATGGCAGAACAATACAGGAGCATGATCAAAACCTGTTAGAGACAATGGACACTGCCCGAAAATATGGTCTAGTCTTCAACAAAGAGAAATGCACCATCAGGCAAAAACAAATAAAATTTTATGGTCTCATCTGGGACGAGAACGGATCTCACCCAGACCCCGACAAATGCGATAAAATAAAATCGAAACCAGCACCAACCAACAAGGAAGAACTCCAACAATTCTTAGGTATGATACAATACCTAAGCCCATTTATACCAGATCTCAGCACCAAAACAGCGCCACTGAGGTTACTACTTAAAAAGGATGCAGAGTATCAGTGGAACGAGACGCACGACAAGACGTTCCGAACGATAAAAGATCACACCCACAAAAAACTCTGTCTAGCATATTTTGATCCCAATGCAGACACAACTATCCAAGTAGATTCAAGCATGATAGGACTGGGTGCAACACTCATTAACAACAACAAAGTTGTTGCCTTCGCGAGCAAGAGTCTGACTGAAACGGAATCACGTTATGCAAATATAGAACGTGAACTACTAGCAGTAGTATTCGGATGTGAGAGATTCCACACATACATATATGGAAAAGAAATAATAGTGGAAACAGACCACAAGCCACTAGAAAACATTCAGAATAAGAATATAGCGCAGGCACCCCCACGACTGCAAAGAATGTTATTAAGAGTGCAACCGTACGATGCACAGATAAAATATAAACCAGGAAAAGAAATGTGTATCCCAGACTACTTGTCAAGAAATCAACCAACATTAGGTAAGGAAATCGAGCTTGATGTAAACATACACACTGTTGACATTACAGCTCAGAAACAGACCGAACTACAAAATGCAACTGAAGCAGATGACGAACTCAGAACACTTAAAGAGATGATACTAAATGGATGGCCAGATGACGTAAAAAATACTCCTAAGATAATTAGAAATTATTGGTCACTGAAAGAATGCCTATCCGTACAAGATGGTATGATCACAAAGGGGCAATCCATAGTCATACCCAAAAGTATGCAACAGATGGTATTAATGAGGATCCACGATGCTCACCAAGGCATCGAAAAATGTCAACTCAAGGCACAAAATAGTGTATTCTGGAGAGGAATGTCCAAGGACATAGAGGAGCTAGTAAGGACATGCGAGATCTGCAGAGAATATCAAAGGAAAAATCAAAAGGAAACTATGATTATCAAAGAACATGCAACACGACCGTTTCAGTATGTTGCTGCAGATATTTTTGATTTTAACAATCAACAATTCCTACTGATTGCTGATCAATATAGCAGAATGCCCTTTGTCAAGACGCTGAAAAGCACAACAAGCTTAAATTGCATAGAATACTTCAAAGCAATATTCGCTGTTCATGGCATACCTGAAAGGCTATACACAGACAATGCAAGATATTTTGTCTCCAACGAATTCCACAATTTTGCCACAGAGTGGGAATTCACTCACATCACATCAAGCCCCAGGTACCCACAATCAAACGGGTTCATAGAACGAATGGTCCAAACTGTAAAAAGAACATTCACAAAAGCCAAACAATCTAGAATGGATTGTCAAATGGCCCTTCTATGCCTCCGATCAACCCCACTTGACAGCCAGTTACCATCCCCGGCAGAAATCCTATACAATAGGAAAATAAGAACAAGGATACCAACCTTGCTAAATTCATATACCCCAAAAAAATGAGGAGATCAGACAAAGATTGTGCAGCAAAAGCAAAAAACAACAACAATATTATAACAAGAGCACAAGAGATCTCCCAGAATTAACTATTGGTGGAAAAGTGTCAGTCCTACAGGAGGATGACACCTGGCAACCGGCGACAGTGGTCGACAGATGCACAGAACCACGCAGCTACATTGTCAAGATGCAAGGAGATGGAAGGCTACTGAGGCGCAACAGACGACACTTACAAGAGTTGTACAACCCTCAGAGACAAACAGCTATCAACGCATCCGCCCAAAATACCAGTTGGGACAATATAACATCACTCCCCCAACAACACACAAACTCATCAGAAATCGACACTCTATCTAATATCGACGACAGAGAAATTCCATCAGCCAACCAAAGACAACCAGTGGAGGCAAACCAACGACCCACAAGAACACGGCGAACCCCCCCTCAAGTACAAGGACTACATAATGTATAAATAAAAGACAAAATAAATAAATCAATACAAATCGAAAACATCTATCTGAGAAGAGGGATGTGACATGATGAACTCTTCAATTAATAAGAGTTCTCTCCCCCTTGTATTAATATCGGTGTAGTTCTCCAAGATGGCTGAAACAATAAACATGGTAAATCTATACCTCGTGTTATCGTTCGTTACTTATGACTAACAAGTAAAATAAAAACATCACAAAGAGATAATGTTTCTCTTCAAAAATGGCTGTCTCGAAATTTTTTAGGTCACCCCTCGAACTGCCATTTGTTTTTAAAGCAGCGAGTACATGTTTAAATTAATAACGTCGAAAGTCATTTCCTTAGAGCTTAATATTTTCTCAAAAGAGAATTCTTTATAAGAGTTGATCTCCGAATCTTATTCTTTTTAATCTCTTCTGGTTACATCAATTGAAAACTTTTAGGGTTTTTTCCCATAATATTCTTTTTTTCAAGAACGTATCATTCTTAAATTCCATTTTCAAAATAATATTACGTCGATCTACAAACGACGAGATCCGACTAAAAACTTTTATCGGTATCTTAGGAACTCTTCTTATATTTTAATTCTCTATTCTTGAAGAATTTTTGCTCTTTACTTTAAAGGGGGGATATAAATACACGGTGATTTATCAACGAAGCACAAAAAACGTCCCTTTTCTCACAACAGCCTTCTGGTATTGAGGTTAGAATTGCCGCCATTAGCAGGGATTTACCGATAATGGGACACATTTTCTTGTACGGGGTTCCGCAGGTCTCTCGATACATCATCGCCAGGTGTTAAAATGACCCACCTAACCCCAAATAAGAAACTAATTACCGCATAAAGATGATCATGATGATCAACTCTGATACAGTGGCAACATATTGACCCCCCCCACCCGGCACATCTCGTAGCCAATAAAAGAATACATTTCCCCAAAACGATATCTTAATTTTTAAAATTTTATCTTCAATCGCAGTCTTGAACTGATCTCTTGCAGTCTCTCGTAGGCTGAGGAAATATTCCTCGCACCACAACCTTTCAAAGTGTTTCAACGTCTGATTTCGTCTACAAACTGTTTCTTCAATCGACGTCTGGCCAGGACGTCCGGCACTACAGATGTAATCATTTAGTTTCCTTATAATAATCCACACCTTTTTACCAGGTTTTAAAATGTTTTTTGAAGCCATGAAATCTAATCATGAATCTGAAGAACATCTATAGGAAATGGTAGATTATTCATAGCGTTCTGAATATCAGACTATATAGTCAATAAATAAAAATAACCCACATTTGAATGTACAAGAGATATGCACAAGCAGGATTTTATAGCACTCCCCAAACATTGGCAAACCAAGCGGAGTACAGGGAAATTGCCAAATGTGTTATTTGATAAGACCCAAACGAATTGGTATATACTTATTAGAAACAAATACTTCTTTTAGAATCTTTCCAGCAGCTAGAAAGGTTTCGACATTATTGCTATGAATATGTCTTGGAACACCATATAGGTTGGTGAATCGTATAAATACTAAGACGAAAGAACGTACAATCTTGGCATTTATCAATTCCACATGTAAGACACGAATACTTAAATTTACACTTTACGTCTCTCTCTCTAGTAGTGTTCATCCAAATGTAACCAGTAAAATCCACACCAGTATGTAAAAAAGAATCTTGTTAATTTCACTCTGGTTTTGGGGAGTCAATCCATTTTGGGAAAAGCTGAAGATACAGAATTAAACTTCGTGCACACTATACACTCCGATATAACAGTTTTAACGGCTTGTCTAGCCCGTGAGATCCAGAATTTAGAAATACACACTTTATTCAAAGTGGAGGCAATGCTAAGGTTATTGCATTTAGAATGACAATAATAATTATATGACTAGTCAGAGAGTGTCTTTTAATAAGGAGAATAGGATGTATCACTTCATAATCATACATATCACATTTACCTATCCTTCCTTTAGAACGAACTATGCCCTGATCATCACGGAGCAAATTAAGGTTTCTCACAAATGTAGGAATATGATCCTAGGTTGGGTTCGACAGATATTTCATTTCTTCCTCAAAGGCCTGCTGCTGCATAGTTTTTGTCAGATGGAACAACGCACGCCTTTTACTGTCAACAACATGTCTCAATTTATTAACAAATGTTATAACACGCGAAGTCACTTCCAACAACTTATTGATAGAAGAATATATTTCACAGTTTACCACAGATTCAATTCTTTCAGTAAGCGAACCGGCAAATGCATTCTGAACTAAAAAAAGTTGAAGTCACTTACTGGTCAGGCTATATGTTAGCTACATAACCACTTTGGCCCCCTTAACCAAAATCAAAATTGGTCGTAAATTTGCCAATCGAGATGTCTCAAGTAAATATGTCAGCAGAATAAACATCTGTAGGCACATATTTGAATACAATTTTGACTGAGAAAACTTGCCTCAATTTCTCCTTATTTCTCCAATATTCTTGACGCTGTTCTTAACAAATATACTTTTCATCTTGATTGTATCTGAGAGCAAACATGATAAAACAATCTGAGCATCAATGGCGACTATTATCTCACAAAATGTACACGACACAAGGTACATAATAGTGTAGCAAGACAGATGAAGCTAAAATATCAGACAATAATGCTAGCGTAAGTAACGTTTATTTTTAGGGGAGCTTCTTCAGCCTTGACGAAAATTAAATAGAATAGGCGGCAAATCAATATTCATCTTCAAAGGCATCGCAACGCATAATTAAAGAAAACTCCCCAACTTCATTTAGCGACTGTAACTGGTTGTTGGACTCTGGAAGCCAAAGATCGTATTTTTCCAGTGATATTTTTTAATTCACCAATGTAATATTCTTGTGGTTATTGGCGTTGAATATGCTATTGGTACGTTTGTTGATACCTAACAAAAAAGTTGAGGGAAGTAGTGTTTGAAGTTTAACTAATTCCTAGTAACAGGAGATATCTCCTTGTGTTAATTGACAACTGGAATTCTCAAGCTTCGGTCATTGATAACTTGAAAGAACACGGCCATTTTCTTGCCGCTAAGCTAAAAAGGGATGTATGTGTTTTTAATTTCCAGGGATTGTTGTGAGCTAGTCTGATCTACTTTATCAAGTAAACCCCTGCTACTGGCACCAATTCCAACCTCAATACAAGAAGGCTGTTGTGAGAAAAGGGACGTTTTTGTGCTTCGTTGATAAATAAACGTGTATTTATATCCCATTTTAAGTAAAGAGCAAAACTTCTCTAAGAATAGAGATATACATTATAAAAAGATTTCCTGCAATACTACCCTCATAAAAGGGACGTTTTAGTCAGATCTCGTCGTTTTCAGATCGTATTGTGTATCCTCACCAGTTTGTCCAGGTGTATTTTTTGACGTCAAAGGCGGCCGACTATATTCCAAAAAAGGCTTACTGTTCTTCGCTGGTGAATTGTTTTTATTAACCCCCAAACATTTGTATGTGATTCTTGTGGAGACTCATTCAGGGACAGCTCAGTTGAGCGTTGGAATGGGCAATTGTTTTCTATGTAGGCTCTCGAACTTATGAACAACAGGGACCTTTCTGACTACGAACAGTAAAGTTGCTTGAAACTTTCAAGAAATGTAATAAATATGGATAAAAACAGTGTCTTTAATATACATAATTACGATTTATTCTAGTGTTATTTGTATTATTTTACAAATATAATAATACAATCTACAAAACATCATACATTTATGATAAATGATGTCTCGCATGTTTAGGTAGCATTTAATCAGGTGTGACGTTTGAATTAATTCAGATCCTGTGTCATGGTTTTATTTTTATGTTTCGAATAAACACTTGCTGAAATTTTAATAACGAATCGTAAAAAACGAAATTTTCTTATACTGAAAAAAGAAATGATTTATTTTATTAAATTACATGACATTTATTATTTTCTATTTCTTAAATATTGTACAAAATTGACGTGGAACAGAAAAGGTAAACACACTACAAATTAATGGATATATCTGTGATATGAATCTTTGAGAACCTTTTTTGTATTTGGTCGTAATTTTGTTTAATATCGCAGAGGTTAATATCCTAGTCGCCAATCTGTTATATATTTATTAATAGTTGAATGAATATACACTGACAAGAATATTATCAATCAACACTATCTTTTAGTCTATACATAGTACAGTCTATAATAGAATGTGTGCATATATTTATAGTCTTTAGTACATTCAGTTCATGAAGGATGGTTCTATTACCCCACAAATTCTGATGATTTTGTAGTGGCTCGATGTTGATGGTCAATTTCTGAGAGACCCACCCCTCCTGTTATTCTGAGCAGATACAGCATTGGTAGACACTAGTTTCTGTAGATTATTCTGTAGTGTCAACATTATTCTTGTTTTAGTGTCTAGCCTGTTAATGTCCTTTCCCCCCAGCGTGTGTACGCAAATGCCTCCGCAAATCTGACTTCTGTATAAAAGTTGAGTTGCATACTTCGCAAGAATGTGGTTTCTCTCCAGTATGTTTACACATATGCCTCTGCAGGTGTGATTTCTGCATAAAAGCGAATCCGCATACTTCACAAACATGTGGTTTCTCTCCAGTATGTATACGCATATGCCTCTGTAAACTAAATTTCTTTGAAAAATAAGCGTAACAGAGTTTACAAAAATATTTTTTCTTTATTCTGTATGTATTCATACGTGTCTGCAAATCTGATTTCTTTATGAAAGAAGTGCCACATATTTCATCATAATATTGTTTGTTTCCAATGTTTTTACTCATGTGTACCTGCAAATTTTGTTTCTTGGAATAAGAAGAGCTGCATATTTCAGCAGAATGTGGTTTCTGTCCTTTCTGCAAGCTCATATGCCTCAGAAAATATGCATTCCTTTGAAAGGAAGATCCACATAATTCACCGGAATGTAGTTTCTCTCTAGTTTCTGTACACATATGTCCCAAGAAGTTTGACTTCGCTGTAAAAGTAAGCTTACATACTTTGCAAGAATGTGATTTCTCTTTAATTTGTGTACACATATGTCTCAACAAATCTGAGTTCTCTATAAAAATAGAGTTACATACGTGGCAAGAATGTGATTTCTCTCCAGCATGTGTATGCATATGTCTCCGCAAATCAGACTTCTGTATAAAAGTTGAGTTGCATACTTCACAAGAATGTGGTTTCTCTCCAGTGTGTTTACACATATGTCTCTGTAGGTGTGATTTCTGGATAAAAGCGGATCCACATACTTCACAAACATGTGGTTTCTCTCCAGTATGTATACGCATATGCCTATGCAAAGCAAATTTGCTTAAAAAATAAGTGTCACATACTTCACAAAAAAAAGGTTTCTCTCCACTGTGTGTATTCATATGTGTTTGCAAATTTGATTTTTGAATAAAAGTCTCACATTCTTCATTATAACGTTGTTTGTATCCAATGTTTTTACCCATTAGTAAATGTTGTTTTCTTGAAAAAGAAGAGCCATATACTTCACCGGAATGTGGTTTCTCTCTAGTTTGTATACACATATGCCTCAACAAATCTGACTTCTGTATAAAACTAGAGTTACATACTTCACAAGAATGTGATTTCTTTTCAGCATGTATACACATATGCCGCAACAAATCTGACTTCTGTATAAAACTAGAGTTACATACTTCACAAGAATGTGATTTCTTTTCAGCATGTATACACATATGCCTCCGCAAATCTGACTTCTGTATAAAACTAGAGTTACATACTTCACAAGAATGTGGTTTCTCTCCAGTATGTTTAAACATATGTCTCTGCAAGTGTGATTTCTGCATAAAAGCGAATCCACATACTTCACAAGCATGTGGTTTCTCTCCAGTATGTGTACGTATATGCCTCTCTAAACCAAATTTCCTTGAGAAATTAGAGTTGCATACTTGACAAATATGCGGTTTCTCTTCTCTGTGTGTACTCATATGGAGTAGCAATTGTGATTTCTGCATAAATGAAGAACCACATACTTCACAAGAATTACGTTTCTCCCCAATCTGTGTCACTATATCTTGTTTGTTATTAGTGTTCATTGAAAATACAGAATCAGACAATTCATAAAAATACGATTTTTCTCCAGTAACAATTTTCAGACTCATTTTTTAACTGGATCACAGTGAACTATGGGCGTTTCCAAAGGTGAAAAACAAAGTTATTCAAGTGGTAAATCTATTAAGGTATTGCGAATCTAGATAATATTCCCACTATTTTACAAAAAGTCAAGTCAATATCTGTATGAATTTAAAATATATTGCTATTTTAATGTTATGACATTCGTCAAGTTTCTAAAATTTGTATATTCACCTGGAAATTTAATAAAATTCGAATTGTTGCAAAACACTTAAAAAGTTTTTTCAGCCTGTTGAATTGGTTTATGCGTTTTTTATGAATCATTATCATTCCAACATCCAATATTTTAAAGGTTATAAAGAAAACGTTTTGTTACAATTTTGCATAAATTTGCCTCGAAAAATCATATTTACTGCTAAATAACCTTAAAAAACATTAGTTAACATGCCAAACAATAGTATTTTTAAATAATAATCTTATATGCTTTTCAAATCACTAAGAATGTAGTATGTGGACTAGCCTGGTTTTCAAGCTATCAACTAAGTGAACATGAATCAATCCTAGAAATAGTATTGAAAAGGGAGAATGAGACACTTCAGAAAATTACGATTTTTCTCTATTTTCGGACTTATTTCTTTATTGGATATATTAGATCATTTTATTATTACTTATATCCACTTAAACCCTTTAGGCTATTTAACCTACAAACTTGAAATTTGTAGGATTTATGCTGTTTAAGTATAAACTGCTAAGTGTTTGCATCCACAAAATTAGAGATTTCAATTCACTTATAATTTATTTTTGTTTTCAGATTTCACTATTAACAGAATGTTTTCCATTCATTTGGCGTATCTTTGGATCTCGTACTTATTTTATATTAATAATATTTCAGAGAAAATATGACTTGGAAGAAAAGAAATAAGTGTATACTTTGCAGGAGAATGTTTATCAAGCACGTTTTAAACAAACTTCACACAAACTCGAATACGATTTCCCTCCTTTCAGATTTTTAACCCAAGACAACTTACACCTGGAAATTTCCGAATATTTTTCTAAATACATTTTTATATTTCATGTCACCAATGATAAAGATCCATTGAAATCCAATATGTTTGCGTTTTTTGCTGCAAAATCTGCAAATATAAAACATATTTTTAAATACATTTCCATTAATTACATATTTACTTTTATACATTCTCTTAATCCAACCAAATAATTTATAACTATGATGTAGTTCAATGGATTAGAAACATTTTTAATTGTTTTTCAAGAGTAAACATTCAAGTGATCATAAACAAAACAACTGGAATCCTTTATTGATTAAATTCAAAACATTACAAGTGCATTTCTTATCATAATAATATTATTCTAATGAAATGAATAAACTTTTTTTCAGATGATATTTAATTAAATCAATCTACAACTCCTTTATGTATGCAATAAAATAATTTGATACTGTAGTCCAGGGGTGGGAAAACTTGTTTTTAAAAAGGCTAGATACAAAACATAAGTCAAATGACAATGTTGATACCTATTAACAAACACACTTAAATTATTAATCAAATGCAAAATATAACGAGTGAATTTCTACTAATGAAATTAATAAACTCTTTCTGACAGATATGTCTTTTGAATTACAAATCGTTTAAATATGCAATCTAAAATCCATTAATCATCCAATTTTTTGTAATATTAGTCTGTAAAGAAATTAATTTTAGTCTGTAAAGAAATTAATTTATTTCAGAAAATATTCTTTAAAATACAAATACTTTATTGATATAAAATATCAATATATATAAATAATTTTGTGTAGAAAAATGTTTATATCAATCCTGCTAATTGCTTTCTATCTTTGTTTTATGTATTTTTTAAATTCACACGTAAGACAAACAACCTGATAGACCATAGCAGGTCTTATGGAGACTATACACATCTGCAGTAAAAAGTGACTTTCTCTTGTGCCAAACAAGCAGTGTTACCCACGCTTGTTAGGAGTATGAGGTAACTTCATAAGTAACAGTATAGTTGTACTTAAGGATAATTATACTTAAGGATTGTTTTCAAAGAATATGTCTGCCTGTTTTGCTCCCCTGACAAATATATCAAACATGGCTCATTACAATATCTATGTCTATTATGTTCAAGTCACAAGGAAAGTGGCAAATGTCGAGGAAGTAGACGACTACAGGGAAGATGGTAAGAAGTGACGCTAATATCATGCCTAAAATCTAACTGCAAATTGCACTTGGATGAACAGCCTTTTCCAAAGTAGAAACCATCATGAAGAGTTGAAAGTACACTATGATCATTAAGCAGAAACTGTTCAATGAATACTGCAGGCTTATTATGACATATAGTAGCGAAACATGGAAACATGCAGCGATAGAAAAGCTAAGTAGCACAATGCAAAATAGAACGCATTATGCTCTGCATGAGTTTATGTGATAGAAAAAGAAACAAATGGATCAGGCAGAAATCTGGAGTTAATGACATCTTATCCACCATACAAATGCCAAAACATAGATGAGCAGGTCACTTTTCGAGATATACAGACAACAGGTGGATATATAGAACGTCAGATTAGAACTCAAGGCATTGGAAAAGACCTGGAAAATGTTAAAACCTAGTGGAGAGACAACTTCGACAGCCAACTAGGTCCTACTTGATCACGCCTAGCAAGGAAAAAAACAACGTGGAAAGTAACCAGGGAGGGTTCTCCCTCCAGGATTGATAAAACCACTAATGATGATGTTTTAAATTTCATAAAAACCTGACAAGTTTATTTTGAATTTAATGGTACATTTATCATAGCAAAGTTTTACTCGCTGTTCTCCCCTAAATATAACCTTTCAGATTCACTTTATGTCTACTATCTCTGGTGTACATTTTATAAAATTCACTAACGTCCTTTCTCCATGGATGTACAGACAATTACTAGTAGATCTGTATTAGATACACTTTCATATTTCCTGGACAACGTTTGATTTTTGCTACGTTTTGTGAGCAGGCAAGTAAATTACCTCCTTCATTTTTAACAGTTTGATTTATTGCCTTTCACGTGATGCTCAATCATTTGTGACATATTGCTAACAGGACTATATAGGGATTTTCCTTCCCATCCAGTGTGCCCATATGTTGGAACTTCAAATGTTCCACATTAAAAAAACGAACTTGAGTCTAACTTTGACATTCTAGCATAACTCGTTTAGTGATGAACAATTCATTAGCTATAAAACTTATCTCCATTTATTGTCCTTTGTCAACACCTCTTTCCGACTTGTTCCAACTTTTTTTTAATATCACAGATGGAAAGAAAAGAACCGAAATAAATAATGAGTAAAGAAAAAATAAAATCAACCAATTAAATGAATTATTTCATAAATAAAATGTAACTGTTATTGCATATTTTTTTATGTAGTAATTGTACCTAAGCAATCTTCATGATGCAATAATCTTTAATATTAGTAAAAGTTGTAGATGTTTAGAATTGCCCCAATTGATAAAAACTGTAAGTTTGTTATCCAATTGAACAAATCAAATCAAAACTATTGAATTAAAATGAAAAAATAATCTAAGTGTTTGCTTTTTAGTCTACTGTAATTTTTTTAATGAATTTTTCATATTTTTATTTTATTTAAAATTGCTGTACGATGACAAAAAACGTATCAAACTAAAATGTTCTGTTTTAGACAGAAGAGGCTGGGGTATAGTCTGCTGGCGATTTTTCATGTTACCATTAAGTATAATACTGTGTTCTACTTAAAAAATCGTTATTTGCTGTAAATTTAGTAATTTGTTTATCACACATTAGTGTATAAATATGGCCGTGCCCTGGAAATGGACTGAAAGGATTTAAAGAATAACGAACACGTTACACTTCTAATATAACATCAGGGATTGTATTTATTGATTTGTCGACAGAGAAATACTCTTCAGCGAGGTATCAGTGGCTTAGATAAAATCTTCTATGGATGACTTCAGTGACATCATACAAGAATACGGTATCGTAGTCAATAATGGATAATAGCCAATTATGTAAAAAAAATCACATCCTGATAAAATTTCTGAGACTCATTGAGTGCTTATTGGAATTGTCAGTTAACTCACTACATAATCAATAATTCTCCAAAGCTTAATTTTCTTGAGACAAATATTATCCACAAAATGGTTGAGTACTTGTTGAACTTGCCATTTAACAATGTGTATTTGTAAATATTTTGCGAAACGGCATTTTCCCTTGAAATGTGGCTAATAGTGGTTGATTCAACAGTATTACTGCTCTGGCCATACCTCAACCTAAAACTGTAATTTACTTTGTGACATGATAAAAATATTTTTCTCAGAACTATTTTACACACACATATATATATATATATATATATATATATATATAGTAAGCTATGAAAATATATTCATGGAAATTAAGCTACACAGACGCTCCCGCATTTCAACCCCGGGGGGAATCTTCAGGCTAAAATGCATTTTAGCCTGAAGATTCCCCCATAGATGAAATGCGGGAGCCTCTGTGTAGCTTAATTGCCATAAATATATTTTCATAGCTTACTACCTAGCTCTACTTACGTATCGAGCACTGTCGAAGTAAATACTGAAAATTCATACATAAAAAATTATATCTCCTTATAAAATATGTGGATACATGAAATACTAATATATACATATATATATATATATATATATATATATATATATATATATATATATTGGAATTAAGTTTTTCTTTCTGGTTTGAAGGGGGCTTGTTTAATTTTGTCACAATACCTCATGTGATTTTTTTCATACATTTTAATGTATTTTGACTTGTCGTTACCTTTTTTAAGGGCTCATTGTGAACTTTTTTCTATCCCGTGTTTCCTCGTCTCTTTGAATCGAGGTATTTTTTACTGTTGATAATGTACAATCTCCCTGAGGAGAAACAGATTCGGGTTAAAGACTATATATTCTGCTTGATTTCTGGTACGAAACGCATGTCAGAAAGTATTTAATTTGGAAAAAAATAAACAAAAAAATACAGTATTAAAGCTTTGTTTTATTTGTCGGTTCGACAAAGTTGAATTAAAAGTATTTACTGATTTATGAAAGAGATATAAAGTACAGAGGTAACATTTTGATTGCGATCACTCACGACATATGAAAATAACAAAATTGTAAGATCAGAGGTTATGGATTGATTTTTTTTTCTTTTGTTATTGGAATGCACCTATAATTTATATATGCTCTGTATAATCTCCGAAACTGATGAACAGATCATTATGAATTTTGGAATATATATTCATTTTGAGAAACATTAGCATATTATTGTTTTAGTAAATCTTTACATTTAGAGTGTGCATGTATATAAAGTTAGGTATTTGTATATGTTTATATATTTGTATCTATATTAATTTTGGAACATAACTTCTAGGCATAAGAGTGGGTAATGTAGGCTATATTAAATTTAATTTACTTTTATGCAAAAGAATCCCTTTGTGAAAATTAAAATTTCTCCTATGTTGGTGAAATTTTAAAAATAGGTATTAGATGATATCAATTAATAAATATTCCCCCAGCTTCAGTTTCTTTAGAGTATTTTAAGAGATTTTAGGGGCCTAATATGGACAACACTTCAAATTTGAAAATTCAAATATTTCAGAGCGGTATTGAATCAATGCATTGTAATTAAATACTAATTAAGCAAGATTACCTGAATTTCACTTTCTTTTTAAAAGCGTTAAGCTTAAACATTAAATTTTAGACATCTAGAATCA